>CM040449.1:422977-477667 GCA_022749755.1 Azadirachta indica
TTCTCCTGAATGGAAAAGGACAAGTCTTCTATTTCTAGGTTCTCCCCCTATGAGTTGTCTGAGAGAAATAGGAGAGATTTTTGAAAATTGTACATCTGTGGTGACAAAATTTTTCTTGGTAGGAGGGTGATAACACTTGAACCCTTTTTGAGTAGGTGAATATCCTAGGAACAAACACCTAAGCCCCCTCAGATCTAACTTGGATCTTTCTCTATTTTGGATATGAACATATGCTACACAACCAAACACTTTTAAGCGGTAGAGTTTCAAAGAGATAAGCGTGAAGGAAAAAGGGTTTTAACAAGCTAACGAGAGTTTTCAAATCTAATGTTTTTATTCTTCAAAAAAAAAATAATGTTTTTAAAGGTTTCTTATTGATCAGATATGATACTGTCAGAATTGCTTCACTCCAATAAATTTTAAGGACACTCTTGGTGAGCATTAAAGCACTACCCACTTCTAAAAGGTGTCTATTCTTTCTCTCAACCATTCGATTTTCTTGTGGTATGTCAGTGCAAAAAGAAAAATGTACAATGCCATTTTCAAGTAAATAAGATCCTAAGACAGAGTTTACGTATTCTTTCCCATTGTTGATTCTAAAAACTTGAACTTTGGCATTGAATTGAGTTTTGATCATTTGGTGAAAGTTCTTAAAAGAGGAGGCTACTTCAGATTTTTCTCTTAATAGATAGATCCAGGTGGTTTTAGTGCAATCATCAATAAAACTCACAAACCATTTATATCCATTGCAAGAAATAGTTTTAGAAAGACCCCACACATCACTATGAATAATAGAAAAAGCAATTTCAGATTTCTTGTTACTTATAAGATATGGAACACAATGGTTTTTGGCTATTTCACAAATTTGACATTAAAAACTTGAAAGTTCAATTCTCACAAACAATTTTGGAAACAATAACTTAAGAGAAATAAAATTTGGATGTCCAAAACGAAAATGTAACAACCATATTTCTCCTTTTTTGTTTTCTATAGCTTTGAAAATCAGAACCTGACCATTTTCTTTCACCCTTGGATTTATGTAATAAAACCCATCTCTTTCCTCGGCATTGCCAATCTTCTTCCCCGTAGTCAAGTCCTAGAACATAAAATAAGTTGGGTAAAATTTAGCACAACAATTAAGTGATTTTTGTTAATTTACTAATTGACATAAGATTACAAGAAAGGTTAGGAACATGAAGGACAGAATCAAGTGTCATTGAGGGGGTAATTGGCACAGAACCTTTACCACTAATAGGAATAGATGATCCTTAGCAATAGAGACCTTAATAGGTAGTGTACAAGCATTATACGATGAGAAACAACTAAACTCATTTGTCATGCGATTGATGGCCCTTGAATATATGATCCAAAGGCTGGCTGAAATATTTTGGAAGACATTCAAGGCTAGGTTCATATTGCCTGACTTGGCAAAATGAGAAGAAGGACTAAAGGATGGCCTTGTTTGTCCAAACATTTTATACAGCAACTCTAACTAATCTTTTGGTGAAGAGAGTCTTGTCTAAGGATTAAGAGTTCGTCACAGGTTCATGTTCCTCCATTACAGATCTTTGGAAAGCTTTCTTAAAAGATGTCTTTTCCTTATCATTGAGAGATGGTTTCCCATTTAACTTCCAACATGTCTCTCTTGTATGTCTCAACTTTTTACAATAATCGCACCATTGGGTGTCCTTCTTGCTTTGCTTCTTTGGTTGCCAAGGTCTTTGAGAGGTCCTTGACTCTTCATTTGTTTCAATTTTTAAAGCTGATATCTCTTGAGAAGTTGGATCCATCATTACTTTCCTGCGTTCTTCCTCGGCACATATATATAAAAAAACATCATCAAGACTAGGTATAGATTTTTTACCAAGTAATCTGCCTCTTGCTTCATCAAATTCGGGTCTCAACCCTACCAAGAATTCATAAACTCGATCATGTTCCAGCATTTTAGCAACCGTGGCTGCATCTTCAGCGGTTACCATTTGAAAGTTTTGAAGTAGGTCTAACTCTTGCCATAAGGCCATGATATTGTTGTAGTAAACTGTAACAATCTAGTCACACTGTTCTGAATTATGAATTGCCTTCTTCAACTCATAAATACGATATGCATTCCCTTTCTTGGAATAGGCTTTTGACATGGCATCCCATATCGCCTTAGCAGTTGAGAGGTACAAGAATGGTTTCCCAATTTCTGGTTTTATGGAATGCAACAACCACGACATTACTGTCGAATTTTCTGAATCCCAAGTTTCAAACTCTGGGTCTGATTCCTTCGGTTCTTTGATAGTTCCAAGAACATATTTCATTTTTCCCCCGACTTTTTAAGAAGAATTTAGCTAATTGAGACCACGAGAAGTAGTTTTCACCATTGAGTTTTCAGTTGTGATTTGGAGAGTAGGATTGTCAAAGCTGGTGCGCATTCTAATAGGATTTGCAGTAGAAGAGGAACTTGAGTTTTCTGAGATTTTAGACATCTCTGATTAGGTATTCTAGGGTAATGACAATTAAGGCCGAATGGAAAAAAAATAGTCTTAGGAACTGAAGGCTGTAAGACTGATCGAAAAACAAACAACGGCTAGAAATAACCTAACTCTGATACCATGTAGAATTTCAGAATTTAGGGTAAAAGGAATACTCTTATTGCAGTAGATACACTACATTTATACAAAGAAAAGTGCTGACTTTCTATTCTATCTAAACTAGGAAACTAGATATTATATCTCTACAATTAATGCAAATTATTCTACTAGCCATAACTGTACTGACTAAGTAAAACAAGAAAAAATAATTTACAATCAATGTAAATCTACAATTAAATACTAAGATTTACTCCACATTTTCTAACAATAACAGACATAGGATATTCTTAGTTAATGAATGACTCTACAAAAAAGTGCACTGCTAGGTTCAAGAACAATAACTCCCAAATCGAAACAACATTGGAATCTCACATAATTGAAGGAAATTAGAAAGATCCAGAAGTCCATTTTCTAGCCTCAAAAATCATTAAAACAATCAGTAGTGCCATTTCCTTTAGTTAGATGGCACAAAAAGAAGGTAACTAATCCAAAAAGACTGCATTTCTTGTAGTTGGGTTTTATATTACATACTTGCTACGTAAAAGATCAACAAAATCTAACATGACACAAAAAAATTCAACACAAGATTGTATGAATTCATGTACACTTTGTTAGGTAGAAAGGAAATATGAGGAAAGGAAAAAGTTTAAAGTGGAGAAAGAGACCATTTTCCACATTCAAATGGAAAGTTTATGCCATGGAAGGAAGAGGGGAAGATGTATGATCCCTTGAAACTCACAAAAACAATCGTAGTACACAAGTGGAAGAGGAATTGATTGAACAATGTACAAAACTTCAATATGATGAACCAATGTACAAAACTTCAATTTGTACAAGTGTAATGGTAAAAAATTAACATATAAGGACTTCTCTACTCTTCTCTGTGAAAAACACCAAATATCAGAATCTAAAAATCATCTCAATTGCCTCTTTCTTAATCTCATGATTAGAGGGACAAGAAATTCACAGTCGTTTTCTTTACTTCTTCCTTCCATCTTATCAAACAATTGGACAAAAAGGAAGGAAAGTCCCCGTCTTTCTTTCCTTTTTACTCCTGCTTTATTCTTACCTCTAACCAAAGACAAGGTTAATACCATATGACAGCGAGATGCATACAATATAGATACTTTTTCTCGAGTTTAATTTTTTAGGCTCCAATAGGTAAAATGTTTAAACCTCGAAAAGACTAGAACAGGCAGCCAATTGCATATTGAAAAATAAAAAAAATTAAAACAGCACAATTAATTAGAGAAAATTTGATAAAGGAACAGACCTCCAAAACCCCATCCTACACCAAATCCGCAACCCACGCCAAAACCTGCAGAAATAAAAAGAAAAATCAAAATTCACAATCCAAAATATGACCCTCCCTAATACTAATAGGACGAAAAGCTGCGAGCTAGTGGGTAAGATAAATATTAATAAGTATATACCAAATCCAACACCCGCTCCATCAAAGTGTGTAAGGACCATTATGCTTGCTTACGACCACGGAACCTACTATCAAGCGGCCAAATACTGCAGATGGATAGGATAAGAAAGTGGATAAAATTGAGAAATAATGTTGCAAATTGTCGATGAAACAAGAAGAAAGAGCATACAGAACTGAAGAATTATACTTGCAGAGTCTGGAATCGCAAGCAAAGCAGCGTGAACAACCAGAATTTGATTGAATTTCAGATTATACGATTTTGATATTAGCTGCAAACTACAAAGAAAGCATTTAGGTAACCAGTCACCGGAGTCGGACGGGACCCTATAGAGATATCGGGCTTTCTTTTTTATTTTTTCTTTTTCTAATTTGTTTTGGATTAATTTTAAGTCGAATCCATCTGGCATCTAACCGTCCCCCAATTCATTAAAAACAAATCGCCTTTAAATGAGAAGTAATGGGCTTTAACCAATATTATTAGCCACCGCCAATTCATTCATGAACCTTTGATGATGTTATTTTATGTCACGCGGTCAATTAATCAAATGGGCGCGAACACAAACAAGGCGAGCATTTCTAAATCACAGGTCAACATATGTGCTATTAGATTCTTTTAGGATTGTTTCAATTTACGTTCAACCAAGGCTTGATTTATTTAATTCCATAGCTTTAGTTTAGAATCCCGAGCCCTTATTATTATCATCGTTGTGACTTGCAATGTAACAGATAATGGAATATTGGGTAGCTTTCAGAAGCTGTGCTGTCCAAGCTAAGCTTTTCCTGTCATTTATAACTAAAAGACAATAACACCCTCGAGTTTCCTGATAAATCCACAATCATTGAGGTCATTGCTTTTGTTTTGCTTTGCTTTGCTTGGCTTGGCTTGGCTCGGCTTTGCTCGTAGTAGTGCCGTTCATGATCAATCTGTGAGTCTCACAACAAATTTCTCTTAATAGTTTAACGACACTATCAGTTCCAATTGACTCAAAAGCTGCAATCAAGAGTCAAGACTGACTGTTAGTTCCCATCTAACTAATTTTTTTTCATCTTTTTTATTCGTGTTCATCACCATCTTTTCTTCTCCATACTCCAATTACAATGAGCTGGTGGTGGGCTGGTGCTATTGGCGCTGCTAAGGTGAAGTCAATCATCTGGTTGATCTAAATATTCATGTGATTTGCTCCTAATTAACGTCTTTTTTTTTTTTTTCTGATTTTGCAGAAGAAATTCGAGGAAGATGAACCCCCGAGAAACTACCAGAGTGTGGGCCTCATAGTTGGCGTTACCGGAATCGTCGGCAACAGCCTGGCTGAGATCCTCCCGTTGTCCGATACACCCGGTGGCCCGTGGAAGGTATATGGAGCTGCCCGACGCCCCAGGCCCAACTGGAACGAAGATCACATTGTCGAATACGTCCAGTGCGACATATCCGATCCGGATGACACCCAGGCCAAGCTCTCCCAGCTCACCGACGTCACCCACATCTTCTACGTCACGTGGACCAACCGATCTAACGAAGCCGAGAACTGCGAAATCAACGGCTCAATGTTCCGTAACGTCCTCCGTGCGGTGATTCCCCAACGCACCTAATCTCCGCCATGTCTGTCTTCAAACGGGGACGAAACACTACGTGGGTCCGTTCGAGGCATTTGGGAAGATCCTGCCGCATGATCCGCCTTTCACGGAAGATTTGCCAAGATTAGACGCACCGAATTTTTATTACACTCTAGAAGATATCCTGTTCGAAGAAGCTGAGAAAACAGATGGGCTGACTTGGTCCGTGCACAGACCAGATATGATATTTGGATTTTCTCCGTATAGCTTGATGAATATTATCGGTACCCTTTGTGTGTATGCAACTATATGTAAACACGAAGGGGTTCCACTAAGATTTCCCGGAACTAAAGAAGCTTGGGATTGCTACTCTATTGCTTCAGATGCTGATTTAATCGCAGAGCATCAAATATGGGCAGCTGTTGATCCGTATGCCAGAAACGAAGCGTTTAATTGCAACAATGGGGATGTTTTCAAGTGGAAGCATCTATGGAAGGTGTTGGCGGAGCAGTTTGGGATAGAAGATTATGGATTTGAAGAGGGTGAGAGAGTGAGTTTGGTGAAGATTATGAAAGATAAAGCAGCTGTTTGGGAGGAGATTGTGAAAGAGAATCAGCTGCAGCCCACAAAATTGAATGAGGTTGGTGTGTGGTGGTTTGTTGATCTTGTGTTAAGTGGGGAGGCTAAATTGGCTAGCATGAATAAAAGCAAAGAGCATGGCTTCTTGGGTTTTCGTAATTCAAGGAATTCGTTTATTACTTGGATTGACAAAGCGAAAGGTTACAAGATTGTGCCTTAAATAGTGATGGTGGTGGTTTTTGGTAGGTGTCTTCGCTTATGGTGGTGTTTGGAATTGATTTGCACCATCTTCTTCTTCTTGTTGTGGAAAAATAAGCATGACCGATTTGCTGCTAATATGTTCCAATAATTGGCTGGCATTCCATCGAATTTGATTCAGCTTTGTAATGAGGTCTTGAAATCAGAATGATTCGTATTTGTATCTTCATTTTCTTTCTTCTCCTTGTTGTCTATGAATCATTTGCTTCAAAAAATGCCATATGAATTGCTTTCACTTCGCCACGCCACAGTGAGGCCCAAAAGAATTAGTTTGGTAATATGGAGTGAGCCCACGTTGAATCGGGGTTACCGGGTAGTCCCGCTTTGTGTAATTGTTCGATTCGGTCCGTTGGGAGTGAGCTTTGCAGTTTAGGTTGCTGTTATGAAAGCCTGGAATGGAATTGTTGACGATGAGACCACCTGATTAGTTCTGCAAGCTTCAAAGTGCCATTACCATAAGCCTCACCCGAAAGCATTACAAGCAATATGAGGGGACACCTAAGTCTCAAGCCAGTTGACATAATCATAGGAAGGCCTTTTATTTTAAAAAATTCCTTAATAAAATACAGAGTGCTTATATCTGTCGTCTACAGTTCTGATTAATGATTTTTCACAAGATTGCCTAAGAACTTCATACAGTAGCAGTACTGTTTACAAATTCCAAGCAGAGCTGCTCTAACAAGATACAAAGTGCTTACAAACATTGCTTCAGAATTCGCCAACTATTTAACGTTCTTATTCAGAAAACATACTAGATCAGCAGAACACTAATATTCAAGGCACAATCCTGTAACTTTTCATCCTATCAATCCAAGTAATGAACGAATTCTTGGAATTCCTGAAACCCAAGAACCCATATTCCTTACTCTTATTCATACTATCTAACAAAGCCGCACCACTCAACATTGTATCTACAAACCACCACACACCAACCTCATCCAATTTCGTAGGCTGCAGCTGATTCTCTTTTACTATCTCCTCCCAAATACCTTCTTTACCTTTCATAATTTCCTCCAATTTCACTCTGTCCCCCTCTTGAAATCCATAATTCTCAATCCCAAACTGCTCGGCCAACACCTTCCATAAATGCTTCCACTTGAAAACATCCCCATTGTTGCAATTAAAAGCTTCATTTCTTGCATAAGGATCCACTGCTGCCCAAATCTGCTGTTCCGCGATCAAATCTGCATCCGAAGCAACCGAGTAGCAATCCCAAGCAGCTTTAGTACCCGGAAATATTAAAGGAACACCTTCATGTTTGCATATGGCTGCGTACACACACAAAGTACCTACAATATTCATCAAACTATAAGGGGAAAATCCAAATATTACTTGAGGTCGATGCACAGTCCAAGTCAAGCCCTCTTTCCTTTCAACTTCTTCGAACAATATATCTTCTTGAGTATAATAAAAATTCGGTACGTTTAACCTGGGCAAATCCTCCGTGAAAGGCGTGTCGTGAATCTGGATCTTGCCAAACAACTCGAAAGGTCCCACGTACTGTTTGCCTCCCGTTTGGAGGCAAATGTGGCGGAGATTAGGCGCGTTTGGGATAACGGCATGGAGCACATTACGAAACATAGCGCCATTGACCTCACAATTCTCGGCTTCAGTCGAGCGGCTGGCCCAGGTCACGTAGAAGATGTGGGTGATGTCACTGAGTTGTGAGAGCTTGGCCTGAGTCTCACCCGGATTGGAAACGTCGCATTGAATGTATTCCACCGGGTGGTGCGCGTTCCACTCGAGCCTGGGACGTCTTGCCACTCCGTAAACCTTCCATGGGCCACCCGGCGTGTCGGAAAGCGGCAAAATCTCGGCTAGGCTGTTACCTACGATTCCAGTCACGCCTACAATCAGCCCCACGTTCTGGTAGTCTCGAGGACGCTCATCTTCTTCAAATTTCTTCTGTAAAATTGAAAATAAACTTGTTATCTAATAATAATCGAACATTTTTTCAACTTATAAATATTAATGCCGAGGAAGCGAGAGAGAATCGATGTTACCTTAGCGGCTCCAACAGCACCGGCCCACCACCAGCTCATTTTCTTGTTACTACGGAGTTTGCTCTCTGATTTCTGCTCCACTCTACTTATATGTAAAGGAAAGATCTAGAAAATAAATTAATGAGACATCGAAAGGGGATATTATCACATTCCTCCCTAGGTTTTGGCTTATATTATTTGAATGAAAATAATAGATATTATATCACATTCTTCCCATGTAATGTTTGACTTGCTTTTTATGGATTATGTAAGAATTTAAAAAAATAAAATTTTCTTCTTCAATCAAAATAACAAGTGCCAAATAATAATATTTTACAAATATACTCTTACACCTAACAGTTAGCTAATTGTTATATGTAACTGTAAGGAAGATAGGTGATATAGTTTCTATAATTTTTATTTAAGTGATATAATCTTAAATTTTAGGGGAAAATGTGATAATATCTCCATCGAAATTCAGATGACAGAAGCAGTGACGTGCGTGGCGGAATATCTGAACTGCAAACCACGACACCAATACTCGCGGTCCACTCGTGGCTTTATCTCGTTCATTCTTTGGGAAGTGAAAACTAACAAGAGATGCCCTTTTTTTAAAAAAAATAATGTGTTACGTATTAGAAATCTACATGGGAAGTCTTGATTGGAGGGCTTGTCCTTTTTGAGTGACTTAATTAGGGCCCATTCCATAATGTTTTCAAATAGGATTATGTACAATTTTAAATAAAACATACAACAAATTCAAAAAAAATCGCACTTATTTAAATTATATTAAATATAATTTTTAAAATTAATGTCAATTAGTATTTTCGATAACCAAAACGAATTTTTTTATAATAAAAATACTTTTTAAATTTTTTAATACCTTTTAATTGACGAAAAAAATTAAGAAAATAATTATTTTCTATCAAAAAAAAAACCCTAAATTTAATCTTTTATCGTAAAATTTTTTTTATTTTAAAAAAAAAAAAATTATTTAAAATATACTTACTTTATTTTAAAATTTTATATTAGTTATTTAAAATAAAATATTTAAAATTTTCAATAAAAATTCTATTTATAAAGGTCTTATAGATAAAAAGTTTATTTTAAAAAAAATTTATTTAAAAAGTTATACCAAACAGATTTTTAATACAAAATTAAAAAATATAAAGTTTCTATTTAACCTTATTCAAATAAAATTCAAATATAAATTTTTTCTTATCTTTTATATACTTCCATCTTTTAAACTCTTTTATTATAATACACAAATAATTCAATTTTAAAATTTTAAAATATTTTATTTACACTATTTATTCGCATCATTTCTCAAAAAAAGAAAATTACCATGAATTCTTTTCTCTATCAAAATTTTCTAATATTATATGATCTTAGTGATGTTCTATTGTATATAACATTATATTTTCATTATTAAATTTAATACAAATTACAAAATTTATTCTTGAATTAATGACAAAATTATTTAATTAAAAATTTAATTGAACTCAAAATAAGTTTATTATAATAGACTAAGAAGTGAAAAAAAATAATATAACATTTGTATTTATATTTAAAATAATTATTTTTAGTAATCAACAACTAAAATTTTAGTTTGAAATAGTTCTTAAAACTATATTCAACCATATAAATATTTTTATTTTTTATTATTCTTAAATGTTATATCTGACATATTTTTACGATTTATAAAGTATAAAAATTGTTTTTAAATATTATATTAAACATATTTTAAATAAAAAATTTTCGCATATCTCCCTTTAGGTCTATCAAAATTACAGTTTGATAGAAAATATTGTCTAATTTACAAATACCACCTCTCTGAATTTCCAGAAAACTCATTTTTCGTTTATTAACTCCTAATCTTTGGTGAAAAGTTAATTTTATCCCCAATACATATAAAACTTAAAGCTACAATTCTGAATGTCCTGTCAATTCTTCTATAGAGCAAAATGTTGAAGAAATTTTTTATAGAGAAATGTGGACGATGGAAAATAATTTGTGTGGGGCAATTAAAGAGCAAAAATGAACATTTCAAATCTCCTCTGAAAATTTTTAGAGCATGGGGTGACAAAAAAGGAAGAGCACTCACGGATGAAGATGAAGGATAATTTACAGTGACAGAATGTGGAAAACAACTTTGATCTCCTGTCAGAAAGATTCTCAATTATCTTTTATATAAAATTTTTGTTTCAGCAATTTAAAAGTAAGAGAAGGTCTTTTACTAATGAAGCAGTCTTCAAAATCATTCCATTCTTGATGGCTTTCTCTGTTAAAGCATCAAATTTCTAAATTCTCATAAAGTCTTCTTTTTGCTACTAAACTTGCCAATCATTATGAGTCTTAATTCGTCATAAGACTCATAATAATCAACTTTACAAAGATTCCAGTCTATTCAAAATGCTCATAATAGTAGTTCTAATAAACCCTAATTTATGTAGGACGATTAAAGAGAGGTTTAAGGTGTAGCGTGAACCCACAATGGGTCAAGGATTTAAGAAACATGGAGCCAGAGTGCACCTTTTAGTTTTGGTTTTGGTTTTTGAGCTCAGTTTCAGATTTTAAGAGTAAGATTGTCTTGGGGTGATAATGACGATATGATTTATAAATTTTTAAAGTGGTCTGAAAATTGAATCATAATTATAAAAATATTAAAGTTATTTATTTAATAATATAATTCCAGTTAGATTAAAAAAAATTCCAAAATTACTTTATGAGCTATTGATTTTTATCAATTTTCAGTAATTTTGGATAGGAATGTATTAATGAATTGGTATTATTAAATACTTTTAACTATAATTTTTAATTTGTTTAGAATTTTTATTTTTGGAATAGAAATTGTATAGGATTAATGAATAAAAAGTTTGTATCATAATTTAAATTAGAAAATTCTTACTGACATTTGCCAGTAGTTTGTACATAATTGTCAATGTCTAAAAGTTAAGTTCAATTTAAAATGAATTCCACGAAAGTCCTCAAAAGTTACTAATGAAATTTGTTAATCAATATTAACCTCTTAATATCTATATAAAGAAAAATAAGTTGTTTTAGTGAAAACTCTACCAATAACAATAAGCCAAACAAGGCCGTAGGACTTATATCCTCGTGATGCAATGATTACAATATTGAAAGCAACTGTTGATTATTTTTGAAATTTTTTTTTGTGAGGGTATTTTAGTTCAATCAAATTATTTTTTATACAAATTTTTAATAATAATCATTTTAGAAAATTGAATCCCAATTTTAGTTATTGTAAAAAATGTCCCAATAAAAATTGAGTGTAACAATGGTTTTATCCAGGTCAAAAATGTCCTTATTATCCTTCCTTCTGACAAATAAAAAACTTATATTTTTTTTTGGTTAAGTCTGAGGAAGGTATTCATAAGTTAAATAGTATTTTTTATTTAACTGTAACTTTGACAAATTTAAAAAAAGATAAGTGCAAATTTTTCTTTTTTAAGTATTAAAATTATAAGTTAAAATTTTTAATTATATCCAAATTTTTCAAAACCGTTTCGGAATACCAAATTAACCAAACTAAACAGGACCGTAAGAGGACAGTTTCAGTTTCTTCTCTTTTAGATGCAGTAACACTTAACAGTATTTCCTTCCTTTGTTTTCACTACTACTGCTTTTCAGCGTCAACTCTAAGGAAGTTTGTAATAATAAAGTATGAATCATTCAGACGTTAAGAAATGAAATTTTTTCACGAAAATTAGAATCTGTGGAAGTTTGTACATTTATTGCAAAAGGCACGAGATTCAGCTTATTCTCATATGCATAGGCTACAATTACTCTTCAACAAAATTTTAATAAAAGAAAATTTAAGTGATATATAAGTATCATGTAGTGTTATTCACTTGTTTTAAAATTAATTAATGAAATAGTAAGTTTTAACAATTCTGCTGCGTTTAAACAACGCGTTGTCACCTACGGGATATGTAACATGGCTTCGTCCTCAAACCTTGCGTTGAACGTAAACATATTATTTGATTAAATGACGCAGAAACAGTAGCCGATTTTGCGAAACGTCAAAACTGCACAATATATAACAGTTTCTCAGGGTCAAAATAACGTAGCAATTTATAATATATTGTGAACAGCACAGGCAGGAGATTCGTGATAGAAGCGCAGAATGAATTGAACCCCTTCAGTATCATGTGATAACCCCACCGATGTTTCTCTCTTCTACTGTTCATTTAATTTTTGTCAATACATAGGATAGCTAGGACAGGACCCCTCCTTCAATTAATGAAACCTTATAAAATATAAATTCCGAGATACATATTAGAGGTCGTCGTCGTCGACCGTCATAACGGGCCATCCTAAGCCTGGCCCTAAACCAGATAAGGACAGACGGCCTGACTTATGGACCTAAGAAACGTAAGATCTTCCATTGACTTTTTTTTTTTTGTTTACTGAAGATAAAATAATGCAGTTCCTCTGTATAATAATTGTCATATTTGATGAACATTCATTGGGTTTTCAGCTGCTACAAGGTTCATTTCACTTGGACTCATAGAATCATGTATGAAAGATTGGTATAATGTTATCTAGCAAATGCTAAAAACCTTTACCTCACGCCAAACTATATATAGGTTATCAGGCACAGTACATTACAAGTGAGTGCAAAATAAAGCTAGCATAATACAATGTAAATAGCCTTCTAAAGTTTTGGCAACTGATTACTCAAATTTGGCTGAACCAAATGCTAATTAATGATATTACTATCCGTGTATTGATCAAGTCTTTAGAGCTCTTTTAATAAATCATCATACTAGGGCTTGAGCTTCATAAGTACGTACTAATCATTCTGGCCTATGTAGAAGATTATGAAATGACTATCGATTACCATCACGAGGATTACGAAAGATCTGCGTGATACTGTGGATTTAAAAGCCAAAATTCTCCAGGATGTCAAAAGATTTCTTTCTTCTTGCCCTATCTAGCTCTCTTTAACTCCCTCCTTTTACAAGTACAGCCGGTTCTTCGAAAATTGAAGACGGACCTGAAAAATTAAAGTTGCGAGCAGAAGTGTGGGAGCCTTGCATTCGCATAGAGCCATGGTTAATTTGACTTTGGGACGTACGCCCGTGTTAGAAAATGATGAAACACGGTGAAAACCCGTTTGAATTTCAACTAGTACGTAGTTTGTTTGGCAAACTTACAAATATGGTTTCAACAGAGGGTGTCGTCGTCGACAGTAATAATGGGCCATCTTAAGCCTGGCCGGCCTGACTTATGGGCCGAGACACGTGAGATCTTTGCATTAAGGTTCTTTTTAAAACTAAAGATAAAATAATGCAATTCCTTATAATAACTGTCCTTTTTTATGAACATTCATCGGCCTTTGAGCTACTACAAGGTTCATTTCACTTGGACCCATGGAGTCATGTACGATAGAACGCTCCACTGTATACTGGCATGATGTATTGATTTATTTCAACCTTAGTAAGTCAAAAAGTCTAATATTTAGAGTTAACCTATTTGGAAATAAAGCTGCTGTCCATTAATTATTATTGTCTCTAGTTGATTGTGGGTGCAAATCTACCAAACCCTGATTAGTTTTATATATCATTTTATATATATATATATATATATATGAGAGGCAGGGTTAGACAACTTTTTTTTTTTTTTCACATAAATTTTATATTAATTATTAATTTTTAAATTAATAATATGTAGAGTACCAAAATTACATCTAATAAATATAAAATCTTTTATATAAATTTATTTAATAAAATTTTTCATATTTTTTATTTTCTCTTTCTTACGTCTAATTTATTAATTTCCTTCTATTTTAATTTTTTTATTATATCTTTTATCTTTTTAAATATTTTTTAATTTTAATTATTATTTATAAGTTAAAAAATTTATAAATTAAATAATTATTTTTGAATATTTATATATTATAATAATTTTTAAAAAATTCATGAATTTTTTAGAAAAATTAATTAATTAAAATACTTTTTATTTAAATTTTTAAGTTTTAAAGTTTATAAGTGATAATTAAAATGAAAATTGAAATAGTTATTTAAATTTTTGAGTTTTTCAATTTATAAATATATAATTAAAATAAAAAAATAATGAAAAGAGAAGATATATATAATAAAGAAAAAAAATAGAAGAGAAATTTTGTAAATTGTTAGATAAGAAAAAGAAAAAAAAGATAGTTAAAAGATATAAAAAATTTTAATTAATTAATATGATATTTTTATTATTTTTATTTTATTCAATCTTGATCCTTCATATATTTTTAATTTAAATGTTAATAATTAATATAAAAATTTATGTAAAGAAAAAAGGCTATTGATTTCCCCCCTCTATATATATTTATTTATTAGACATTCCGGGAAGCAGAGTTTGACTATCAAGTTCAAGTCCTTAAATTAGTTCTCCTGATATGTATGCGTAGAAACATCAAATAAATTAATGCGATAAATATTGTCAAAGACTTGTTTGGTATAATGTTATCTAGCAGATGCTAAAAAAATTTACATAACGCCAAACTATATATAGGTATCAGATACATTACACTACAGGAGAGTGCAAAATAACGCTAGGATAATGCAAGGTCAATAGCCTTGTGAAGTTCTGGCCAATGATTACCCAATTTGGCTGAACCAAATGCTAATTAATGATCCCATTATATACTATACGCGTGATGATAATAATGTCTTTGGAGCTCTTCTAATAAATCATCATACTGGCCTAGAACATTATAAAATGACTACCTATTACCAACATGAGGATTATGAAAGATCTTTGTAGATTTTTAGTATATTATTTTTCTCAATGATCTTTTTCCTAGACATTTTAGAATTCTATATGTCATGACACCTATAAGATTGTGAACTTTAATTTAGTCATTGCATGAACAAAACTAGACTACGCAACTTCTATCCATTAAAGCAAAGCGCCAGTTTAGCTCAAAATCATCATCATCTGATATTATTCCGGGATGTGACTTCTTCTACATCATACTGTGGATTTAAAAGTCAAAATTCTCCAGCAGGATTGAAATCCACTTTAATAAGTTACTATGCCACACCAGTTTGCCATAGGTTTACATAGATCGCGCGACAAAAGCTTTCTTTCTTCTTGCCCTTTCAAGCTCCATGTTACTCCTTCCTTCTACAAGCACAGCTGGTTCTTCAGAAATAGTAGACAGACCTGAAAAGTTAAAGTTGCGAGCAAAAGTGTGTGAGTCCTTGCATTTCCATAGACATATAACACCAAAAAGTTAAAAGTTAATTCGGCTTTGGCACGTACATGTTAGAAAATGATGAAACACAATGAAACCCATTTGAATTTCAAATAGTAGTTTGTTTGCGTGATCCTTTTTCATACTTACCAGATATGAGTTTTTTCTTCTCCATTATCATCCTCATCATTTCATCGTAATGTTGCTCGTCATTGTCACTCTTATACTCCCCAAACGATTCTTGTACTGTATTCACTCGACTGATTAAAATCTTTGACCGCACATTAGCAAAAAGCCACGTGGAATCCATATGCTTGCTGATCATACGTGCTGCACAGTATGGAATCTTCACACGTTTGGTTGTCTCTGATCTGATACAGCCATTGATGAACATTATACAGTCCATCAAGCTTTCTTTAGCTAAACCCTTCATGTCATAAGCCTGGGATCTTCTCCAGAGACTTTTACAGTGAGAATTTGCAGGAGTAGAGAGGCAAAGAGCTCTAGTTGAGTCCCTAATGGCAGCATCTGGGTCTCGAAGCAACAAATGACACTGAGCTCTATCGCTGTAGAGAACCGTTCTCTCTTTTTTCAGCCTCAATGGGCACACCTCTAGTGCTTCAGTGTACTTCATTACAGCTTCTTCTACCTCCCCCAACCAGAACATATGCTTTGCTTCTTGTTTTATCAAACCCACCAAAACCCTTCTTTCTTCAACTTTTTCTTCAGACATTAATTTCTCTCTCTTTTTTCTTTCAACTTTAAGTTCCCATGTTTCTTCTAGAGCTTTTAGAACTTTTTTGTTCGTAAATTTCAGTTTGGTTTGTTTATGATCTAAAAGGAGAGCTCTTGTGATTGCTTCTCCCAAATTTGGTCTATCTAGAAGGCTGCTTAATTCAACCAAATCAATAAGGAACAAGGTGGCAGTTTCGATAACTTTGTACCTCGTATCTGGATCTTTGAGAAGCAACAGAAGACAATCAATGCCCATATACTGCCAATCGTCTGAAGATCTCGAGAGATTGCAGAGATTCTCTATGACTTCCTTAGATTCAGCAATATTTTTCCTTCCAGTTTTATTGTAGCATAAGATTCTGATGAGTCCAACTCCAGCTGGAGAATTATGATTTACCAATCCACCCCATATGTAACACAAATCCATTAGGAAATCCTGCTTACAAATGAGATTCAAAGACCTCTCTTTGCAAGCAAAGCAATTTAGAAGGTAGAGAGACCAGCATTGAAGTTGGCTAGCCCACTCTTCAGCCTTCCGGTTCTCCATTTCTAGCCCTCCTACACCTCTAGTAAGCAGGTCAGTATGATATTTCAATCTTTTCTTCTTATCCTTCAACCCAACAAAGTTAACATACACTACATCAAGGCAAGTAGAGGCTAACTGCATAGATAATTTCACCACCTCCTCTTCATAGACTGCTACTGCTTCGAAGGTCCTCTCATAACTTGCAAGGTGGCCAAGTGCTCGAACTGCAACTCTTTGCTCCACCCAACTGATCTTCCCTCTTAATAGTTCCATTAATGGAGGTATCACTCCTGACTGCACAGCTTTCTCTGCAAACTCGACCTTATTCATGGTGTAAGAACCAATAACATGAGCTGCATAATAAGGGATGTAAATATTTTGGTCCCTGAGAAGCCAATCTCTATTATTGATACCTTTGTAGATCAAACTTGCCATGCAACTAAAGACCCCGAGGGATGGGAATACTGGATCATCTGGTTGAGTCATGGCAATATTCCATAGACCACTTAGAGCCAAAACATGTTCTTGGTCATCTGTAAGAGGCATTTCCTTGAAAAAATTTGCTATTCCAGTTCTCCTGAGTGACGAGTCTGGCTCTTTCATGGTGCAGAAGAAACAGCAAGGGTTGGTGCAAATCTGATCCATGCCCATGTTAGGAGTATTGACTTTGGTGGTGGTAGTGGTAGGGATGTTCTTCTCCTTTGGTTTCAAGGAATCCATGGTTTTAGTGAAAGATAGAGTTTTTGGGTTTTGGATTAGGATAGACAATTGTGGGTGTATTTAGATAAAGAAGATTCAAGCGATTAATTAAAAGATTAATTAGCGAGTGAATGGAAGTGGAAGTATAGTGAGACCTAGCGGCGCGTCAAATAATTATATAATTTTTAAAAATCTAGAAGCATTTTCCATATTTGAATAGAACGGAGTGCTCTGTGGCTTTTTTCTTGAGAAAGTTTAGGTTAGCTAGGTCTCCATGGTTATCCTGGGGGCCGGGTAAAAATGATGCCAACTCTGACAGAGATTGTACTTTGCTGCATCGATCTGTCGACGGTCTTCAGAATTTTGAAGAACTAATAATTTTATTCACGAGGCATCAGAGAATCATGAACTGATTTTCCCTATTTATCTGTTTGAAATTGAAGAAACCAATATTTAAACCTACTTAAGAGGGCAGGCTGGCCACTAGCTTAGTTTTCCTCTATATATCCGTTCTATATATAACTACTATCCCTTGATCAGTTTATATATTGCTGTAGGCTGCAGTTTTGATCAATTTGGCAATGATCATGCCACCCTTTAAGCTGTTCACTATTTGTCTGTTGGACATATTCTTGAGCACACTTTGCTTTACAAATGCAAATTTCAAAACACAAAAAGGATTCAACGACATTTTTGTCATATTGTTAATGCCTGCTAGCTCTGATCAGCTGTTCTTTGGAGAAAAACTCTTCATTCATTCGTTTGTTTCTAGCCCTTCAAGCCTTTTCATGGTAGTCCATTTTTTATTTTGCTAACTTTCTCTTCCGTGGAGACTCTGTGCTTGGCAAGTGCTTCCCACATCAGAAAGCAGGTGGTCCTCACCACTCGTCATATTAATTAGGGTTCAGTGTCCTTAGACTGATCAGTCCTTCTGGAAATGCTTTGCCAGATTGCTTTTCAAAATATTCATTTCTTCTTCTTGTACAAAAAGCATTTTTGTCTCATGTGACAAGGACCACGTAAGCACTAAGCGGGACAGCATATCTTCGAGATTTCCTAAATACCACCAATGAACTCAGAATAGAACAAATTTCCAGATTTCCTGTGCACATTTTATCATGATGCTGTCTAGAATCTAGATTTGTGTTTCTACTAAAATCTTAATTGATCAAGGAAGAAACTTAAGAGAAAATTGCCCTCACGTTTTTATAAGCTGCCTCTTGATCAGTTTGCTTCATTCAACTCGATCTCTGGAAATGAGGCAAAAGCTTTCTCTCTTATTGACGTAGAATGTTGAGGGGAGAACCACATAATACTTATTGCAGATATACCGGACGATCAAACCTGTAAACGTATTTTAGGGTTTAAATATGATAATATAGGCTAATGTGAGGCGCATTTAGATGGGGAGGGACCACACCGCAGCTTGAGTATAGGGGCATGGAAGAAGCACGATGTGGTCAGTGGTCCCTTCACGTTTCTTTAATTTACTTCTCTATCTTCAAATAAATATTAACGCCATAACTAGCAAAGCTCAGAACAGAAAATTCTAAATAGATTGAAAACACAGTATTATAGTACAGAACATTGAAGGTCTCAAGAACATGTGGCTACTACATAAACATGCTATATATATGTGGAAAGCACATACATACATACATACATATATATATATATATATATATATGAAAAGCAGATACAATGGATTCAGTTTGTCTCCATTATATTAACAGCACTAGTACTTGAGATTAAAATTTTTCCAGCTAAGTATTAAGATGTGCCGATCATTGAGATTATTTTTATCAATGTGATGTATTATGATTTATGTGTTGTTGATGTGGTGCAATGTGCATATATAAACTTGTTTTGTTTATTACTTGCTGGTATAATCGGCGTGTAAAGTAACTACTTTTATTTAGAAGCTCATGATGATGAACGCTGAACGCTAGATACGCAATCCAATCACGCTGAACTATGTAATCAAGATAATTAAAGATATTAAATATTTGCTTTGCTGCTGTAAGCTTTCATATTCAGATGGTTCAAAAATGCCAATTACTTAATTATTCCAGGACTTGCAACTGGGGAAGAAATTAGAAGAGATATTTTTAGTAAGCCCGATCATTATAAGCAGCGAACTGATACTGTTTGACGTGCACGGAGAAAACTTCTTGTACGAGTCTATGAATTCTACCTCCAAATTGGTATGAATGAATAAACTTTTTCTATCTAATATTGAGAGCATTTCTGATAATTTAACCACGAAATGCGACCTAAAAAAATTAGAATTAATGCCAATAATGCAGCTTCCTTGCATATTCAATGGAAGTCTTAGCCTTCGCCAAGGTTGTTGTATGCATGGAGATAGGAACCACGGAGCAGCACCAGATAGAATATGTAGTGATTGAGTTTAAGAAAAGGTAAAATATTAGCAATGATTACCAAATGAGATGTCAAGCCCTTCCTCAGTGCTTGATACCTTTCATTATTCTTAGCATGCACCAAAATAAACCATACTAATTTTGTTTACTTTTAATGAAAATAATGCCACTACTATATAGAAAGAAAAAACTAGTTTTTTTTTTTTTTTTTTTTATTTATTTCTAAACGAGCTAGAATAAAGATTGTAGAGATATGAAAGTTGAAACCATGTGCTAGTACAATTTTGAACAATGACAAAATTTTAAGGATAAAGTTATTTTTGATGCAAAAAGTTCAGTTTAATATCTTTATTAGTTCTAATGGTTTAAAAAATATTTCTAAAAGTATAAATTTATTAAAGAAAAAGTTACCTATACCCTTATATAATAATTTAAAAAAAAAATAATATATTATAAATATTATTATTATTATTAATTTAATTAATGTATTTTACATAAATATATTATATTATCAAAATATTATTATTATTAATTTAGTTAATTTACTTGACATAAATATATAGGATATAGTTATTTTTTTATAATAAATTAAGACTTTTAAATATATTTTTGAAACCATTAGAATTAATTAAAATATTGAATTAAATCTTTGAAAATAAAAAACCTTTACGCAAAAATTTTAATTTCCGTCTAAATTAAGAAGTCGTAAACAGGCCCAATTGCTTTTCCATTGGACAAAATCATATAATGATCCATAAGCTCAATTACATTTGCATGAATTTTGTAACCAACAGGATCGGAGCCCAAAACACATATTACAAGTTGCTGTGGTTGTGGTAAACAGTGTTTGGGCCTCAGAGTCAAATCTAGTAGTATTTCATGGTAACAATTCTATTTCGGCCCAATGAACTGCGGATGACTAATCAAAAATTGAATTCCGGGCATCAGAGACCTTGCCCTAACCACCGGTCCGTCCTCAGCCACTCTAGTAATCAAAGGCGCCTCTCAGTCAGACTTTGGCATACCTACCTGTCTGGTTACGTTATGGAAGGATCGACATATGCTGATTGGAGGGTGTCTACTGTCGGTTACTTTAACGTCCCAATCAAGCAAATTATTGGGGGTTAACACAAAACTCCTAATGACTGATATTTTAATACTTAAATAAAAATTTAAAAAAAAAAAAGTATACTTCCCTTCTCTAAACTGTTCATCATTTAATTTTATTTATAATTATAATATCTTTAATTATTTTAAAATTCAATATATATAATAAAAATAATTTTAATTTATATTTATTTAAAAATTAAAAATTTAATTAATGACAATTTAAGTTGGTAATTTTAATTTATGTATATTTAATATTTATTGAAATTAAAAATTTAATTAGTGATAATTTAACTTGATAATTTTAATTTATATTTATTTAATTATTTATTTAAATTAAGAATTTAATTTTTATTCATATATCATATTTATCCAAATTTCAAATTTCAATACGTAAAATAGACGCTTTTCTTATTTCTCTCTTTTGTAAATTCTTTAATAATAATTTTTTTTTTATTTCACTAAACAACTCTATAATCTTTCCAACCCCATTCTTCTTATAAAAACACTTTAATATAAGATGTATGTTATATATATTCAAATTAAATTCATACTTCAATATAAATTTTATGACTTGTAAAATAAATATAAATTTTCGAATTTAAATAAAAAATTTGATGAAATTACGTAATTACGAAAAATTAAAAAAAAAAATATCAATATAAGTAAATTGTTAATTTTAAATATCATTAAATAAATTTTTAATTTAAATAAATATAATTATAATTGTCATTAATTAAAATTTTAATTATTTTAATTTTTTAAATAACAATTAAATTAAAATTAATTTTTTTTTTAAATTTTATTTTAAAACAATTAAAAATATTATAATCATTTAAGTAAAAATAAATAATTAATTGATAGTTCAAGATAAATAAATATATCTTTTCTTAAATTTTTTATTTAAAAATTAAAATTACAAATTTTAGAGAAGGTATCTATTAAAATCCTAATAAATTATAAATATAGCCTAACGTGTCACCAAGCCCCATTCTGCCCCTTTCATTTCATCTTTTCACCTTCTTAATTAATACGGTTTGCCATCATCTCCTTGTCGACACTAATGTGCTGCGACGAGATCCATCCAACAGATGCATATTTAATTACACATAAAATTACGCCAAGAACAAAATCACAGCCTCGAACTGTGACTAAAATTACATGCTGAAGTGGTTGTCGATCAAGTTTTACACTAGTGTTGTATCTTAAAAAATCTTCACAAGAAAAGATTTTACAGAGATTACAATTGATTGATCACTTACTATAACAGTACCACCACAGAAGAAGATTTGTTATAAGATATTAATCGACAAATGATACCCTGTCTATGCAAGGAAGGAAAATGGAAAAACAAACCTCCGTCAGCTAGATTTCCTCGATATGTTATCTACTATTAACCCAAGCCCTGGCAACATTAGGGGATTCTCCACATTTCATTGTGCTCTATTTACAAATTTCAAGGAGACATTGATCCAATGCCAAAACTTGCAAACAAGCAAGCTCCTACCTTACAAGTTGAGCTTCTACTTCGTCAGCGCAGTAAAACTAGACACCTGACCTACTCGTGTGACAAAAGTTGCCACAATCTGTCATTCCCTAGACATTTGCCTTCCAAGTGATGTTACTAACACCAATGTCAAGCGACATATCCAATGAAGCAACTTTGGTTCGATGTGCTGCCGTAGTCGCTATACTTCTTATCCTCTGACCTTGAGTAAGCTCGCAAGTTTCACCGACAGAACCAAATCTTATTTCAGCAGGGGGGATGAAACAGTCTACTGATAGGCCTGGAACATTGAAAGCCACTTCCTCAATTGCCCATGCTTCTTCCATCCTGGTCCTGGTATGGCTCATTGCTGTGTCTCCAAACCTGAAAAGGGTCACTATAGAACGACCCGAATGAGCAATCATAATTCCCTCAACAGACCTGTAATCATCAAGGAATGAGTTGATTGTTGTCTCCCAGTATACAGCATCGCCTCCATTGTTCTGGATGCGAGTCAAATGGGAGTCTTCCAAGTGGACAAGAAGCCCTGTTTTCTGGCTGAAGTAACCAAACAAAACATGCCTTATGATCTCAGCCGGCCCTTCACTCCTGGCCTTCAGTGTGGCAGGATCTGCACATAACTTGAGTATGAAACAATCCTCTCCATTGATCTTCTTCTCCCCAATGCATCTTGCATTAACAAACATGCTTGCAGTCGTTCGGGGGTCAAGACCCTATGAAAAAAATTGAGTTGAAATCATTTAGCATGGTGGATGGAAAGGAGCTAATAGCGACAAAATAAACAGTGAGCAATGACAAGCAGCTTCACCTGAAGGGCACGGCGCAAAGGTCTAACAGGACCTTTTGCAGCATGTGCACCAAGCCAAGGTGTATGCCTCCAAACAAGCTTTCCGTTGCAACCAGCATGAACTTTGCTGCCACCAAGAGCAAGCTCCACATACCACATGTCTGGATTCATTTGCCACAGCACAAACCCACCCGACTCAGCACCTTTGGAGGAATTCTTGCTCCTTGTAACCTTATTACCCTTCTCAAACTCAGAAGCTATCATTGTTACCCTTCCCATGGCATAAGCATTGTGCATAGAGTTTTGAAGCTTTTGTCCCCCTGATGCTGCTGTGTACTGCTGTAATATATATTGAGCAGATGAGCTTTCCTGCAACCATAACCCAAATCATAAAAAACACATTTAGCAAGGCCAATCAAAAGATTACTTTAACAATTGTTTCTCTCTCTTCTTTCAAATAAAATTGTTCACGATAAATAATTGATGGAAGAAAAAAACAAATAGCCATCTCAAACCAGAGCATTTTATCAAACATATGAAAGGTCATATAAGAAAACCAAGCCAACTCAACTACTCAATCACCCTTCTTTTGACACCAAACAATAATTCTCTTCCACAACCTTAGCGAGAATTAAGAAAACTCAGAGCCGAAATAAAAAATATTTAATAAGATCAACGTGCAGGAAAAAAAAAAGAAAAAAGAAAAAAAGAAACTTAGTTTGATTAAAAGAATAAAAAATTCAACATGCATAAGAACAAAAAAGCTTCGGAGTTCACTGATTTATTAACCATTTAACACATATCTAGTATAAATTTTTTAGTGACATCATCTTAAACTGTAACACAATATAAACAGAGTAATGAACAAAGAAAGGAGAGACTAACAATTGGAGTGTCTTTGATGCTAAGATGAGGCAGAGGCTCAGCACTGCTAACGTGAACCGGCGAGAGCGGCGCACCCAATACTCCAAGCAGTAACCTTAGATCCGACCGTTTACACGCAGACCCAGAAACTGAAGGAGCTCTCACAAGCTGTCCCTTCATCCAGTGAGCCCACCTACCTTCTATCCTCGAATCACCACCATCCGTTCCGTCCGGATCGGGTCCTTCCTTCAATGGAGACAAGGCCTCCGCCGGCCTCAGACTTCCCGATCTCATAATCAAAGGCTCGGGATGCGCCACGTGTTTGTGATGGTTGGTCCTACCTCTTCTTCGCCTTACTAAACTCGACATCGGGGACCCACTTCTCGCCGGACTCTTCCCTCTAGAACGGCCGGGTGATAACCCTCTAACAACCTCCTCTTTTAACGCAGAAAAGAAGCCTTGTTTTCTCTCCATTTTTTCAAAATAACAGACAAGGGAAAGCAACTGAAAGAGCCAGAGTGAGAAAAAGAAAAGGAAAAAAAAACGAATAATGGAGAATGCCGTTTAGGATAAGCAAATGGGTTCACTCATAAATGGTACTAATAATAAATAATTAAGTTTGAGTTGCCCCGAGATAGACGAACTGTAGAATGCAGTTAAGTGGATTATAGCATTCTTCTTCTTCTTCTCCTCCTGTGCTTTACTTGGCTCCTTTTTATTGCGCTCTTTTCTTTCATTTTATTTGTGGATGGGCTGCCCTTAGAAGACGAACTACAGACACTGCCTGCTTTTTCTTATTACGGGAAAAGAAACGGCGTGTGACACTGACGCACATAAAAACCACTTTAGGTATCGGGGTTGGCGCCGTTACCAACGGTCAAGTGTGTGGTGCCACGGTCAAAACCCCATATAAAATACAATTTATTTGTAATTAGATTATACGTAATAATCAGCTCGCTAAGCATGCGGGAAAGGCCGTGATAATTTTATTAGCTCATTCGCGGTGAAGCCAGGCAACTCTTTTATATTGGGCGAGGGCTGTCTTTTTCATAAAATTACAAGTAAAATACATGAATCTATTGAAAAAAAAACAGCACATATTTATCATCAAATTCGATAAATAAAATCAAATATTTAAATTTCATTTGAAATTGTAACGTTGATCCCTCATAAAACACAAAAAATAAATAATTTAGCAAACACTAATTGTTTTACAAAATTTATTCATTCTTTTACTTAATATAAAGTAATTTTATTTTATAATATGCGTAATTTTTTTCAATTTCAACATCTTAATCAAAAAAAATTTTAACTTCAATTCACTTGCTAATAATTTATTTTATTACTACACACTAAAAAAAAAGTTATGTTTGTATTTATAATTTTATTAAAATTAAAGATTAATATATTATCATCCCACATTGTATTGTGATAAATGTTTTTTCATTTTTTTTCTTTTTGAGTTGCAATATCAATTTCAATATCCACTTTTTAGATAACTTGTTTGAGCAAGTTTGATTTGTCTATTTATTTTTGCTTAATTTTGGTGGGTGTAATATCCTTTTCATATTTAAGTTTTATCATTGATTTAGTTGATAAATTAATTAATTTCAACATTCATAAATATCAATGCATTAAATTAAGAATAATGTCACGGACCGTATTGCTCCGCGTCCGCACAAGTTATGCCTTCGGAGTATGACAATAAGCTCACGTTGTTGGATTTTCAAACCTTGGTTGTCATAATAATTATAGTTATTGATGATTGTAAACTAATATATCAATTAGTTTTCATATAAAATAAGATTTGATGATCTAGTTATAACAACGAATGCTTATATCATTTAGTAATTGAAAGAAATATATAATTCCCTTTCTTCGTATCAATTAATTGTTATCTTTATAATATTACCAATTATTGTTTGTTGCACTGCTGGCTTGCTCGATCCTCGGACCTACAAGTTACAGCTTCCTCATTAAATTAAGAAGCAAGCATATTAATTGTTTTAATTTCCCTTCCTCCCAAGTTGTGGATATGGACAATACAGTATAAAATCAACTGCATGAAAACAAAATGTTTCATAAAAACAGTTTTCAATTTCATTCAGTTAGCCCGTGATACTGTTAAAGATATTTTAAAATTTTAATGTAGAAACTGGAAAGCAATGCCAATGGGCCATGAAATGAGGTGCTTTATTTGCACAGATTTGACTAAGCATTTATATGTTGCCTGACTTTTGTCTAAAATAAAAATATTATTGGGTTGAAATAGACAATACAACAAATAAGTAGCCTGCCTGCCTGCCTGCCTGCCTGCCTGCCTCACTTTTCTTTTTCCAAATGCGTCCATTAGCCTAGCTTAGCTTGTTTATGCTTCGTCAACACTTCTTCTCAATCCCATCGCCAATCACGGTAACCGGTTCTTTATTCTATTTTTGCTTTTGATGTTTTTTGAGAACATGTTTTTTTTTTTTTTTTTTTTTTATCTTTTTAAAATTTCGTTCACATTTGGGTTTTTATTAACTGGGTTTTTTTTACTGTTTACTGAAATGGGAAATTAATGAGAGGTCTCATGATTTCTGCCACTACAAAGCATTAATTCAAGTTCACGTCACTCATTTGCTGTTTTATGCCTTTTACAAAACAATCAAGTGCTTGGATTGGGATAGAGCATACTTGATAAGCAGAATCATTTTCAATAATGTGCATTAAGTTGTTAACTTATATTTTAAATTTATGAATAGGGATGTAGTGTAACGAAATTGCACGTAATTTGTAAGGATAGTTTCATTTTGATTACTCTGTTCAATTTCGAAGTGCTATTCTATTTTAATTGATTTTAAAGTTAGTTTTAATAATACTAATCAAAGTTGCGCGATTATCGGTGGGTTGGTTGAAAGCTAAGCCAATTAGGGTGAGGTAGGAGTGGATGGACTAGAATTTAGTTGGATATGAAACGACGTTGTATGTAACAACAACCAAAAGTCCCAAGTCAAACAAATGGATTCAAAATGCTGTCTTTCAGTATGCCTGTGATGCGGTACAAGTTCTCCTATCCATTAAAAAACATTTCTATATCTCGAATCTCAATAACAACTCTCTGTTTTCGTTACAAATCCAAATCCGAATACACCAGTTCCCGATTCATGCATCACACCACACACACACACTCGCAGTTGATCGATAAGATCCCAGACATCGAATGATCATCACACACTAGACGCAATTGGACAAACAATACTTTGGAACGTGGGGCCTTTCGTCCTTTCTTCTTAACACCTTTGGGGTGGGACGCAATATTATATAATTATAAAATTAGATTCTCAAAACTATATAGACTTTTTAATAATAACGTATTAGAAGAATTTATCAAATTAAATCAATTTGAAAATTTCAGTAATTGGGTGGAAGAGAGAAATAGCAATATTTGTTAAACACGTTGGTTGTGGTTTTTTTTTTACCGGTATTGTTAAACTCTTGCTATGAAGTAATCTAATCGTTATGGGTTTGCATAATAATTGTATCAAAATTTAGAGAAAGGTGGAAAATGTAATTGATGCGATGCGAGTACTCAATTAATTAGGCGGGATGGTGGGGTTTGATATGGTTGTAATTAGGACTAATCGTTGGTCGAAACCTTACTTTGTCGGCTAATTAAAGTCACCAAACTACTACCCTCACCTTCAAGCTTAATTAGAAAAATAAATTAATTGGCATTATTAACACTTAAAATAACTGAAGTCAGAAAAAATGGGATCAGAATATGACTTCGTAAACTTGGCAAAACCTAAGTTGTTAGGATTATTTGTCAATTCCGTTTAGTTTTTATTCAAGTATTGGGCCCCTGGCGGTGGAGAGCAACAAGCCCTCGAAACTGGTATTTAAAAATCGTATATTTGAGTTTGAGGGACACAATCTCTTTAACTTGTTATGACATGATAGGGATAGAAAGGCAATGCAAGGGGTAATGATGTCCACAAGCGCAATAATGTTCTTGGAAATGTGCTGTGCTAATGACTAATAATTTTATGGCCCACCCATTGTCATCATTCCAGACCCAGTACTCCACGATCACCCCTCCGTGGATATCATATATTACAGGACTAAATCCAGAGAAAGCCATTAAAAATTGCTGCAATGAAGAACAGGTTAATTTTAAGGCTGTGTCATCATCTAATTATATATCACTTGCCCATAGTTTTGATTGGCGAAGCCCAACCAAATTGGACTTCATCTTATGTTGGCCCAGAGCTTTTTTTTTTTTTCGGTCGACTGATTGAAGCCCAAAACGGAAGAGGTTTGTGAGAGTGACAGAGAGGTTAGCTCCAGTTCCTCTGCAATGGTTATGTAAATCCGAGAGCTCGAGGTTAAATAAAGAATTTTTCATGGAGGTAATTTGTAAGCCTCTAAAAGACAGCAAGAAGGGTATGTATTATATATATATATATATATATATATGTAGATAGATAGATATCTGAAATGCGAATCAGGTTTTTTAAATTTGTGAAAGTTGTTGAAAGTGGCAGCTTAATTAATAATTCTGATGGTCGATCGCGTGCACATGGGATGCAGGGCCAGGATGGGTACGTGACAACTGACAATAGAATCACCAGTCTTCATTCCCACTCAATTTGACACTACAAATGAGTATGAGGTTGATTGAGAGCATATTACAAGCCAACAAATTAATTATGATAAGGTAAAATTCCTTATACGAATGTTAGCTAATTAATTAATAATTAGTAATAAGGATTAATAGGTTGCTATCGTTTTACATTTGAGTTATCATCGTGCTCACTTAATTTCCTGACCTAATTGTATTGCTCGGGGATGTTCCACGATTGGCTGAAAACCATGACTGATTTTGTTTTTTTACCAGAAAAAGAAGAAAAAAAATTGTAGGCGGATGATGGGAGTGGGAGAAGCTAATTAAGACGAAAGCATGCACTTGGTCTCTGAATCTGAATTGTTTCGCAGCTGCCAATGCCATTGATGATTGATTAGGCGAGTTCAGGTGAGGTGGGCGGATTTCTTTGTACGTGCAAGTGCAATCTGCTATGCTGCTGCTAACAAGGTGTCCATTAAATAGTGGGCTCACTGGCTCTGCCTCCTTGGGAAACCCTATTCTATTCAATAATATATCGAGATTTCGAGGTAAATCAGATAAATACATAAAAAAACCTCCGCAATGTTCCTCTGCTTATCTATACATCTCTTTAAATGAAAAGCTATTGCTATAGTACGTCTGATGGTTGAAATTATAAAGATAGAGCAGCCAATGAGGAGGAGAAAGATAGGTGTGATTGGCTTCTCACACGCAAGTTTGAAGGCATTGGTGTGAGACAGTCACGACTAATCAGTTCCGTTAGATATATATATATATATATATATATATGATTGATCGGCTTCTCGCAACAATCTACAGGCTTTCCATGGTTTACTTGGCCTGGAGTTGGACTTGCCTCAAAGATAACGTTTCGCAAAGGCGGAGCTAGATCAAGAAAAGCAATTAAAATGAACTATAATTAAATATTATACATCTTACAAGCAAAACAAACTCTTGATGAAGAGTACTGCAATTTTTCCACATAATCAATTTAATTGGTTGGATTTGTTTGGTTTATTCCTTTCGCGAAAGTAATAGAAATGGATGATGATGGATGGATGAATTGGCATTCCATTCCATTCCATTCCATTCCATTTACATTGCATTGCATAACATGCATATTAGATTGCTTTTCTTTCGAATTGGGTCACGTGACTTGTCACGCTTTTGGTGCCAAAAGACATTGCCGACCATGCACCTTTCGCGGCGCCCACTCATTCATGCAAAAGGAAATTAAGGAGGAACTGCTGATAGCTCTCTGTCGTTTCTCCATTTCCAGAGACTTCTTTTCAACAACAACAACAACATCAAGAATAATAATAATAACCCAATAAAACTGAAGAAGAAAAAGTCATAATTACCCATGACCATGATGTAGTGCCATTGGCATTGGCGTCGGCGTTTGAGGTCAAATCTTCTTCCAAGTTTAAGAGGAAAACTTTACCAGTACTGGGGAAGGTTTGATAGACAGAGAGATGCATTGACCCGTTTGTCAACCAGATTTCAAAGGAGCACTGGGATGGTACATGGGTGGGGCTAACCTGTTTTTTATTACAGTGGAGCCCACACGATTTCCGCGCTTTATCAAAATGGGATCGAGGGGGGCCTACATAAAACGTCATGGCGATTCAAAGCCTATTTTGGTTTTTGGAAAAGCAACAATTACAATTATTTTGTATTTTTACAGCTGTGCTGCCAGTGCTACCATGCCTTGTCGCATGAATATGGAAACTAAAACCTAGGCTTAGGATTAGGATTAGAAGACTTCTCTTTTGCTCGGTAACATAATTTTCATACTAATAATTACTAAAATATATATATATATATATATATAATTTTTTGGTTGCTTTTGTTACTATAGATGACAATACTGTTTTTAATGTTTAAAATGCTTTTAAAGAAAGAAATTTGATCATCGATCGGGAAAGAAATTAAAAGTGAAAATATGGAAGCTTCAAGAAACCTTCAGTATTGGGTGTACGTAAGACAAATTTAAACTACACGTCAGAGTCTTACCCAGAAATTAATAAGTCTCCACATATTATTTAATTACAGCTCCTTTTGGTTATCGAATGAATTCACATATTACCAAGGACAACTTGATGATAAAGTTGAATTAAGAATGTACTAGATGCAATTATGAAGTATATATTAAGCCCCAAAAACATGCAAATTAAAGCTATTGGCATATACTTTGTGTAGGGCATGCAATGGATGGCCATTGACCATTGAGTCACTTCAAAGTATGATGACGATGATGAAGATGATGATGAGCCATCCCATGGCCATAGCATGCATCTGGATGATTCCTCCCCCAGCAATTATGAATGAATATATACCACTTGACAGACTGTAAATCCGCTGTTGGTATTTTGCAGCTAGCTTGTAAGCGCTTTCCTAACCTTTCACCTACTCCCTTTTTTTGCACTATAAATAACCCTTACGTGCCAACAACATTTTCTATGCCCATGCACCAGTAGTAATTGATCTCAACAAAAACTCCGAAAGCAAATCAGGTAGCTTGGCCGCTCCATTTCATTCTTAAGCTTGTACTCTTCTTAATTGAGTTTGTTCATCGTCCTCGATCTGTTGAGAAAATGAAGCCTGTCTTTGTTTCATTCCTCCTAGTTTCCCTCGTCCTCACTTCTTCTTTCTTTGAGCTCTCAATGGCTGGTTCAGGTATTCTATATACGTAACATCTCTTCTTATCTATTATATGTATAAATATTGGCAGTTTGATGTATGGGAGGATTGTGTGTGTGTGTGTGTGTGTTGAAATGCAGCTTTCTGCGACTCAAAGTGCGCGGTGAGGTGCTCACAAGCAGGAGTGAAGGATCGGTGCTTGAAATACTGTGGAATCTGCTGTGAGAAGTGCAACTGTGTTCCATCTGGTACTTATGGAAACAAGAACGAGTGCCCTTGTTACAGGGACATGAAGAACTCCAAGGGCAAACCCAAGTGCCCTTAATTACACACATACTCCAACTTTTAATTTCTTATTTATATCTATATCTATAAATATATATATATATATATATATATATAAAAAACTAGTCCACTTGACCGTGGACTAATATAATTAGACGCTTAATTTGTGTAGTCAACTAAGGACAAGGACCCTTCACACAGTGTTATCTTTAATTTCATCCTATGTTAAATTTATAGTCGACAGAGAATAACCGGGGTCCTTTTATTTGTTTGTGAAAGTTGTGTGTCTATAAATAACTTCATGTGGGTGGTGTGTGTCATAAAATCATACTGTTCCTGCATTAGGGTTGTGGTTTCATAATATAATTAATACTAAATAAAAACATTATTGAAAGTTTTCTCTCTTCTCTTCCAGTATACTTGACGTCAAAATTTCCTTAGCAAACTAATGCACCCAAACGTATTCCTTTGTTCGTGCGACTATACCACAATATTAACACTGCTAATTTTATAACACAGTAACAGAGATATAGAGTAACGTATCGACTTTATATATATATATATATATATAGGTATATATAACACATCAAAACGGAGTCAATGAAATTAAATTTGTATCTAAATTTGAGTTAAAATAACCCCGTTCAAAGTTGAAATTTAAAAATGATAGCCAATTTGTGATAGTCTGTTATTAGTTGATTCAAAGAGAAAATGAAGTTTGTCCTGAGAGCTATATAGACATAGAGAGGTCTAAAGGTTTTAAGTTAAGAATTATGGATTAACGTGCCGTGTCGTTTAGGTTGATTGATTTTATGTAGCATATCATGTGCAGCGTACGATGTAACTGACTCTTGTATTTGGTTTTTTATCGGATCCAACGAATGCTTGCCACCTGATATTAAATTATTAAATTATTCACAGCTTTCCAACGAGGAGATATAAAAGCTAAGTAATCGTCAGCAACTGTTAGGGATGGAAGCTATGATTTTTATCTCAAATCTGATGGTTTTATATTTCCTATTTTCAACAGAATGTCAAAATCAATATTAAAAAAAAAAGAAAAAAAAAAAACAGAACGTCAAAATCGATTGAACTATTTAGACCATTTCTCAACTTGTGTTAATTAAGAATAATTAACACAGAGATCAAACTAATCTTCTTCGAATGATTTTAACTTTATTGGATGTCACATCTCCATTGAAATGCTTGATTATAAGGGATAATTGATACTTGTAATCAAATTTTACAATATGATTATACCTTGTCTTTTATCTTTTATTTTTGCTTTAATGCCAAACAAAGATGTTATGTTTTCTGATAACATATAAACTTTGTTAACTTCTGTAGTAATCCGAGGTGACGCCTACCTACATTCTGCAATACCTTCCATGAGGAAAACAAAATCATATATACGGTCCATCAGAATGGTCCAGTGCACTACAAGTTTACAAGAACATCAATCAAAGAAAATGATCACTTTTGCTACACATACGTTGAATTTGATGTCATTAAATATGGGGGTGGTTTTGTGTGGGAATGGGACCAATGTCAACACTCAGAAATTATAGAGGAAAAGCTGCCGATATAAATTCAGAATGAGATTGATTTGCCTCCAAAATTAAAACATTTCACTTTCGTGTTATCCGCATTTTAAGTAGTGAATTTAATTATTTTGCTTGGTTTTGAGTTGCGTAGCAACAGCATTACAACTGTACCTGTAAATAGGTTAATTTATTTTTACCGTTTTAGAATTTGGGTTGAAAAAGGCGACGGTTTGGATTGTACATCTAGGAGTTCCCTCAAATCCAATCCCACCATCGATTAATTAAACCAATCAGAAGGTGGAACCGAGAAAATCAGACGACAATGATTTGCATTTTGCTGGTATTCATCTATTGCCTGCCATACGTTCAACGTTCCACCGCGTACACGAGTCAAAACACCTATGAGCATTTTGTGACAACCCTTTTCTATATTTTTCCTTTTGTGTTATCCTTTTGATTGTACAACATTAAGAGGAATTACAAATTTGCTAATCCCTTCAAAAGGCCATCTTCGATGTGTCAACATAATTAATCTGAATCGAGTTCAGAAGCAGAGGATTTCCTTGCTCAGACCAAGACTTACAAAAACCACGAACAAAAATAATCAAGCCTAGAAGAAACTTTCAAGATTGAAGTGGCTGAAGCTCCTGCTCGGGAACTGTGGCGCCAACGGGCTGGTACGACTTCAGTGCTTTTTGTCTGTTTCTCCAAACTGACCATAGCCCAATAATTGATAAACCAAGAACCAGTGTGATAACTATTCCAGCTGCTACTGCAACAATGTTTTGCCGCCACCATGTCCTGAAATGCTCCAGAAGAACCCAAATGTGAAAAAGAAAACATGCAGCAGTAAAAATTACAGCAACCTTTCAAGGCTAAACTGGCTCAAGATGAGGGGAGAACACCCATATCAGGAATTGCATAAACAATGCCAGTGCAGCAGATAACAGAAGAAAAAAGTAAATCAAAGAAAAATGCCTGGCTTGCTTGCTTTTGTTCTTTCATTATCTTCTCTAGCATATAAAACGGTCCAGAGATATTTTCAGATTTCATATTCGTCATTGGCAAAAAGTAAATTAAGAAAAAAAGAAAAAACTAGTCTATCCAGACACTTGCATTTAAAAAGTGAACATTTGGCAACTTAGTTTATCAATTGTTTTTGGAAGTCGACCTCTTCAACTTTACTATCTTGTCACTATGCCCGCCTAAACTTTTAAGTTTGGCTCTGCCCCTGCGACTCCAACACAAAATTTTTCACTCTGGCATGACCTCCAACACAACTTTCCATCTTTCTGCAGGCTGACAAATAGTGCTATGCAGCTAACTCGTCACTCATGTGCGACCACTTTTCTTACCAAGGCCATCCCTCCACCACTGCGACTGCAATCACACAACATCATACTACTAATGGTAAACCATGTTCTAGATCCACACACCAGTCCTCTCTAACATGATGTCACGACATGACACAGGTGCATCACTTGCATACTGTCTACTACCCCTTAATTAGAAAAAGGATCGTTCATCATTATTATTTGGCCCCAACCTATTTTAACTGCAAAAACTCCCTAAATATCTATAGATTAAAATATAAAGTACAATTTTAGCAAGAACGAAGACCATATTCAATCCCCTGCCCTCCAAAAGCAGCAAAAAGAAAGAAAGAATAAAGACCCTTCTACACATATATGTGGGTTTCAGTTCAGCTCATGCATCCAAAATACTATCCCCAAGTAGCATTTTCAGCCACCAGAAATAAATCCACTTAGGCAATTGCCTGAGCAAGATTTGAGACACCAGAGGTTAGTATTAGCACAAAAAAGATTTGCTTATCTCATTTGAATTTAGTGGCTAGAATTTCTAAGCAGACTTAATGTTTCAAGTAGATGCTTGATTAGTTGATGTCATTTGAATTCAGCAGCTAGAATTTCTAAGCAGTCTTAATGTTTCAAGAAGATGATGCTTGATTAGTTGATCTTAGTGGTAAAGGAATGCCAAAACAGCATTCGATAGGTACAGGTATAAGTCCTTTTTCCTTTGGGAGATTTTCAACAGTAATCAAAATTTAAATCTAATTTTTTAAAAATGACCACTATTCAAAATATATTTTAAGAATGACCAACTTGGACCAAAATACCCTTATAAAAATTTTTAAAAATAACCAACATATACTTTGAAGTAGGGGTATTTCCGTCCAAAATAAAATTTAAGTGAGTCATTTTTTAAACAAATGTTGAACAGTAGACATTCATGAAAATTCAGCCCCAGTCTTGGTCATTTTCACTAAAATTTCTCTTTTTTTCCTTTATTGTTAGTTTAAGAGAGTGACATACTGTTTAGTTTGAGGCTCAACATTCCATTTGACCAATTGATAACTCCCAAATCTCTCAGGAAAGTGCATATTATGTTCCCTTAACCGCATAATTATGTTCTGCACACAGCAAATATGAAAAATGCGTTCAGTCAATATGGTGATCATTGAAGCTAACAGATGGGGAAGGAACAACTTGCGTATATAAATATTTGGTATCACAATTATAGTATTACCAATGCTGTGGTATTGGAAATGTAATCTGCAGATTCATCAGGAAAGATGCCCCAGCTAACAAGATAATCATTTCCTTTGGAAGATAAGTTCAGCAAATGAACCTGAAATCAAAATGTCAGTAGAAGCTTGACAAACGTTGATTCAGGATCCAGCACAAAGTGAAACTTGGCAACAACAATGACAAGTTAGATTTACAAGCTGGTTCAAGATCTATCTATTATCTATGTACAAGTGTTTGCTTTTTTTTTTTTTTTTTTTTTGGAAAAAAATGTAGAAAACTTTTTGGTATTGCTAATTCTTGTGAATAACTCAGTATATGAACAAGCAATACTTTTAGTTCAGAAATGCTAGAATCAATAGTTAAAAACTTCACTGAGACGTCATACATCAAGATAGGAAGCATGTAACTTAACTACTGACATTTTGACATTTTTAGGATCAATACAAACACTCCCATTTTATTGTTGAGTTGTCAGGTACAACAAAAACAATACCCTAACATATTAGCGAATCAGCTTCAAAACCAACATTTAATATTAGCCTCCAAACAACAGTGTTTTTACACAACTTTAAACTAAACCAAGGAAAATATTTTTGTACCTGTGTATCATCAACCGCTAATTCATGGGCAATGAACTCTGCAAGTTCTGTGAAGTTGGGCTTCATGTATGTGTTGTTCAGGGTAATTGACATATCAAATGTAATAAATCCAATTCGAAATGCACCTAGTATCACACCAAAGGACGCAATATTAGAAAACCTACAGTGAAGCAACAGTATGAAGCAATATGATTTACCATACTGGAATCTGGATGTGATGTCAAACCATAGTCATAATTATCAATTCCATGAAAAGTGATAACAGCATCAAATATTGAACTTTCAAGAAGTATATCTGATGTAGAAGAGGTTAGGATAGTTTAAAGTTAATTTCATTACTGTTATTTAATTTAAATTACGCCTTATTGTCTTGATTCAAAGTCTTATTTAGGTTATTTGTTTTACTTATTCATGTTAAATCGTGATTTCTATTTCTGCTAAGAAATAGATTTATATTTTCTCTTTTATTTAGGTCTTTGGTTATTATAAAAAGGGCTTTAGGTTAGTTCAAAAGTAGATTTGAATATTTCTGATATTATTGAACAATGTTTTGATGTCTCTCTTCTAAATTCTTCTCATTTTTCTTCATTTTCTTCTATATTTTCTCCCCTTAATCCCCAATTTTCTCCTTTTTCTGTTTTTCTTATTTAGTGCTGCACCAATAATTCCCAAAAGGGGAGAAATACATGCTCAGAGATATCCACGTGAAACATCTTTATTTTTCATCATAATCATATAATGAAGAAAAGTTAACATTCATTTTTGGCAAAGCCCTCATAAACGACAGTGGCAAAAGAAACTAATTACCAGAAGTTCAGTGGATACTGGATACATGTGCCTAAATTGCTATCATAACATGTCAGAATTCATTACATATTGCAAGGAAGGAAGATATATATATATATATATATATATAGTAAAAACAATACCCCAAGTAACATGGCTTAAGAACTAATACAGGATGCAAATTTGATTTCAAGGATCATCATAAAGGCAGTGTATTGAAAAGAAATTCTACCTGGAAGAATATTTGGAGGTGATCCATCTGGGGCTAGCCTAGGAGGCATTCCAGGTGGCGTTCTTACACTCGTATCATTGCTGGACGAAACCAAAGGTGGTGGAGCAGGAATACTTGGAAACTGCAGTCTCCTCCATAGTTCCGAACAATTAGTTTTCCAAAAGCCTATCTTATCATTCCCCCGATCATATGTAACCAGTGTATTACGGACAACAATTCCTGTCTCACATAAAAACATTTTATGAGAAATCTCTGGTGTTCCATGCACACGTGTAAGAGGGATTCTCCTTTTTCCCGTTCTTTTAGGAGGTTGGGTGTTAGTGTTGGCAGTTCTGCTTAATATATTAATTTCATTTTTGTGCACATCAGATATGCTTGCTTGTGCATGAGCCAGAAGAAAGAGCAAAAGGGGGAGGGGGTTTTGAGTTCTGAAAACAATGTAATGTACCTCCCAAAAGAGTAGTTGGATCTGCATTTTGGAAAATACCCAGGCAATAAGCACCACTAACCTTTGTATGCTACAAAACATGCCAAGAAGAGAAATAGTGAGCCAGAAAGCAAAAGATAGAAGATATATCTTAGATAATAATAATCAACAAAAATAGTTGATGATGTGCAAACATACTGAAACCACTTTAAATAAATTCTAGAACAATTGTAGGTTAGTTTTTCATCAATAAGGCCAAGGATGATAAATTACCCGGAACAAGTAGTTTTCTGGAGACAAAGACAATTTGTGTCCACCACCAAACACCATATCAACTTGTGGAAAAGTTTTTGATAGCTGGGAGACATCCCTAATCACATAACAGAGAGCAACACTTAGATATAATGATTCAACAAAGAGATGCAAAAGAGAGAGATCTTCATTTAATGAGGCAGCACCTCCCAGCACCCGAAAAACAAATATCATCATAATTTGGATCTGGTCCGTGGATCCGTTTCAGAAACTGAATTTCCTTCATTAACTGCATTTACAGACACAATGATAATTGATGACCATGAATTTACAGTTCACAATAATAGAACATGTATATGGATGAAGTTCTCAAAATCACATTTGTGTCTATATTCCAACCATATTCAACACCTACTACAGCAACTTAACATATGCAAGTATCGACAAGTAAAGTCAATTTTTTATCAACTCCTGACTTCCAGCAGATTTTTTTACGTAATTTCTGTAAATTGTACATGTAATTTTTAATATTCTAAAAAAAAGGTAAAGTCAACTTCATATTTCATTGATATTTATGCAATATGTATTTAACTTTAGCCCAATTCGATGGAAAATATGGAAAATAAAACTTTCCAAATCTAAGCTAAGGAGATAAAAACCTCAACATCAGAGAATAAAATGGAACAAGAGGATCTTCCCATCAATCACAGAACAGTAACAACATTAACCTATCATGCAGAGATAACATTTCAATGTGAAATGTTGTCATAAGCAGATAAGTTACATAGAAGTATAATTAAGGAAGCATAGTATCAATTCTATGAATTCAGTAATCACAAAGGCAGTTGACGAAGCAATCGTTAAGTATTAACAAAATTCGTAATCTAGATGTGAGAAGCATATATGTTCACTGCTTCTGACAATGAAAAATCTAAATGCAAATGATTCCAATTCTCTTCTTCAACCACTATGAATCAGTTTAAAATATCTAAATAAGTCATCATTACTCAAATAAGAATCATTGGATATTATTGGCAAGCATAAGTTTTCCCAGTAACCAGTTCCTTCAGTAAGGAAACAAAAAACTCACTAGGAAAAAAGGACATCAGTCAAAGATCATATTTTTGAAAGTATGAACTTGAGTTTGAACTGACTAAGCTATAAGATGAAGGAACTCAGAGCCAATAAATCTTACAGCATCCTTAAATGCAGCAAAAGCTTGTCGTGGAAGGTAAGCATATGTAGTTCCACTGTCCAAGACTGTCCCATGCCTTCCATCAAAGATCTTTGGGCTTAACTTCAATGGCTTGCCAGCTACATGTATTTCTTTAAGCTCAATGTTGTAATATGGACTGTTGCCACCCAAAAACTACAGTGAATGTGTGAGATCTACTAGATGCATTCCTATGAAAAATGCATCGCCACAAATTGATATGTTGTCAAATAAATCTCACCTTCGAAAAGGATCTGAATGGGAGAAAACCATATCAGATGGAGGCGTGATTCCACCAAGAATCATAGCACCCCCACCCACATCCATTCCACCATAACATAATGAAAATGAGTCACTAATAACACCCTTGTCAACAAGTTGATCCACAATACTAAGCCGACCACGACCCAAACCCATTATTCCATCAGCACGTTGGGTGTAAAGATCACCGGTTTCCACATTTTCACAGCCAAAAACAGCACGCTGAGGCACAAGTTCACTTTCACTGCCGAAAGAAATATCATCCTCCCCGAGTACACCACTGCTTGAGCTCATCTCAGCATATCGTCTATCATAAATGCAATGTTTTCTATCATTGTCACAGTTACAATCAGGATTGCATTTTAATGGTTGATAGGTTTTCGACATTTCGGGTTGGAACCTTGGATCCTGGACAGCAATAAAACAACAGTTGTCACTCAACAAACAGATTAATACACAATTTGCGCATCCACATATAACATTTTGATTTAAAAAAAAAATAATTTGTAACAATTGAATTACTCAATTCTTAGATTGAGTTCAGAGGATGTCAGGAAAACAAAGAACTTCATATAAATTTACAAGAACTGGTCCTGTGGAGCTTATCACTTTAGGTGGATTGTGAATGTTGCAGAGCTATTATAAATTAGATCCCAGTTCATTACAGTGACAGTGAGACCACTCAGAGCAGCTGGGTACTCACATCTACGTTTCATTTCTGTTAAATTAAACATATATTCAAAATCTTTTTTCTTTTTCTTTTGGGGAGTGAGGTGAAGAAATAGGCTTCTCAAATGCATTTAATTTCATTTTCACGCTAATTTCTACCCAACCAAGTGGGATTAATGCAGAATTTTACTCCAACTTATCGTGTAGTAATTCACTGTGCATCAATATTCATTTTAAAATTATTCTATATTAGAACCAGAAGCAGAGTTCAATATACAAAGAGTTGAGGTAATAAAAAAAAAACAGCAGCTAGATGAAATGAGAAATGACATAGATTTGTACAAGGTGAAGTGTAGAAACTGTATAGCAACGAACCTGATGCTTGCCACAGTGTTGACAGCTAGAGCAAGGAACATAAGTCACAGTACTGCCGGTATCCACAATAAGAGCAAACTGCTGAGGCGGTGTCCCGATATTTAGCCGCGTCGTATAGTAACTGCAAGAATTTTTAAAATCCCAAAACTCATTAGAAAACCATAATAAATATAAAAAAGCAGAAGGAAATTGAATTGCGAATGTACCCGTTGGATAAGAGATCGTCGTAGAGGCGCATATGAGCGTTGGGTTTGTGAGGTAACGGCGACTGGTGGAGGTGGCGGCGTCGATCATCTACCTGGCGTTGCAAGGTAGAGTTAGGTGATGAAAGATGGAGAGGTATAATCAACGGCCGTTGATCATATTTAATATTGTTATATGAATTGACAGCGATGAGATTGATTCCGATAACGAAGAAAGTGAAGAAGAGAGGGACACCATGGCGGTCGGTCAACGGGAGAAGAGAATATCGTCCCCTTCCTTTCGCGTCCTCCGTACTGTATTGTTTAAAGGAAGAGAAAAGGAGGATTGCGTGCTAAGTCAATGAGCTTTGCGATGCGATTAATTTGAGAGGATCTTAACCAATGAGAAACTGCCACATTATGGTTGAAGACGCTACAGCCAACGGTTCAATTGATTATTAGTTTTGTTGTAACGTAGACCATTACGTGGAACAAATAGGCATATAGCAGATGCAGTATCATGTATCATTATAGGTTCAAGCGGTTCACGTTCATTAATTTCAGAATCTGAGAGGAGTTCCCTGTAAGATAGAAGTAAAACCTATTTATAATGAAGGAGTTCTCTTTTTACAAGAATGTAAGTTAGAAGTAAAACCTATTTATAATGAGTCTCTATCATTATAAACATCTGTTTTATGAAATGATACTTTCCTAAAATGCAGGTGTAGGGAAGAAGGCTTTAAGAAACCCAAGCTCAAAATTTATGAATGCATTTTATTGTCAACTGCACAATAGGTATACAAAAGAACAACCAACAGTGGGGAAAAGCTGGGACAATGTACAGTTAAAAGACATACTGTATCATTCCTTTGAAATCCCCTCAAATTCATGTTAGTTCCAAGCCAATTAGGGCCTTTTCTTCCAAATTTCCTTGTTTCAGAGCTTCTTCTTTTGGCATATCAACTTAAATCAAAAGAACTACAACTCAACATCAACAACATCCTACAAAATGCCACATAACAGACGACACAGAGGCACAAAGACACAGAGTTATAACACCAAACAACAGTCCTACAGACCCACCGACCGCAGAAAAACCAGTAAGCCCCTAATAAAAATGGATGAGACCTAGAATTGTTGAAAATTTTTTAACTAGAACTCCCTTTCATTTGAATCGAATCTCTATATGTATGAGAGTCTCTTCCTCTCAAACCAAGCAAGCACTTTTTTGCCATAGATATTGCTGCGCATCATTGGAGAGTGCATCTTAATGAGTTTCCGCAAAGCATCATAGACAATGCCCTGATATATCAAAAAACAACCGTTAAGAACACCAAAACCAAATAAATCAGAATCTAGTAAAAATCTTGTGAAAATTGAAAAGCAATATGTGCCTGCAAACAACATCATCAATTTTTAATTAGCAAACCTTTTGAGTTGAGTAAGGTTCAAGCACTTTGAATCTGGATAAGTCCAATTTCCTTAAGGTAACTGTTATATTCTCAATTACATTGGGTCAGGTATCAGAGCCAACCTAGCAATTCACCTAGACAGCTTTTTTTAGTTACTTTAACTATTCAACAGAAAAATATAGCAGGAGGTTCAGAAAAACCTAACCTGAGACACCGACAAAGCAGACTGGATAACATAATTTCCAAAAGGATCCATTAGAAGCATAGAAACATTTGGACTTCCAAGCAACTCCATAATAATTCCCATGGACTGCTGTTCTCCTGATTCTACCAAGCACTTCTCCACAACATTACTACCATACTTATTGCATGAGAGAGATGTATAATGCCCTACGAGTTGTCTCAGAAGATTTGCAGTTATCTTGGGTACCCTCAGGCCCAGTATATGTTGCACCACATAGTTGCTAAAGAAAAAGGAAATTAGTAAGCATTTCAAGCTCAATTTAGGCAACAAATGACATAAATCTAGACAGAAACAAACCCGTAACAGTCTTCTGCTAATAGTAGCGCATTTGCTATTATCTCAGCCACCAGACGATCTCTTTGTTCCCCCTTAGAGTATTCAACACAATGCTGCAACACACAACACCCACTTTTATCCGTCGCAATCCCATAACAATTATCTGCCACCACATTCAAAAGATACTGCAAAAGTAATCAATTGTCAGTACTTCAAAACCCAGAATCATCCTACTGAAATATGCAAAAGTGAGTAATATCAATGGTCTTACAACTACCACTCATTCATGTTATATTAAGCACATGTATAGATAATAAAGCATTTGAATGGTACACACCTCATCCAACAACAAAATAATAATTTAATTCATGGTAGCAGAATAGTTTGCATAGTTCACATAATTGACCACACAATATGAAACAAAATTATTTAACTCTAATTGACCACACAATATGAAACAAAATTATTTAACTTTGCACCCAACAGCTCAAGGCAGGCTAAAAGTCACTTAGAAACTTTGTTTAACAAATTTCAAGAACAATCTTTTAGGACACAAATTACAAAATTATAATATGGTTTTCTGAAATTTCAAACCATCATTGTTTTTGTACTAAAAATGCTAAGTTACAAACATAAATGTAAGAACTGTACTCATGCTTAAGAATTGGATGACGTGAAAATTAAATTCATGCAAAAATAGTCATTTGCTTTTTCTTTTTCAAAAAGATTAATAAGAATGGAAAAGCTATTAGAAAAGAGTTGCCACATCTCAAGAGCAAATCTCTATCCTTTTCCATTGTGAAATTAAACCTTTAAAAATATTATTTAATTTGCAAACAATCAAAATTACTTAACCAGAATCCATATTATTTAATGGAAATGATAACTCCTTTGAAGGATCTTCTCCCTTGACTACAGAACAAATTATTCTTAGAAATATTATCATCAAAGAAGATTAAACTTCTGCAGCTATTTCTAAAACTTGTAATAAGTATATGCTCAAAACAAACTAAAGCACAGAAAAGGGTAAGGTTGCACCAATAATCCAAACACATGCTGAAACGGTCTTACAATTATCCAACACAAAGCTTAGTGATGCATCAATCATAAATAATAGAACATTACCTTATTGTCTTCATCAGAGAAATGTTTCAGACAATGCTGGATTACATGATGACCATTTGTGTCCTTAGTTAATGCGACAGCACCAGCGCTAAGAGCTGTCGCAACCAATGAGATTTGCTGTGGGGTGGTAAGTTTCTCCAATAATTTCAGTACAGCACGACTCCTGCACAACAATTTCAATAAATTTCAGTGTCAATTTAACATTTCAGATGATTTTCAGAGAAAATTCAAGCAAACGAACAAGAAAATAGAACATACCCATTCATGTTAAGACAAATCCTAACGAGTTGAAAATCAACCTTAGTCAGCATTAGAAGAATTTGAGTCCTCTGCTCCTCAGTACACATCTCTATAAGCCTTTGTACAACATAATTTCCAGAAGGGTCAATCATCAACTCGCACACACGGTCAATCACCTCCAAAAAAATCATATCGATATCCTCTTTTCTTAAGCCACTCATAATCTTCTGTAAGTGAGAAGACTTGCTTTGATCCTTGGCGAAAGCCACAACATTGCCCCTAAATCCTCCCAGAGACAAGGAATCCCTTTTAATAGTCAAACCAGACCTCGTAACAGCCTGATTTTTTGGCATCATAGTATCCAACATGTTACGGTTCGAATATGGCAGCATTGAGAACTCGTTGTTAAGTTCTCCGTCTCTGTAATCACGCAAAAACCCATTTTCTTTTGATCTTATTTGACTAAAATTATTCGATGTTGAATCCCACCCAGACACAAAACCATCAAAATTACAATTTTGAAGTCCCAGGAAGCCAAAGGGGCTGCCACCACAATTTTGCAGATTCAAACTCGAACAATTTTGATTTCTTTGCTCGGTTTCCTGCGAATCGAGAGAGAAAAAACCGTGGTTCGAGAGATTATTAAAAGGAGGCCCGTAGCAGTAGTCTCGATTCACATCAAGACGAGAAAAGGCAGATACAAGAGTTTCGTGAGGGGGGATTAGTAAGGAATTAGTTTCATGGCGAGGATACTGACGACGGAATTGAATATCCGGCAACCCACAAAGCGAAGGCCCAGAACGCGTCGTTTCAGCTGGAAAAGATCGGTTACCGTGTGTGTTCTCCATCAATGAATCAAGATTCACAAAGAAGAAACAAAATGAGAGAGTGAAGCCAAAAAGAAAGTAAGCGTCTTGAAGGGTTTTTCGTTTTATGAGGGGTTTATATGGTATTTAATTGATACGAAGATACAATTTTTGATTTTAATTCAGGAGAAGATATTAACGAGAAGATTTCGTTGGTTCAAATAGAATTAGGGTAAGTTTGGTATTTGGTAAGAATTTTGAATAAAAATGGAAAGGGATTAATTGAGAGTCATGGATGGAGACTGAAACTGACGAGGCATTTCTACTGCTTTGCAGTTTGCATGCAATTTATGGAAAACTTGCATGCGACTACTACACTGGTAGAGAGAGGGAGACCGAAACGACTATGTCTACACGTGGCGTTTCTCTGTTACCTTGTAAAAGCTAACCAATTGCTATGCAGTTTTTGTTTTCTTATTGTTCTTTCCTTGTATTACAGCATATTTTTCTTTTTCAATATTTTTAACGATAACTTAAATGTGTACGCCTGATTTAACTCCTTTCCCTTCCCTTGAGTAAAGATAACTACGGTAAATACAATTAGAGTTATATTAATTTTACCGTTATCAACTGTAATTAATTTTGTTATGCTGTTTTCTTAAAATTTAAATTTTAAAAAAAATTATAAAGATAAAATAGATAACTTTAGATATCTAAAGCTCATCGCATCGCGTCTCATCTATCAAAATCTTTGCAAGTAATTTTTTTAGTTTAATAGGATATTGTTAGTTAAAATAGATATTTATTTCTTATTACACGCCAAATTATTATTGATTGAAATATTTTATATTTACCGATCAACAAATAAACTGTCTACACAATAGCAAATAGATAAAATAGTAATTCTAGGGATTTTTTTAAAATTAATATTTGAGAGAAGTGATAAGTCAAAATTCTTTTAACTTGATTTTTCATTATTATGTATTAGGCATTAAGTTAAAAATAAATACACACTCTTTAGTGCCATAAAATAGATAAACAAAATAAATGTTATAGTTTTTGATCTTGTTACTTGATATAACAACCAGTTATTTAATGTTATTTATATTTTATATCAAGGTATAGTTTGATCGTATTGATTGAGACAATTTTTAACCTGACAATTTAGTTATTTAATATTATTTATATTTATTGCATGTTTATATTTTGGGGTTTCTCCGTAGAATACAGAGCTATGCTGTGCTATCTTGGTTTTATTGAATACCTATTAGTGGATTTACTTTTATAAAAGGAAAATAGAAATTTTCAATTCAATGGCTATTAGTGGATATCTTTCAATTCTGCGGGTTAAGAAGTGAAGCAATTCAACCAGTGTCGAGTTAAAACCGATATCGTAAGTGGTCAATGTGCACTTGTCCCTGAGGTAATTTCTAGGAAAGTATCGAGAGCCCAACAATCGAAATAGAAAGGGAAGAAGAGAGCTGTGACTGAGTTTTTCCATGGCAAAAGTCAACAAGATTGCAAAATTTCACTTCTTGTAGTATTGAATAGTCCCATCCAGGAACTAGCAAAAGTCTGCTTTGACTATGATACATACAATGCTATTATTACATTAAAGAATGACTGAGCAATTAATTCTACATTTACTTAGCACACTGATTCTATCACAATGGAAGTCATTTGTCCTGCAGTCTGTAAAGAAGCTTGTTCCCATCCGCCAAAAAAGAGAAAAGAATATCCTCACACAATTAATAAATGAACATGATTCCGTGTAGTTCCACTGTGCAAAATGGTACACTTACAGCTGACTGCTTCTATCGTTTGAATATGTATAAATCATCTTAAGTATACCGGAGGTTAGAGATAATCATGGTAAATAAGATCCATGATCTCCATGCTATATGTGGTAGACTCTCATAGACAGCAGTGAGTTTCTGATATTTGTAAGTTCCTCTTGTAGACTCAATTTCCAGGATTTGCATATCTCTTTGACATTTCTAAGCTGAACCAAGTAGACGGAACGTCACTGCCACGCGTGGCTAGATATATAATAAATGCTACATACCCAGCAGTGCCAGTGCAGACCAAAAATCCAAACAGCAGTCCCTTAACTTCAGAAACAAAGAAATCCAGCAACAGATAACCATTGATCACGATCACCAGGGCAGCCACAGTCCAGGCCAACCTCTACACAATAATGAACAAAATATCAGAGATGTATGATACAGCTGGTTTGGATTTTTAAGCCACCCTGCAACTCATCTAGAATGCTATATGCATAAAAAATGATGACATAAAACAATGATATCAAATGACATTATCTACTGAATCAGTTATGATGCTGAACATGAAAAAGATTATCTACTCAATGACTGTCTGCATGACGAAACAAGAAAGACCATGAAACAATACTAAAAAGTTTCATTGCACATTCATTCTGAAAGCATAAAATAATTCAAGTGTGATAGTTCACCACCCAGCTGTAAGGTCAATTATCTATCATTTTAATTGCTGGGGAAATTAATCTACAAGTTAAGCCATGGACAATTTACACTTAAAGGATTGCTCCCAAAACTTTTGCTTTAGGTAAATTCTAAATAAGATACTAAGAAGATTTTTCTGGCAAGAGGAACCTGACTTAAGTGCTTTTAACTGACTAACTTAGAGTAAATCTATACTAAAGAAATTGTGCTCTACATGAATCCTCAGAGAACAAACAGTTGGCTATAGCCTTTCATCTCATTCATAAAATCTTCTCATCAAGCAAAAAGAAAAAAGATTAAACAAGCATCTCCTCATACAGATCGTACTTCACTTTTATCCAGACATTTCTTTGCCGTGTAATCAAATTTAGAAGCATTATCCTTGTCAACTAGATAAATTGAAACTCATTCCATCTGTACAGTCCACAGACACAAATATATATACAGATTCCCAAAGACTGAGGAGGTGACTTGTACCTTGACATTTTTTCCCTTTAAATGGTACATAATCCCTCCCAACCTGTATGTGAGTGGGATATATATCTTGACATGACAGTATAACAACAATCTAAACCATCTGAAATGTAATAACCATATATGGCTGCTCATGTGCCAAAAATAGCAGTTTAGATAAGTCAAACAGCTTACCTCAAGAAGAGGCCCAATTTTGAAGTCTCCCATGACCCGCTCTTTGGACACCAAGGTAAGAAGAGGGATAAGTGCAAAAGGAATTTGTATTGACTGAAGCACATTAAGCCATTCATTTATAATATCCAATGAAGCTTCAGAAGTGTTAAATACAAGTGCTACAATCATAGTTGGCACAATAGCACAACTCCTTGTGATCAATGCCCTCAGCCATTTCTTCAAAGGAAGGTTGAGAAAACCTCCCATGATAAACTGCCCAGCATATGTGCCAGTTATTGTACTACTTTGTCCAGCCGCCAATAATCCAATACCCCAGATGTAAAGAATTGGTAAATATCCTCCTCCATACTTCTCCTGAAGATACTGCCCTGCATTAACTAGGCCTATGCTATTGGCTTGCTCAGTACCATAAAATCCCTTGGCAAAAACAGTTGTTACAAACAAGTTGATAATGAAAGAGACGAAAAGAGCTACAGATGACTCGATTGAGTAATAGTTCAAGGCTTCTTGAACCCGGCCTTTCTTGTTGGGATCAATATCCCTTGATTGTACCAAAGCAGAATGCAAGAATACATTGTGAGGCATAATGACACAGCCCACAACTCCCACAGCCTGCCTAATTGTTTTTGAGCTAAGTCTTGGAACCAAAATTCCTACAAAAGTGGAAGAGAAAAAATTATAATTTATTACTAAGAGCATGCACCAAACGATGTAGTTTATAGAAGAAAATAAAGAAGTACACAACAGAAATAAAGTTAACTTTTGTATTAATAAGTTTCTTACCCAGTGACAGTTCTTTCCAGCTGGGTTGTGTGTCACCAAACATCCAAGCGAATGATAGAGCCATAGTTGCTATTAGAACTGCAAAAACAGCTTCTAGTTTCCTCACACCATAGTGCTCTAGAAATAAAAATATGAAACTGTTCACAAGACAGAATAAAAGAAACCTAGTTAACCAAACGTACAATAATTTTATGCAGAGCAGGGAGCAAAAGGAGACATTAATTATCCAAGAAACATAATCTATAGGTGCACCAATGGCTACAAAGGAATGTAATTGTTTATTTAAGCATGTGACATTAACCTATGACAGGAAGAGACTCTAGCAATTATTACGAAGAGACCAAAGTGATTAAATTTTGAACGATGTGAAAACACTTTAATTTCCAGCCAAGTTCATTAACTGTGAAGGGTTAAAACAGCTCCGATATACTGGTGCTACTGCCCAAGTAACCAAAAATAACAAACTCCAGAGGAAGCTAAATCCATCATAAACTTGGTGCATGATTTACAAAAGAATAAATTTAAAATCTCTCATAATATTCATTGTAATTCAAAAATTAACGGAACTACATAACACTAACCATGCAAATTCAAAAACAATCAGAAAAATGAAAACATAAAAGGATTTAAAAAGTAATTACCAATCTGATGCCGTAATTACAACACCAGCCCAAAGCGGCAACACCCCATGACTCAAAATCTGAATAGCAATAGCGCTCCCAATTACCTCCTGAATATCGGCTCCAATCAGCGCCACCTCTGCCATGAACCATAGCACCAACCGTGCCCAATTCGGGTACTCATCTCTACACAGCTCCGCCAAGTGCCGCCCCGTCGCCACTCCCACTCGGGCAGACAACAATTGAATTAGCAGACCCATGATGGTGGCCCACATTAACAACCAAAGAAGCGAGTACCCTGCTATCGCCCCCGATTGAAGATCCCCCTCCAGATTCCCTGGATCCAGAAACGCTATACTCATTAAAAAACCCGGTCCCGTAAAAAGCCAAAGCTTTTTCCATGAGAAAGGCGGCACTTGGTCAACGTCCGAGGAGTCGGTATCAGCGATCATGATTTTCTCTCGTGAATCGAATGCAGTTTCCTCGTCCTCGGACGAGGATGGTAGGAGGCGGTTGGTTTCATCGTTGTCTATGGACCCGTTTTCTTCCCGGGATTCGGAGGCGTTCATTATAATTTTCTGTACGGAATAATTGAAATTTCGTTTGGTTGTCTCTGGCAAGAGATTCTGGTTAGAAAGGTACAGGCTACAGGGGAGATCTCGCCTCTGGGAGATGGGTGAGCCAGTGTGGAGTCTTCTCTTCAATTCGGATGCCGTATTTGTAAATTTTATTTTTGTCCGAACCAGTGACGTAAAGTTTGTTAGAATTGGAGCCTTCTGGCTAATTGGAGGCTGACACGTCATAGGCCATAAGGGTATTTCGTCATTTTAGCGACATTTACAGGACGAATAGTACAAAACTATTACAGATAACTGATTAACCGTAGTCATGTTATTACCGGAACTGGAAATGATTAATCTAGGAATTTTCAGAGAACCGAACTCAAAAGTCTGCGATGTGATTTGATTCTGCAGACATTCAACTTTGAAGATTCAGGTCTGTACAGTAAAAATCATAATTAAAAGGGGTAACGTAGAGTCTTGGAAACTTTAAAGCCACATTTTGCAGGTAGAGTGAGCTAGTTAAATCCATTATATTCGCATGATACATGATTAAGAAATGGCAGATTTTCCTTGATGTTGGCAATACAGAGAGTGCGCACCGTTCTTTTCAATTTTCTTTACACGTTGAAGCGAACAGTTAGAGAATCGATTGACATTGGCAGGCATTAGATGTAAGAATGAACGAAACGGCATTTCCATCTCCGTCTTTTTGCCTCGTTTTGTGATAAAAGCCAATATATTTCAATGGAGTGGTACCATTCTTATCATATAATATATCATCTCTAACAGAAGTAGTACTATTTCGAAGGATAGAGGAAACATGAAGGATATAGGACACGATGCCTTTTACATGTTGGTATTTATATGTATGTTGACACTAGGAAGACTCAGCACCGTTCTTTTCATTATGGGGTCGTTATCCATACCATATGGCACTAAAAGTTATTCACACTATCTTTTATAAACGTATACATAATACAAATACAAAAATTAACCAAAAGGAACGTGTAGCAGCATCAGAAAGTGTACCACTGCCAATTAAATTAAGAAATGATTTCAACCATCTATTTTCTTCTCTGTTCGAAATCATTTTGGGTACGAAAATAAGTTTACCATGCACTATCTCCCATTTGAAGCAAATAAAATAAAGTGCTCTCATGTGCCACTAGAATGGCGAATGTTACATGATATAATATATGCTACGCTACTTATTTCAACATTGCCTTTCACTATATTACATGTATAATTAGATTAGGATATAACGCATGCAACATGAGACATAATTAATATATAATAAATATTTTAAAGATAAACAAATATATATATATATATGAAGAAGTTTAGGATGTGTCATGTATCTATTATATGTAATCATTATACGTTATTACAGATTTTAGAAATTAAGTGTGCCAAATTTATACATCATATTTTACAGCCTGTAACAATTTATTGAAAACTCAAATACTTTTATTTCCAACTAATTATTTTTTAACACACCTAAAGCAAAGCAATCCCAAATTGATTATGATACAATACAATAATCTTGGATAACCTTAGACAAAATTAAGAAATAAATTTGAATAAAATTCAAACCAAAAATTAGTTTAAGGGATAAGACTGTCTAATTTATATATAAGGAAAATAATAGCATGTTAATGTAAGATAAGTAATAACATTTATATAAAGCAACAATAGAAAATATATAACTTTTTCTAATTGTCATTTATTTATTTTTATAACATTTAAAAAATGCTGCAAAACTTGAAATACTCTCAGTTATATTAGCTAACTTAGAAAATAAATTTCTATTTGGTAGCAGGTATTGGATATTCCCATATATTACTTTTCCCCTTGTGTTTTGAAAAGTTAAATGATTTACTGAGTAAAATAAAAGTAAGAGAATAAGATTCAATCCAACTTTAATAAATTATAATAAATAAATATATATATATATATATATACATACTAGGAAGAAATGCCATGCATTGATAGCAAATGGTTACGTTAGAACATCATTGTTTGAAACAATTAAGGGTAAGTTGGATACAATTTTTCGGATTAAAACGGCTGTCAAAGTCAGAGCTTTTCAAATATATATAATCTTTCTAATAGAATTTTACCGTAAACGATGAGATGATGACGCTAATTTATTTCATTAATATAAAATTGTGGACCAATAAATCATCCACAACTCAGGATTTTCAAAGATCGAAGACGTCAATTCAGTTGTCTTAAATATATACATATATTATTGCAATAGTCAACACGTTATCTCAGCAATTTTCAGAAACGTGGCGAGCACTTGCTTACGGTTGTTCATTGTTGCCTTGCACGAAACGTGTTTATCCATGGTCATATTTTGTGTATATTCCAATATTGCAATTATTTGTATGAATATTGCCCAAAAATTTTCTGATGCTGTCGTCGTTGTAAGACTTAGGATCAGTTTCTTGCATCTCCAGTAATACCTTAATCATGATCTTTGTTTCTTTTCACTAGAAAAGCCAATTCCCCTTCTTTTTCTATACGCTTCTATCAAGCTTGCCCTGCATGATGTTGGAATTATGAAATTTCCCTTTTATATATTTTATCACAATGTACATAAGTTATAAAAAAAAAAAAAAAAACGAAAAATCTTTATATGCAACAGCAATTTCATTCCGTTCGTATTTTCCTTGATGTTGGCAAGACAGAGCGTGGGCCCCGTTCTTTTGAATTTTCATTGCGGATTTAAGCGAACAGTGAGAGAATCGGTTGTAATTGGCATTAAATCTAAGCATGAAACAGCTAGCTTTTGCATCTTCGTCTTTTTGCTTAATCTGTTTTGTGATAAAAGCAAATTTATATATTTCAATGGAATCCTATTATCTGTGTTAAAATTCGGTAGCATTTTTATCATAAAATATATACCATCTCTACCAGAAGCAGTACTATTTTCAAGGATACGGGATGCGATGCTTTTCGTATTTTGTGATGTATATATTGACAACTAGGAAGACTCAGCACCGTTCTTTTCATTATGGGTCGTTATATATATATATATATATATATATATATGCATGCCGTATGCCACTAAAAGTTATTCACACTATCTTAAATATTCTTTTTTAAATAAATGAAAAAAAAAAAAACCAAAACGGTCGTGAAGCGTCATAGAATCAGAACTGTACCACAGCCAACTAGCTAGATTATGAAATGATTTCATTTCAACCATCTATTTTCTTCTCGTCGAAATCATTTTGGGTAATGAAAATAAGCTTGCCATCCACTATCCCAAATTCGGAGTCAATAAAACATAAATTGGTAACATGTGCCTCATGACAACGTGCGTTGATTTTGCCCTCCTAACTTTAGCAAATTTAACATAATATATGTTACTCATTAGAAATTGCGTTTCACTGTATCACATGTATAATTAGATTACTTTAACACATGTTTGAGACATAATTATTATAAAATAAATAGTTACAATTAAACAAAAAAGCATATGAAGAAATTTAGAATGTGTCGTATATATATTCTAACCATTATATGCATTTTACAATACTTTTAAGAATAAATTTTACCAAATTTATGAATTAATTATATTTTATAAACTCGCAACAATTGTAACACTCCAGTTTGTTGAACACTCAAATACTTTTATTTCCAAGTAATTATTTTTTAACACCACCAAAACAAAAGCAATCCCAAATAGATCATAATACAATACATTATTCTTAATTAAAGGAACGGGACACGATGTCCTTCATCCCAGCTTCCATTTAATCTACATTATTAAGGATAACTGTTGGAAACATGCAAAACAAAACAAATAACAACGGACCAGACCATTTTTGCTCGCGCCTCAGCACAGTAAAACCCTTGTAAGTTCAAATTTGAGATTGAATGCATGAGTGGATGTGGGCGGCATTTAGCATGTAAGGGAGTAACCTTAGACCAAGCTAATCGGGCTTCATTACTCATGTCCACCATTTCATCCCAAATTCTGTTCCACGGAAACCATTGAATCAGGGTTCCCAACACCAACCCAACCACCCTCAAACCCAAACACTCTTCAGGGCAACCCTTGTTACAGATCCAAATGGTAACACACTGAACTCATTTTTTCCTCCTTCGACCTCTCCGGTTTGAACTTTGTTGGGTCTTCCCAAAACTTAGGGTCCCTCTGAAGAGCCCACAAGTTTGCAAACGGCATTCTGGCACTCGGAATGCGAGAACCGCCGACCATACATTCCCCTGACGATTCATGCGCTATAATTGGAGATGACGAATACATACGCGTTGTCTCGTCGATGATGTTGCGGAGGTAAGGCAGATGGGCTAAATCTGATTCATTAATCAGTCGGTCATATCCTACATGGTTGTCAATTTCCCTTTGAGATTTTTCAAGGACCTCTGGATGGTTAAGTAAAAGTGAAAGTGCCCATTCTATGGCTCTCACTGAAGTGTCGGTTCCTGCCTGCAACATAACCTGCTCAGCACAAGAAATGGATCCACGCGTCATAAAGAAAGAGTTCAATTCACCACCCTGATCAGAGTTTTAAAGGAGACAGAGAATTACTTACAAGGATTAGGCCTTTGATGATCTCGTCCTTGTAGTACTTCGGTTCTGTTACTTGCAGATCCACCAAAACATCGATCAACGTCTTCTTTCTCTCAGC
>CM040449.1:477767-536731 GCA_022749755.1 Azadirachta indica
ATCATATTGAAGTTTTGTACATTGTTCAATCAATTCCTCTTCCACTTGTGTACTACGATTGTTTTTGTGAGTTTCAAGGGATCATACATCTTCCCCTCTTCCTTCCATGACATAAACTTTCCATTTGAATGTGGAAAATGGTCTCTTTCTCCACTTTAAACTTTTTCCTTTCCTCATATTTCCTTTCTACCTAACAAAGTGTACATGAATTCATACAATCTTGTGTTGAATTTTTTTGTGTCATGTTAGATTTTGTTGATCTTTTACGTAGCAAGTATGTAATATAAAACCCAACTAAAAGAAATGCAGTCTTTTTGGATTAGTTACCTTCTTTTTGTGCCATCTAACTAAAGGAAATGGCACTACTGATTGTTTTAATGATTTTTGAGGCTAGAAAATGGACTTCTGGATCTTTCTAATTTCCTTCAATTATGTGAGATTCCAATGTTGTTTCGATTTGGGAGTTATTGTTCTTGAACCTAGCAGTGCACTTTTTTGTAGAGTCATTCATTAACTAAGAATATCCTATGTCTGTTATTGTTAGAAAATGTGGAGTAAATCTTAGTATTTAATTGTAGATTTACATTGATTGTAAATTATTTTTTCTTGTTTTACTTAGTCAGTACAGTTATGGCTAGTAGAATAATTTGCATTAATTGTAGAGATATAATATCTAGTTTCCTAGTTTAGATAGAATAGAAAGTCAGCACTTTTCTTTGTATAAATGTAGTGTATCTACTGCAATAAGAGTATTCCTTTTACCCTAAATTCTGAAATTCTACATGGTATCAGAGTTAGGTTATTTCTAGCCGTTGTTTGTTTTTCGATCAGTCTTACAGCCTTCAGTTCCTAAGACTATTTTTTTCCATTCGGCCTTAATTGTCATTACCCTAGAATACCTAATCAGAGATGTCTAAAATCTCAGAAAACTCAAGTTCCTCTTCTACTGCAAATCCTATTAGAATGCGCACCAGCTTTGACAATCCTACTCTCCAAATCACAACTGAAAACTCAATGGTGAAAACTACTTCTCGTGGTCTCAATTAGCTAAATTCTTCTTAAAAAGTCGGGGAAAAATGAAATATGTTCTTGGAACTATCAAAGAACCGAAGGAATCAGACCCAGAGTTTGAAACTTGGGATTCAGAAAATTCGACAGTAATGTCGTGGTTGTTGCATTCCATAAAACCAGAAATTGGGAAACCATTCTTGTACCTCTCAACTGCTAAGGCGATATGGGATGCCATGTCAAAAGCCTATTCCAAGAAAGGGAATGCATATCGTATTTATGAGTTGAAGAAGGCAATTCATAATTCAGAACAGTGTGACTAGATTGTTACAGTTTACTACAACAATATCATGGCCTTATGGCAAGAGTTAGACCTACTTCAAAACTTTCAAATGGTAACCGCTGAAGATGCAGCCACGGTTGCTAAAATGCTGGAACATGATCGAGTTTATGAATTCTTGGTAGGGTTGAGACCCGAATTTGATGAAGCAAGAGGCAGATTACTTGGTAAAAAATCTATACCTAGTCTTGATGATGTTTTTTTATATATATGTGCCGAGGAAGAACGCAGGAAAGTAATGATGGATCCAACTTCTCAAGAGATATCAGCTTTAAAAATTGAAACAAATGAAGAGTCAAGGACCTCTCAAAGACCTTGGCAACCAAAGAAGCAAAGCAAGAAGGACACCCAATGGTGCGATTATTGTAAAAAGTTGAGACATACAAGAGAGACATGTTGGAAGTTAAATGGGAAACCATCTCTCAATGATAAGGAAAAGACATCTTTTAAGAAAGCTTTCCAAAGATCTGTAATGGAGGAACATGAACCTGTGACGAACTCTTAATCCTTAGACAAGACTCTCTTCACCAAAAGATTAGTTAGAGTTGCTGTATAAAATGTTTGGACAAACAAGGCCATCCTTTAGTCCTTCTTCTCATTTTGCCAAGTCAGGCAATATGAACCTAGCCTTGAATGTCTTCCAAAATATTTCAGCCAGCCTTTGGATCATATATTCAAGGGCCATCAATCGCATGACAAATGAGTTTAGTTGTTTCTCATCGTATAATGCTTGTACACTACCTATTAAGGTCTCTATTGCTAAGGATCATCTATTCCTATTAGTGGTAAAGGTTCTGTGCCAATTACCCCCTCAATGACACTTGATTCTGTCCTTCATGTTCCTAACCTTTCTTGTAATCTTATGTCAATTAGTAAATTAACAAAAATCACTTAATTGTTGTGCTAAATTTTACCCAACTTATTTTATGTTCTAGGACTTGACTACGGGGAAGAAGATTGGCAATGCCGAGGAAAGAGATGGGTTTTATTACATAAATCCAAGGGTGAAAGAAAATGGTCAGGTTCTGATTTTCAAAGCTATAGAAAACAAAAAAGGAGAAATATATGGTTGTTACATTTTCGTTTTGGACATCCAAATTTTATTTCTCTTAAGTTATTGTTTCCAAAATTGTTTGTGAGAATTGAACTTTCAAGTTTTTAATGTCAAATTTGTGAAATAGCCAAAAACCATTGTGTTCCATATCTTATAAGTAACAAGAAATCTGAAATTGCTTTTTCTATTATTCATAGTGATGTGTGGGGTCTTTCTAAAACTATTTCTTGCAATGGATATAAATGGTTTGTGAGTTTTATTGATGATTGCACTAAAACCACCTGGATCTATCTATTAAGAGAAAAATCTGAAGTAGCCTCCTCTTTTAAGAACTTTCACCAAATGATCAAAACTCAATTCAATGCCAAAGTTCAAGTTTTTAGAATCAACAATGGGAAAGAATACGTAAACTCTGTCTTAGGATCTTATTTACTTGAAAATGGCATTGTACATTTTTCTTTTTGCACTGACATACCACAAGAAAATCGAATGGTTGAGAGAAAGAATAGACACCTTTTAGAAGTGGGTAGTGCTTTAATGCTCACCAAGAGTGTCCTTAAAATTTATTGGAGTGAAGCAATTCTGACAGTATCATATCTGATCAATAAGAAACCTTTAAAAACATTATTTTTTTTTTGAAGAATAAAAACATTAGATTTGAAAACTCTCGTTAGCTTGTTAAAACCCTTTTTCCTTCACGCTTATCTCTTTGAAACTCTACCGCTTAAAAGTGTTTGGTTGTGTAGCATATGTTCATATCCAAAATAGAGAAAGATCCAAGTTAGATCTGAGGGGGCTTAGGTGTTTGTTCCTAGGATATTCACCTACTCAAAAAGGGTTCAAGTGTTATCACTCTCCTACCAAGAAAAATTTTGTCACCGCAGATGTACAATTTTTCAAAAATCTCTCCTATTTCTCTCAGACAACTCATAGGGGGAGAACCTAGAAATAGAAGACTTGTCCTTTTCCATTCAGGAGAATCCTACCTTTCATGATATTTTTACCTTGCATTAGAGTATTGAGAGCCATCAAAACCTAGTTGATAGCAACCCTAAATTTGAAATATCTAAGAGTGAGTTAAAACAAGCCGAGAGTAACCCTATTCTAGACGTGACTGAAAAGGAAAATCATGAAATTTTGCAACATGAACCTGAAATTCCAGATTAGAATGATAATATGGAAAAGAATAGAGAAGATGTTGGCAATACACCTTTGGTATACTCTAGAAGACAAAAGGAGAATGTAATAAAGTCCATCCCTCTTCCAAGGATCCAATTCTCTTGATTCTAAGATTGAAACTGACCTGGATATTCCTATTGCCATTAAGAAAGATGTTAGTACTTGTGCTAAATACCTACTAGCTTATTTTTTCTCCTACCATCGTCTAGGCCATACATTTCAAGCATTTACTACATCTTTATCCTCATAAATCATTCCAAACAGTATACAAACAGCCCTAGCAGATGCTAAATGGAGTGAAGTTGTGTTTGAGGAATTGAGAGCATTAGACAAGTATTATACATGGGAGGTTGTCAATTTGTACTTGATACATGGGAGGTTGTCAATTTGCCTAGCGGAAAGAAAACAGTGGGTTGCAAATGGATTTTTACAATTGTACAAGGCAGATTGCGCTATTGAGAGATACGAGGCGAGGTTAGTGGCTAAAGGGTAAACTTAAACTCTTGAAATTGATTACCAAGAGACATTTTCCCTGGCTGCAAAAATGAGATCAATTAGAATTCTTTTGTCTCTAGCTGCCAATCTAAATTGGAATTTGTTTTAATTTGATGTTAAGAATGCTTTTTGCATGGAAATCTAGAAGTTTGTGTGGATCTTCCAACCAATTTTGAAGATAGGTTTAATGGTAGAAGAGTGTGTAAACTGAAAAAGTCCTTGTATGGACTTAAACAATCTCCTAGAGCCTGATTTAAGCGTTTTACCAAATCCTTAAGGAGTTATGGTTTTTCACGAAGCCAAGGAGATCATACTTTATTCTTTAAACACTCATCTCTTATGAAAATCACCATTCTTATTGTTTATGTAGATGATATTATTGTCACCGGTGATGATGTAGAAGAAATTCAAAATTTGAAAAGAAGACTAGCTAAAGAATTTGAAATTAAAGATCTGGGAACATTGAGATACTTTTTAGGCATGGACGTGGCCCGATCAAAAGAGGGAATATATGTTTGCCAAAGGAAGTATGTATTTGATCTTTTGAAGGAAACTAGGATGACAGGTTGTAAACCTGCAAGTGCACCTATTGATCTGTATCACAGGCTTAGAGCTAAAACTAAGGGAACCCTAGTTGACATGGGAAGATATCAGAGACTTGTGGGAAGGTTAATTTATTTGTCTCATACTCGGCCAGATATAGCTTATGTAGTAAGTGTTGTTATTCAGTTCATGCAGTCTCCATTAGAATGCCATCTTGAAACTGTTAGAAGCATTTTGAGTTACCTAAAAGCTATAGCAGGTAAAGGGCTGTTTTTCAAAAGGAATGACTATCTTCTTGTGGAAGCCTACACTGATGCAGACTGGGCAGGTTCTATTAGCGATCGAAGATTAACTGAAGGTTATTGCACCTTTGGAGGAGGTAATCTAGTCACATTGAGAAGTAAAAAGCAATCAGTTGTATCACGTTCGAGTGCCGAAGCTGAGTTTCATGCTTTGGCTCTAGGGATTTGTGAAGTACTATAGATTAGAAACCTTTTGAAAGAGTTACAGTTGGAACCTAAAGGACCAGCAACTATTATTGTGACAATGAGGCTGCAATCAGTATTGCTCATAACCTGATTCAACACGATAGGACAAAATATGTTGAGATAGACAGACACTTCATGAAGGAGAAGATTGAATCTGTGCAGATTACGACTCTTTTTACACCTACAAATCAACAACTTGCAGATGTCTTTACAAAATGAGTCCCAAACACCAAGTTTATTCCATTGATAGACAAGCTGGGAATGCATAATATCTATGCATCAGCTTGAGGGAGAGTGTTAGAAAATGTGGAGTAAATCTTAGTGTTTAATTGTAGATTTATATTGATTGTAAATTATTTTTTCTTGTTTTACTTAGTCAGTACAGTTATGGCTAGTAAAATAATTTGCATTAATTGTAGAGATACAATATCTAGTTTCCTAGTTTAGATAGAATAGAAAGTCTTCACTTTTCTTTGTATAAATGTGGTGTATCTACTGCAATAAGAGTATTCCTTTTACCCTAAATTCTGAAATTCTACAGTTGTCACCTCTTAAGGTGATAGTCCTTTGTTGATATAGTGAAATGCAATCTATTTAATGTTTACTTTGCTTTTAGACCTTTCTAGAGAATGAGACTTTGAAATTAATTGTTTTTTGAAGTTGGCCTACTAGGAATGTAACATTCTGGGTTTTATAGTGTTCAATGGCTAGAAGTTAGTAGTGATGATGTCTGTGTTCCAGAAGAAATGGAAAATCTAGAAGTGTACTGATCTATTTAGAGATGCTCCTTTTGAGCATTCTTGACTCTCTCTAACTTTGATAACTACTCTATTAGAAACTGGAGACTTATCATTGGATGTCAGCAGTTTTCTTGGAACGTATGAACTTGAGAAGATTCATATGTAGTTGGTGATAATTAGAAAGGACAAACGAACTTGAGAATTGATGTCTCTGTTGGATTAGCAGTAGGGGAAGAAATATTGTCCAATATCTCTGTTGAAAGCAAGTCTATCCTCTTAGTTTGGTTTTTGGGAAGGTTAAGAGCAAGCTGAAATGAACAAAAAGAAAGGTTAACAGCAAGCTGAAATGAACAAAAAGAAAAGTATCTAAGCTCTATCATGAACTTAATTGTGTGAATGTTGAGTTAGGCTGTCAGGGTGTTGTATCTTAGTTACAAAGTGGGTTATGTTGGTGGCAAATGATGTTGGGCATAGGTATAATCCAGTTTCTGGCAATGAAGTTGGAAATATGAATATGGCCTTTTACTTTTCAGTAAGCTTTGTTATCAGTTTGTTGGACTGATGTTTAACAATTGTTTTGCTATTGTTATTGCATCAAATGTAATATATTGTATTTGATGGTTGTGGTTTCTCTTATAATTGTGCCTAGTTGAAGGTTCCAATTATAGCAAGTTAGTTCTTACTGAGCAACAGATTCACTAATTTATGACGCTGCTTTCATGCAGGCATGCCATTAAATTTTTTGGGCCTTGGTGCAGGTATAGTATGAATACTGTCTTTACTCAGAGAAAATCTCTTGGTTAATCTATCAGTTCTTATCTCTGTTTAATTATGTTTATCTTCATATGATCATTTGGGCAAGTTAATGACATTGGGATATGGTTTTGAAGGTGGGGGCTGTGGGGTTGGATTAGGCCTTGGATGGGGCTTTGGCACTGCCTTTGGTAGTCAGTATCGGACATCTGGGGTCCAATTCCAGGGCATGGAATTTGACAGAAAGGAGCAGAGTAGTGGGAGGGAGGTCAAAGATCTAGCAGGACAGAAAGAGTAGTGCATCACAGTAGCTTTTATGGATGCCGCCCAGCGTTGAGCCAAGGGTGCATTTTGAGCCCTAGGGATACTAACTGTCAAGAGAATATTATTTGGATGTATGATGTACATACCAATTAATTCTATGATTTGGATAAGAAAAATAAAATAAAATGAGATAGGATGGTTTGATAAATAACCTGTCCCAAAGTTTTAAGGCTGGCAATTTACCTCTACTTGAGTCCTGCAAGCATTTCAGGGCTCATTACTATTGGCAGCAAAAAAAGAATTGAGTAGTAGAATCTTATTCTTAGTTGGAAATTTTCTCGTTTGTCTGTCTTTTGGAGCCCCTTTCCCTCTGAATAATGCTAGTGAAGAATGTGCAAGACTTTTTTAGCCTATTTCCAGTGTAAATCTATGTTCAAATACTTTGTTAACGGAAGAAACGCCCTGAATATTGTTTCTGCAATTTGATTTTAATATTATACGGATATAACAAAATATTTGATGTGTTCTCATGTTTACTAGCTGGTAGCGAAGAATGTGTGGGTTTTTTGAAGCCGAAATTTTGAGGAACTGTACTCAGTAGTCATTATTAATTTGCAATGAAAGATCTTGTGCATCGGACTGTGCTTCTACGTGAAAAAAGGAATAGCATTGGTTTTTCAAAGTATTTCTTTCCTTGGGGAAGGATGAATAATATTTTGTTAAATGTTTTGAAGGATGCAAAACATAACCCTATGAAGAACAAGTAAAGACTGATGCCAAAGTTGTAATAGCATTCTCTCTCTCTTAGAATATTAATAATTAGATCATTTTTCAACTTTGATACGCGAGAAATTCTAACTCCATTTTTCTTGTGTGAATGTAATTTAAATTGCGATTCTCTTGAAATAATAGAAAATTTTTTTTATCAATTAAATCAATTACCCACTAAATTACAATAAGATGAGAAGATAGTTTGGTGGATTTTTTTAATTTTTTTGAATATTACAATTAAACAATCTATTGATATTAGATAAATGACAATTGTGATAATTTGTGAAGAAATGTAGGGTTCGAACACATATCCTCAAATGTGAAAATAGGCGGACTCCAAAACATTCTCTACATAAAAGAAAGTGTGATTACCATCAGTTTACTAGCATCGGTGTTGTTGGATGGATTTAAATTAAAATAAGTGGTCATATATAAAGAGCGGAGAGTTGCATCAAAATAGGAGACTATGGAATCAGACAGAAATGTGAAACCCCATGGCCACGGAGTTTTGGTACACGCGACTATTAGACATTAATCTTGGAATTGGAGTGAAAAGTGAAAACTGAGGCTATTGTTAATTTTTCTACTTAACTACCAACAAATGAATTATCAATACCCACCTCTATTTTTCTCTTTCTATACTAATTAAAATCAAGTAAAACTGAAGTCGTAAGTAATTTACGCAATAATAGGAACAGAAACATCTCTCATTTTCAAAACTTAATTTGAGCTGTAATTAACCAATCAAGTTATTATATTGTATTTAACGCTTCCGTAAAATAATAAATCTCCGGAAACCGCTGCCTCCATGTTGTGTGGTCTGATTCCTCAGCTAACCTAACTAGGTAGATGCACAACAGAATAATCTGGTGGTCTACGCGTGCCTCACCTTCCCCCTTTTTATCACAGAGGTGGTAGTTCGCATGCTCATGCTCAAAACCCCAACTATCTCCCACACTCTTTATCTATCATCCTTCTTTACTTAAACAATCCCTCTCTCCCTTCACCATAACTTCATTTGGCTGACTCAGCATCTCCCACATAGAGAAAGAATGGCTGAACCCAAAGTTTTTAGTCTCTCACAGGTTGCCCAACACAAATCCAAGAACGATTGCTGGTTTGTCATCAATGGCAGAGTAATTCTCTTTCACTTTCTGTGATTATATTTCCTTATAATCATCTTACTCTTCGTTTACCTTTACCCCCTTTCCTTGGATTGGAGGATAATTAAGCGTTGACTTGTTTTAGCAGGTATTGAATGCAACAAAGTTCCTGGAAGAACACCCTGGAGGGGAAGAAGTGCTGATAGAGTCGGCAGGAAAGGATGCAACAAAGGAGTTCGAACAAATTGGACACAGCAAGGCGGCTCAGAAGTTGCTGCTTAAGTACCAGGTGGGTGTTCTCCAAGGTTACAGTTTTAAAGAGACAGAAATGGGCGGTGCGGCCTCATTCCAGGAACCCAAAAGGAAAGAGATGGAGGCTTTTGTCATCAAGGACGATCGCACGCCTAAACATGCAGCTCTCCTCGAGTTTTTTGTGCCACTCTTGGTTGCTGGTTCCTACTTTGCCTACAGATGCCTTTCCAGAGCCAATGAGATCCTCTACTAGATCATGATCAGTTTCCTCTTCCTCTTATATGTCTGTTACTGATCTATTGCAACGAGTCTTTGTTGTCTGTCAGTGGTATCCCCTGAAATTGTTGTCTGTCAATTGTATCCCCTGAAATTCCAGGGCGATCCTTGAAATCTTTTTCATAATGTATTCTCCTTATGACAAAAAAATGTGTCAATAATTTGTGTGAGTTATATCCCTTTCATCACTGATAACACAATCACTGGTGTGGTGGGTAGCATGCCCATATTTGACTACCACGAAAATGGTATCTCCAAATCAAACTCACATTTAAGGTTACACGAGGAACGCAACTCACTGAGCTGGAAGTTACTAGTATCAATATGGCCAGAGAAAAACTACAAAAATGCTGTTCTTTGTGGACATAAAGAAAGTGATTATGTTCTTGCTAACTGGCACATCCTAGATACTCAATTGCATGACCAGTAGGCCAGTAAAATTCTGCAGCATCCAACAACATTAAAATAATGTTGATGCTATTAAGAGCACATATAACATCATGATGAAAGCACATAGAACTGTGATATTATCTGACATCCCTTCTATGCATACCACAAAAATCAGACCAAAAAACGTCCACAATAAAAGTTGATGCAGAAAGTTGTATTCCACTTTAAGCGTGAACATATTGAGGTTTAATTTCTGATATTTCCAGCTTCCATTTATGCAGTTGGGCGGTTAGAAAGAAATAATAAATGAGTCAAACAAGGTTACAAAATACAAAGTCAGGTCCAAGCAATTTTAAATGCTACATTAATTATAGCTGCAAAAATACATATGGAGCTCCTAGAGGAAAAAAGAAAAAAAGAGTTTATGTTACAGGACTTCCTTGGATTAAAACCCCGTCACACTATCTCTGCCATCCCCCATGTCTCTTTACAACAATAGAACAGAATGTATTGTACACTTCATTGAAAAATCAAAACTGGAACGAAAAGAAGTCAATGGCAAAAAGAGGAAAAAAACGAAAAAAGGAAAGAAAGGACAGAGAAGGAAGAAAAGAGGAGGGAGGGACAGGGGGTTGGTGTCCAGTGTTTACATTACATGGTACAAGAATCACCATACACTTCTAGCTATGTGCAGAACTTAATCTTTCACAAAGATAACAAGAGAATACCCACCTCTTGATCTATCTAGTAACATTGTAATAATTTGTAGTCCGTATTCTTCAATACACTCCACCCACACTCTGCCCACTGCATACAGTGCTGCATGAATAATCTACATCTCCTTTTTAGATTGCATATGATGTGATTAAAGCTGCAGACAGAGCCAAAAACCATTAACCTTGATGAACTCAAAGAAATCCGCTTCAAAGAAAAAATAATTTGATCAAGATAGCCATCTTGGATCCAAATCACAAAAAAGTAGTTATCTGTCAACTAAAAGTTAATTGGGTAGGGCAATCACATTCACAACAGATGCACAGGTGACTCCACCAAGCCACTAGTTCATAAGGACAACCTGATTATGTGTGGATCATGAGGGTTTGTAGACAGGAAGGTAGCATAGCAAGATTTCTAACTTCTGAACAGACAATCAAACAAAAATGGACAAAGTTTAGGCAACTCACCAATCAAGCACAGAAGAATAACAATCCAAAATGTCACTTGAACAGACCGACTATACTGCATCTGATATTGAGACCTTTGAAGCTGTCTCTGAATAGCTCCATACCAGCCATAAAGTTGCTTATCATAACAATCATCATAACTGTCCAGGCAACTCTTACTCTTTTCATAACAAGCATTTATCCCCTATTAAAAAATTATGGAGAATAAATTCAAATGCAGAACATGATAATAGAAAAGCAAAAATATTAAAGATAAAATAGCAGCATTTTATATATTCACCTTAGACAACTGAGAAGATCTCAATAATGTAGTATCGGCATCTTGAAAACGATCAGCTGCCTTCCACTTCCTAATTCCATTCTTTGACAACTTAAACTTGGCTGCAGATTCCATTGAATTCAGAAACCCAGCGACACTGGGTATCTTGCGTGGGGGTAATGAGGGCTGTTCATTGCAAGAATTCTGCACGTAACTGTCATCAGTAATTGCTATCTTCCAAGCACCTATATCAGCACTGGCACTAGCTGTCCTCCTATGCCCATGTGACTTCTCCTCCCTAGCCTCCAAGGAACACTCGAAAGATTGACTTGAATTAGGTGCTGAATCTGGATCCATTGCTTGTGATGCTTCAATGTCCCTCCCATTAACTTTTACAAGAGCTTTTTCATTGGATGCTGATGGTCCAGACAAAAACAATGCAAGTTCACTGCACTCACCTTCATCCAAACGTACCCAAGGTATAGACGCCTGGCCCTCTGAACAAGCTGATTCCTCTAAAGACTTCTCAATTTTTATAATTTGATCCTCAATTGCTATAATAAATTCTTGATGCCTATCTCTTGCATCATCAGTCAAGCCCTTCTTGTAGCTTGACTGGACAGCCCTTGCAAACTCTTCCAACTGCATTTGCACCAAATATCAATTAAAATTCACAAGGATGATATGACTACAGCCCAAATCAATCAAAGTCAATAATCTGTACAAGTTGTTCCGATAGAGAAATGACCTGCCATTTGGTAGTGCCAAGGGCAATATGCAGGTCCCTGTGGAGTTCCTCCACATCCCACGTACTTGAAGCATCTTTCTTCATGTGAATCCATGTTCTATATGTTGATTCCATTCTTCACCCCGTAAACAACAAAACTAAGATTAATTTATTGATGACAAACTAACCAATCTGAATATCAAACCCTAAATGCAACACCCGATGGTACTGAGAAAATGTATGTCAAAACGAAGCTCATGCTGGTTATCACAGAAATTAGAGACACTGAGCAGCTGAATCTTAAAATGTTCCACACAACCCTGCCTTATCCAGCTGCCGTAAAATGCCATAATACAAAGCAAATCTGGATTGCTAAAATAAAGAGATACAAAATGCATTGAAAGACATCAATAAATCGAAGAAAAGGGGAAAATAAATAATGGAGTTGCTACCTGTCAGCTGATTCTTGAACTTCCTCAGCCGCAGAGAAAAATGGATCCTTCTCCCATCGATCAAAACTCGTAGCCATTTCAAAAACTCTCACTCCAATCAATAAATTAATTAATGAACAACCAAATTAAACGTAGATAAAGTTTAAATACATGCACGGATAAGAAAACCCTAGCTGAAAAATCTTTGTTTGGAGTTATTGCCAAATTCTGCTACAACGTTAACAATGGATCGTGGGATTGTGGCAATCTAGAACACGAGAAAGAGCGTAAAAACCGTGTTTTCGTGTTGCAGGTCGAGTAAAATAATGTACGGAGAAGAAGAGTCACAGCAGCCGCATGATTAAACAAAGTGGCGTCGTCAATGCAGGTGATCTTGGGTTGTCGAGGGGTCAATGAAAGAGCCGCGAAGATTGTATCTAATTCTAGCAAACGGTGCCGTTTCCTGTGCCTTTGTGTCAACACGAGACAGAAATTGGGTCAAAAGTGGTGTACGATCGGATTTGGATACGAGTTCTCGTTGAACTCGTGCGAGTTTTGACTTTTTAATTTTGGCCAGTGTTCGACACTACACTAAAGTGGTAGACTTTGATAAAGGCCAATTCCCCCGTTGATTATATGATTTCTCTGGGAAAAATTGGCCTTAAAATTAAAATGTGCAATAAATTAGGTATTTTAATATTTTCTTATGTTTTCACAATTATTATCAAACTACAGGTAACTAACATTTTTTTTAGAAAGCAAAGTATAAACATAGTATTTTAATTATGTGTATATTTTAAGTTTTTAACTTTTTATTATAAGATGCTCTTCCTATATGATATATTTCAAGTATGCTCGCAGGATTTTAACGATAATATCATCTAAAATTAATTAAACCTTTGTCTTAAAATTCCTAGATAAATTATTTGTTTTAGATATTGATTTTTTTGACGACGATATTGAAACACTGAGAACCGGATATCAACGGCTTTGCATGGTGTTTTTTTAAAGGTTGAAAAAGAAAATAAAAAACCTCATTTGGAATTTAGTGTAATTATATAAAGTAGAGAGCCATGTTTGTAATTACAGGACAGATTGGTGGAGGCAATTTTAATTAATATTAGAGACCTTACTATATTAATTGAACGATTTCGCAGCATCAGTTGAGAGCTTTGTTTCACAGCAGCCATGGAGAAAGAAGGGGAGCAACTGTGCGAGGCGGCGGGAAACGGCGAGATAGACAAGGTGAAAGCTCTCATAGATTCAGGAGCTGATGTGTCGTACTTTGACAGCAATGGTCTGACTCCACTCATGCACGCGGCCAACCTTGGCCACGCCGACGTGGTTAAGACTCTTCTCGAAGCTGGCGCACCATGGAACGCTCTGTCTCCGTCTAACCTTTCCGCCGGAGACTTCGCCATGGATTCCGATCACCAGGAGGCTTTTAAAGTCCTTCTCAATGCTGGTTAGTTCTCCGTTGCTTTATATTTATTTTATTTAATTACGTGTCATTAGAGATTCATTATGGTTGAATTAGTGTATAGTGCAATTCTAAATTACGATCCTTTTGGAGCTTGTGAAGTTTTTTTTATTTTTCATCGCAAAACTTACATTTCCTTTTTCGGTTTGCCCATTTGAATTAGTTGGCTATGATCCAGACTAAAACATGTGCATTCGAGATTTATTTAATTTCAATAACCATGCAGCTTTGACAATCAAATACAGTGAAGAAGAATTTATTTACTGCTTGATGTTCATTATTGTTTTACTTTCTATGCAAATTTTTACCAGCAACTAGTGTCTCTAATAAGAAAATGAAATTTTGTTTGAACATATATATATGTCTACTAACCTTCTCTTGTGTCCAGTTATTGGACCTAATTAAACATGTCTGGTGCATTTGTCATTTTATATTTGCAAATAAATATCCATGATTGAACAGGAATTCAGGCTGAGTTGATCCTAGGAACCATTGCGAGGGAAGCAAATAAAAACAGTGATTCTAATGGGAATTACTTGCAAGATAGGGTCAGCTTTAGTGAGGACAAGCTCATGGATTCCAACAGCAAGGCCGTCATGATGGCTTGGGAGAAACCATTGATGGAGGCTCACGCAAAGGCTGTTTGCTCAGGAGGTGGTCATATACTAAACATCGGCTTTGGAATGGGACTTGTGGATACAGCCATTCAGCAATATTCTCCTGTTACACACACCATTGTGGAAGCTCACCCAGAGGTTTATGAGCGTATGCTTTGCTTTGGTTGGGGTGAGAAGGATAATGTAAAGATAATATTTGGCCGCTGGCAGGATGTTCTTTCTCAACTTGAATCTTATGATGGTAAGTCAAGATTCATCTCGCTTCCAACTATAGCCATTATTATCTGTGAACTTCTATGCAACAAGGAACAATTCTATTTGTATTTATCTCATATTTCATTGTTTTCTTTCTTATATTCATTTTCTGAACCATTTTCTTCTGCCTATTCATACGAGGCTAGACTTAAACTAATTCCATCTCTTTTACAAATTCTAGTCCTGTGAGCAACACTTGGGTATTATTCTGTATTGTAGTCGTATTCTATTATCTTTTCATTTTCTTTCCTAAACTATTGCCTTATGATGTTCATATGAGGATAGACTTGTATAATTTACATAAGCTGATATGAGAGTTGATTCCTGTGTAAAAAACTTGACAGGTAGAATTATTGACTCTCTGTTCATCATGTTTTTCAAAACCAGTTAACTACCAAAATGAATTAGATAACTCACTTTGTAATTGTGATTTTTATTTTGTTTCTTTATAAATTTTAGTTCCGTGGGAGACACACTCCTAATGTATTTGAGTAGATTGATTTTTGTCCAGTAATGATATAAATTAACAACTTTCGATTTGGGATTCAATCTATACCGAGCATAGACTTGATTTTATTTTCTTTTCAAGCAAGATGTAAGTTTGAGCTATTAATTCTTCCATTTTTTTTTTATCTTGGCTACTGTCTAAGGTCATGGGGACTTGTTCAGACTTATAAATGAACTTATAAAAACTAAAGGGGCAGGTTTTAAATGCCACCTTTTCCTGTATTGTTTTCCTTGCTTATCTCTTTTAGAATGGAAGAGAAACATTTACTTGATAGAATTTATTGCTATTGTACATTACAACCCAAATTTTACAATTTAATAACTCTTTAGAAATCATGGCTGAACTATTCAGGCATATTCTTTGACACATATGGAGAGTATTATGAAGACCTAAGAGAGTTTCACCAACATCTTCCTAAGTTGTTGAAGCCTGGAGGAATCTATTCATTTTTCAATGGTCTTTGTGGAGGTAATGCATTCTTCCATGTTGTTTACTGTCATTTAGTTTCTTTAGAACTTGAGAATTTAGGCTTCTCTGCACAATTGATTCCCTTGCCTGTAAAGAATTGTCTGGGAGAAGAAGTTTGGGAAGGTGTGAGACAAAAATATTGGCAACTTGATACATATTATCTCCCTGTTTGTCAATCAATAGAGGATTCTGAATGATGTTTGAGTTTGCACCACTATTTATTCCTTTTATAATGTTGAAGGCACTTGAAATATTTAAATTTAGTATATTTTAAGATTTTCATTTCTCTTCATTATAAGTCTGGACAGATAGGGTGTGCAGATGACTATTATCTTGTGCTTATTAGATTGTTTTAGTAGCAACACCATTGAAGATGGCGATAAAACTGACATTTGTCAGTATTGAGTTAAAAATGTGAACTCACCTACTAGATACTGAAAAATGTACCAGCAACACAGGTAATAAGATTTTTGCACTAGTTCAAACTCTCTAGAAATAACCATTCTATGGCTTAAAAGCTATTCCATTTGGAGATAGTATTCAAATGGAGGTATAATTAGAAGTGAAGCCATCTATTGTCATTCCTCGATTCTCGGCACCATCAGATTTGCTTTTTCCCAAACATCATCGTTATCTCAGCTCTCGCCATTTCAAACCATATCTAATGTAGTCCACAGCTCACCCCAACCCTACCCAGCTTTCCAGGCCATCCAATCTCCGTCATTCCACTTTAGCTCTTCTCCAACCACCTCACCTTATAGCTTATGGACAAATCCCTTTACCCCTTTGGTGACGGATGAGTATGTGGAAAGATTAAAGGAAGTTGAGTTGAGGATTTTTTGAAGAAAAAACGCAAGGCATTGGCAGTTTTTCCACCAAATTCAGGGATTTTGCCCTTTACCCTGATTCACGACTGCCAAAAGGGTTCAGAGGAATTCGAAAAATAAATCAGAAAAGGTTGTCCCATCTCTCATCTTAAAGCCTATTATGCCAATGTCTGCCCTTCAGAGAAAGATGAAGGGGCTGCCATCTGATTGTTAGAAGAGGAGGTAAAAGCAGTTTTTTGGGAGAATTGTCAATGAATTTGTGTAAGCACCACCTAGCAAAGACTGCTTGGAACAATCTTATATCTTCCTAACTTATACTTACCATGTCCAATTTTAGTTTAGAAAGAACTTCCAATCAAGCATATTATAACTTGCCTAAAGTTTGCTTGTTTATTAATTTGACCTGGTTTCAGTAGTGGGGAGAAAATGGTGTATATTCACAAACCATAAGACTCAGTGGCAAGTTGCTGGTTTTGGATTGTTGCTGTGGCAAATATATCTAAAATGTTTTTAATGTGTAGTGGCTGTAAAATTTCAATCTTCATTGTATTTGCTTATGGAGAACCCCAAGTAGAAATTCACATTTCTAGTGACTTGCTCACTGTGGGCAACCTCCAATTTGGACTCATAAGAGTGCCATGACACTGTCGTATAGGGCTAGTGAACTACTCATTTAAACCCACCAGCCACTTTAAAAAGCTTTAATTTTTGAGCCATTATAGATGAGAAACGGAAGAAGAATCTGGTTATAGATTGATATATAATCTAAATTTCATTGAAGTTGAAATAGAAATCTTTTACACGGATTTTATGTACAATTGTTTATTCTTTTTTATTTTTCCAATCCCCTGATCACTTCATAGAGAAATTAGAAAAGCAACTGATTATGCTTGCTCAGTTGCCAGAACATAAGAGAAAAGGTGCCTGGCAAATGTTCATTATATGCAGAGGGAGGCTATGCTGGGACTTCCTGACCCATATTTGGTTATTAGACGAATTCTTCCATGTTATTATAATCACGTCCGCTGAATGCTATTGGACTACCAACAACATGTTTTCCATCTGACCACTGTAGACGAGCAAAACTGGTTGTACCAGATGGCAAAGAACTAGCAGTAAATGTAACCGTGTAGCTCTTTTTCTCGTATTGTCCTCTGAAGCTCAGTGATTCTGGTTCAACCAAGATCTTCACTGATGGAGACTGTGAAGACACAGACACTTTATATGTTGTGGGAGTGCCCACATTTGTTACAGTTCTAGTGTATTTCACAGTGCTTGTGACACCACCACCACCCCCCCCCGCCTGCCCGATGCTGTTTGAAATGGAACGGAGAAAGATGGGTAGTTAAGATCACCCAGGCTGTATGTTTTGCTTAACACACAGGTGGAGTCTCTGTTTGTAACTTGCTTAATTTGAGATGAGCTATAGTTCAAGGCACAAAGGAAGCCTAGATAGTCATCAACGGTGGCATCATAGACAAGGCCGGGATCAAGTGCTGCTACTGGATCCACATGTCCAGCACCATAGTCAAATGGTGTTGATGATTGTCCGGTGGAAACATCTAAAAGGGTTTTGCCATTGCTGTATGTTGAGTAGGCTGTGGTCATGAGGGCAGATCTAATGGCTGAAGGGCTCCATTCTGGGTGTGCAGCCTTGACGAGTGCAGCCAACCCACTCACATGGGGGCACGACATTGACGTCCCTGAAATGATATTGAAGCTTACACGCCTAGGGTCGCTTTCTAACCCAGTTGGGCCAACTGCACCAGTCCAGCCAGCCAGGATATTTACTCCCGGTGCTATAATATCTGGTTTCAGTATTTCTGGAGTGATCGGGTTTGGACCTCTAGAACTGAATGCTGCAACAACCGGCGATGGTTGGATTCCCAATTGTGTGCCTCCAGAAGTAATTGTGGCCGTTGGATTGGGTTCTGAAGAGATGTATTTTTTAATCACATCACCAGCCTTCTGCCCTACAGCTGCTGAAGGCAAGAGCTGTGCATCGGCTACTAGCTCTTCCCCATAGGTATCGGTATTTGTTAAAACCATTCCAACACCACCTGCACTTTTCACCACCACACCTTTTTGTACCCTAGAGTTCCCTCCTCGATCACATACCACAATTTTCCCTGCAACTTTTGCAGGAATCAGACTGCCAGTCATGCAAAGATTACCACTTGATGAATTGCTAACATTAGCAGCATAAACTATTGGGACCGAAGAACCATCTAATGGTTTTCCACTATAAAGCGACACACCAGATAAATTCTTTCCATTTCTAAGGCTAACGTAGGCAGGGAAATCGCGGTCCAAAGTTCCTGCACCTACGGTGGTTATCCAAGGTGCTACGTTGGACAGACTGCCTGCATAAGGTCCACCATTTCCAGCTGAACATGATACAAGGATTCCGTGAGCCATGGCAGTGAAAGCTCCAATGGCAACAGTGTCTCTGTAGTATTCTGTCAATCCTCCCCCAATAGACATGGATATAACATTCACGCCATCTTCTACCGCCTTATCCATGCCTGCATGATATCGGAACCAAAACACCCTCCAAGCCAACACACCTTGTATGTGGCAACCCGGGCATGTGTAGCCATTCCACGGGCTATCCCTGAAGCATAACCAAATAGGCTAGCTCCGGAGACTGCTGAACCAGCTGCTGTGGTTGCTGTATGTGTTCCATGGCCATCGTCATCTCTTGGTGACTTTGATTCCATAGTTTCATCAATAGGTCCAAAAGCAGCTTCATATCCTTTCGAGAAAGACCTTGCACCAATTAGTTTCCGATTACAGCTTGATGAGTTGAAGTTTTTACCCACCTCACACTCTCCTTTCCAGCCACTTGGTACTGATCCAAGTCCTGTATCATCAAAACTTTTTATCTCAGGCCAAACACCAGTGTCTAAGACTCCAATGATTACCTCGCTCACTGCCTTGGATTCAGGGAGCAGAGTTTCGCTCTTTCCTAATCCGAGGAACTCCGGCGTCCGAGTTGTATGTAGTTCATATCTGACTTCTGGCAGGATAGACACAATTCCTGGTTGCTTTGCAAGTAACTGTGCTTCTTTGGGAGTTAGCCTCGCGGAGAAGCCATGAATTACATTGTTGTATGCGTAAAGCATGGCTGCAGAGTCTGATACTGATTTTAAAGAAGAGTCATACCATTCAAAATGATCGCTGTAACTTGCTGGCATATTTGACTTGTCCATGTGAACAACATAAGTCCTTTTGAGTTGCTGGTTCTTCTCTTCTGCTACAACATACGTGTAACAGAAAATCAGAAGTAAACTCAACTGTAGAAGCCTCAACTTAAACATTCTTCCTCGTCCCGGACCTGTAGATTTCAGGCAATTCGGTGAGTATTTAGAGGCGGCTTGACTCTGTTTCAGAAGCCCAAAAAGAACGGAAGAGAAGTTCACATATATAGGACTAAGAAGGATTCTCTTGGCCCTCTGATATACTAAATGGTTTCCAACTGGGTCTTGTATACAAGACGACACTAGGTTTGACACCAGTACATCATGGTCTTGTTATGAGTGGAAAATAATTTGTAGCCGTGTATGGAGTATTCTCCTGTAAATGGGTCACCTTTTTCTTGGATTATTACTTTTAATTTCCCCAAGTGCCTAAAAGACAAAAAAGTTAAAAATTTCCGGAAAACAGCTATATTAAACAATAACAAGAAGCTCCGCGTGAGTGGAATCAAGATCCAATGGTTAATAATATCTTGCTTCCTCTGCATTATTATTATGATAGAGCATAGCAAGTGACATCATGCTCTACCAATGACTGGTTTATAATTGTGAATCACAGCGAAATACATGAACCGAACCTACTTATTGAAATTTAATCTATATTTCTTTATGTATGATACTGATTTAGAATGGCTATTAGTGGTAGTGGTAGTGGTAGTGGCAGTGGTAGGCTCTGTCTTTAATCCATCAAAGCATAGGATGGTACGACTAAATCTCTAAAAAATCATGCTAATAAAAACGGTCATCCAATGATTTTACGAGTCTTGGTTAGTGGAAACGGATGGATAAAAAGACTAGCCAATCGTTTGCGGCAGTATTGCAACTTTACTTTACAGGTCGACATCCATTTGAGCAAAATGCACTTAGCTCGTCGATTGCATTCAAATTCGTCCGGAAATTATGCATCTGCAGTCCAATCAACGATAACTATTATTAGCATGATTAAAGTGCTTTGCTTAATTGCTTTTGAGCAGTTAGGCTTATGAAAAGGATGAGTCGGGCACATTTTTAAGAGGGGGAAAACTCAATTTGGTAGACCAAGGAAGCTGCTTGTAACCAACGAGATCTACCATAATTATTATAAATTATTTACTCGTAATTGAAAATTTTGGGTGGTTCAGAGAATATGTTATCCTTTTTTTATTTTTATTTTTAATTTTTTGTAATATAGCATAATTAATAATTTTTAATACCCGATAAAGCCTACCCCGACACACTAATAAATCATAGGCAGAGTGTAGTGGACAAACCACTAGTTATCTTCATTTATGAAGATGTTTATAATAACAATAATTATTGGATGGAAGCTTTGTCCTTTCCTTCACACTAAGCAATTATCATTACGGGATATATACAAAGAGCATACTATTGAAGATGACTCTGAAATCACGGTAAAATCTTTCAATAACTTTTCTATTTCAGAATTGATAATGCTATTAAGATTAGTTTGGGACTACTAAATCTACCAGTTCGAGGCTATTTATACAAAAGAAATCCACCAAATTTAATAATATAGTTACAACTTTAAGTAATTGATAAAGGTGCATATATAATTAGAAAGAGTTGTTTGATTAAATTATATATATATATATATATACATACATACACATACATACAACTATTACAATGTTTAATCATAACAAACATTAATTGATGTGTTTGTTTCTCCAATAACTAATATATATATATACACGGAAATTAGCTGGAAGGGGTCCCCTTTATCAATAACAATTGGTGTGTGTTTTATTTTATCTATAATAATTAATGAGTTTGTTGTTATATATGCCTGAACTGAATAATTGAGCATTTATAAGTTGATTACAACTTTCATTATATAGGTTAATTACTTTACACATCGGAATCTGGTTTCTGCTTAGCACAAAATAAAAGTATAATCAAATTTACAAATGAAAGTATGTACACACACATACGTGTGTTTGTGTGTGTGTGTGTGTGTGTATATATATATATATATGCGCACCTTAGGCTTTATTTGAAAGTATAGATCTTGTCATTCTCAAATAATTATTCCATTAAAACAATGTGAACGTTGAAGCATACACATATATATATGCAGTATTTAAATTTTGAAGATTATTTATTTATAGTAATGGCTTTGTCATCTCATAAGTTCCAGTTGCAATCATAGAGACGTAAAATAGAAGCAACTAAGAAACGGGGAAAAAAAAAAAAAAATTAAATATAACAAAATGGTTTGCTATATATGGCTTCAGAATCCGTCAAGATTCCTTTGCCCAACAATGGAATCAAATTAGCCGCTGCAGTATTAATTAGGTGTTAATATATATATTCTCTGCATATTATTGTCCCCACTGCATCTCATTTGATTTCACTCAATTAGTATCAATCAAAATTTTAGGACCATTTTTTCTTTGCTCGAGGGTCAGTTTCATACTGGCTACATATAATATATGGAGAAAACTAATTTCTCTTTCCCTGCTGCAATCATTGATCTTACTGTTATATAAGTTGTAAGCAGCTAGCTAGCTGATTCGATCACTGTTGTCAGTCGTAATGAAACCTAATTACAAGTTTTTACAAAATTTGAGAGTTGCTAGAACGTCAGTCTCCCCCGCAAAGTAATTGGGGTCATTACATTAATAATTGATTAAACAGTTGAAGTCGAATCGGAAGAAAGTCTACTTCTCTTTTGATTGCTTCTTTGCGTCTTCAATGGTCTATTCATATTAGAATTGACAATATCAAACGCCCACTACCCTATCTAATTATTGAGGCATTGAGCCAAAAAATCAAATATTATTTGGGTAGAGGTATTTCTATCAAATGATGTAATCAAGACAAGAACATCAACCGAATACAACAAGGCCTGATTATTTTCCTTGGTCTTCGAAAAGAGTCCCGTGGCTGCCTCACTTTCAAACAACTGACACTTCAGTTATATTCAACATTTAAATAATATATATGTTGCAACTAAGTGACTTGAAACTGATATCCATTTGGGTAATTAATATCAAGATGCAGTTTCATTAAGGGTACGTAATTACCATATTTCAATTCCATAAGCTTTAATTCCAATCTACGTAATGTAATATCAATTCTAACATTTAATACAATCTCTATTAGATTTTTGATGGTTGGTAGGGCTTTGAGTTTTTCATCATGATCGACACGATAAAGAGAGAAATTTGAGAGGTAATAAAAAGCCAAAACTTATGGGCAAAAATTTTCCTGCTTGGCTTAGATTTGCTTCACTGCTCGTATATAGTCAAAGCTATTAGGTAAAGAGACCATGTAATGTAAATGTAATCACAAATTATTAACAAGTAAAAGTAATCACCAATGATTATAATAACTTTGTGTGTATCACATGGCATGTTCCTACTGAAAATGATGGCTGACCTTGCCGAGACTCGGTGCTCAGTCTCGCCTATCGGCGATAACTATAATGGGCTTTTAATTAGTCATGCGACTCTTGTTTTAAGAATTATGACTGAGGATCTTTTAGTAGCAGTAATCTTGTTACTGTGGCCGGGCTAGTCCAACTTCTTCTAGCTTAAGGATAATCTTTGGAATGGAGTTGGATATGTTATGTGAAAGCCTATGGGCTATGGACCAATAGCCCAATAAACTGTAATATAGTCAAAATGGATAGCCCAGATACACGCCAAGAGTGCAGCTTCCTGAATCCTGATCATGCGAATTGCCCATGTCACCGGTACCACCTCGCACGCGCCATTACATTCCACACTCTAAGCGAGGATGGCTCTCAAGAGCCCAAACCCGCCATTATAAATTCATTAAGATGAGCAATATACATCTGTGCCCGTTTTGATAAGCTACGTACTTCATTTGCATGACCTACTCTCGACGTGGTTCACATAAGCTCTCAACTCAGCGTTTTGATTCTTTTCACACACGTGCAAAGAAAAGTGGAAGAGAAGACAGTAGACTAGGGTAAGTAAACTCTTCCACACTTCACATTATACCGGATTCTCTTCGCAGTACGATGAACTCAATTAATTAATTTGTTATTTTACGCGTGTAGGATTCTGCTAATTTAAGTATTAGTTGTGAGTGCAGTGGCATTTTGGTTTTGGGCACTTGAGTCATGGAAAAACATGCTGTGGTTTCATGGAGTCTCATCTTCTTATGTATGGGGCTCTCTAGCTTTGTGCTTCTAGAAGCTAATAGAGAAGAGAGGTCTCCAAGTGATGTGTGGTTTGAAAGGCAAACTAGCCTCACTGAAGAGGCTGGCCCCAGAGAGCGCCTCACAGCTGCTGGTTACGGAGGTTATGGTTCTGGCGGTGGCGGTAGTGGAAATGGATTCGAGCCAGGTTATGGTGGTGGTCCTGGTTTTGGTGACGGGAGATGGGGAGGTGGAGGTGGAGGTGGAGGTGGAGGCTCTGGCTACGGAAACGGCGTAGGCCAAGGTGGCGGGTTTGGTGCAGGCGGCGGTTTTGGCTCTGGTGGTGGTTTCGGTTCTGGTGGTGGAGGGGGAATTGGCTTTGGTAATGGTGGAGGAAATGGGTTCGGCTCGGGGTCGGGTTCAGGCTTTGGTAATGGTGGAGGTCATGGTGGTGGTAGAGGAGGTGGCAGTGGCTATGGTCCTGGCTCGGGATGACAATTATGGTCGGGGCTCCATAGCTGCACCAATCAGGAATCAGTGATCAAACTAGTGTTGTTCATGGCATAATAATATGATTAAGATCTCTCCATTACGATGTCCTTTTTTCCTTCTTTATACCGTGCAATTTAGACTGTTGTCTTCTAAATAAAGCCAATTGACTGTAGCAAAAGAAATGGTAATAAATATATACATCATTCATACTGTTTATGGGGTTCCTCTTGCTACCTTAATGAGATAGTTATTTAAATTTCATAACAAAAAAACCTACAAAGACATACACAATGCTATAAGATAACAACGAAAAGAACGACCAATTGTTGTTTTACATATTTTCTTTCCATTTCTTTGACAATTGTTTGATTCTAGAAAGCTACTTGGATTGCTTTCAACACAACTGTGATTCAAACGCGAGGGACACTTATATGTATTGATTGCATTAGAATTTTTTTTCCCCTCAGAAAATTTGACCAGCATATGTATACATACACTTCGCCAATGCCATCTTTATAAATTCCTTCACGTAACTCCTACACATCCCTTGATCCCCTCGCGGAATTCAGAGTCAAAGATACACAAGGCAGAAAAGCAGCCATCGAGTTGAACGGGGCAAACAGATCAGTGAATCAACCAGCAAATTTGTTAGGTAAAAGAAACATCAATGTCATACTTCCATTCCATGTGTAGTCTCAACCACCCAGATAATAAATTATTGGAAACATAGATATAGAGATATATACATGCATTTATGCACAATGTCAACGGTTTTCTTAATCACATGGCATCGGTAAAGTACTAGAGCAGATAAATTGATAGCATAAACAGCACACCGGCAGCATATATATATATATATATATATATGTACTTGGGAATAACTAACAGCCCGGCTTATGATACGGCAAACCCAGGAGAATGGCCCCCGTGGATGGGAGATCAAGCAGCAAAGCAGTATTTTTCATTCTTTCACCTGCAAATTTTCATTATCAAAGTAGGTTATATGGAGACTATATATGTGATCATGACTATTAAAATGACCATGCGTCAATCATTAGTATGAAGAACATAAACCAAATCAATAGAGGGAGTGAAGGATCTGTATCTCATGCCAATAATGATTGAAAACAGTGCAAATTAGATGTCATAGATTCATCCTTTGACGCATTAATCAAATTTCTGAGGCATAATTTATAATGGCACTGAAGAAAACAAATTAAGAGCAGTGAAATGAAGGGAAACTCGAGAAAAGATTGAAATTATACGGCCACTCAAGATATAAATCACAACTTTGAAAACATTGAAGTCTGGAAATTATTATAGTCAAAAGGAAATTACTCAACATTGAATCAACTGTTTGATTATCCTAGTTCTCTTTTTTTGATGAGATTACTCAACAGCTTAAACCCTGGTTGCTATTAGTATCCTTCTCCCTACAATGTCAAGTTGAGATTAATGAGATAATTTTATACTTCTGAGCCTTATAAGGAAAAAGACTTAAACATCTAAAAACCGATTGGTTAAAATATACAATATCAAGAAGTTCTTAGAAAGGATCCTCTTGCCAGGATTCACCCACCAGTTCTCTAACTCTAGAAACATACAAGGAAAGAATCCACTAATAAGTAATAAAGCCAGTTTGATAACAACTCTCTTTCTTTTCAAGTAAATTAAAGCCAAATACAATCTGTCACATTAGACGTTGCTACCAAAAGGCGCTTAAAACAGGCAAATATTGACAATAATGATAAAGTAAATAAATGAAACCTTTACATCCTAATTCTTAACTATAGGATTAGAATGTATCCTCACCCCACACTTAATTTTTCATTTAAAGCTGTGTAACGTCCTTTTCTTAGACGTCTCCCTTGCTTTCCCAAACAAGACAATATAATTATTCTCCGAACAGAATTCTGAGTTGCTTAACAAGATGATGAACTTATAAGCACTATTATCGTTTGAAGTGAAAGTCTGTCAGACTCTTACAAAGAAATCCAACTCAACATTCTATGAAGTGAGAGTAAAATCATAACTTCACAGCATAAATCCCGCTTTAATTCTTAGACATGCATAACTATTGGATTAGGCATTTTTCATTTTGAAGAACTCAAACTTTTACCATCAAACTTCTCTACAAATTTTGCTATGATAGGAGAACTAAATTAAAAAATAGATTACGGGGTAAAACATCCAAGAAAAATTTGTTAAGGTCGTACCATGGATTCCAGGCTTGAGCCCCCGGTTGGATCACCTCCCCCACCACCAGACTTCAATTCCAGGTTCCTGACAGAAGCTCGGGTAAGAAAACCTGAAATACTACTGACAGAGACAAGAACAAAATCAAATTCATAAATGAGAGCTGTTAATTGATGTAAAATTGTGAATTGATTAATCAATCCATTTCTAAAACCTACTTTTCAAGTTCACGATCTGTTTGATGCCCTGAAAATGAGCTCAAGTCCGGAGGAACCAAAGCATGAGCCTTTCCTGCTGCTTGTTCTCCCAATTTACCATCTCCCTGCAAAATGAATTGTATCATAATTCAGACAATATCAATGATGGAAACCACTGGGGAAACCATAATTTTTCACTGCCTGAAAAAAGAGAAGACTCACAGAATTGTTCTCTTCCATCCAGCCAGGAACTCTATCTGAAAGAAGGGTGACATACTGCTGCATAGCCTCCTCTGGACTCATGTTCCCCAGTTTTTGCCAAGCATTCCTTGCACAACGTAAGCAGTGCCGTGCATCACTCACACATAGCAGCTCTCAACCCTGTTATTGTAACTACTATCAAGCTATACCGCGCAACTTCTTATAGGTTTGGTCCTGAGGTGTTTTGCATTTTCACTTCTTTCTATGTTTGACAAACTCCTCTGGTAATTAATTATACTAAGTCATTTTGCATTAATCTAGATTTCAGCATTCAGGATGGTCTTGCACGAAGTTAGGGGCTATTATATTTTCTATTAACAAGCTTTAATTTTGCATAAATCTAACCAGTTAGAACTCGTCACAAATGAATATCAAAAAAGAATTGAATTGGTAAGCATTTTTTAAAGCTAAACAGTTTATTTTGTAAGTGCATTCTCAACTACCCTGTTTTTACTAACTACGCAAGCTTAACATGCATTCTAAGTTTGCTGTCTCCATGCCTATTGCTATTGTCCTAAACACAATATCTCAGAAGATTTCCGAATTTGTTTATTTCTTTAGTTTTCCGGTGTTTAATCATATTTTGTATTTTCCACGCTCAGTCATTCACCCGCATAAAAAGAAAAACAGAAAGCAGAAAACAAAAGAAACATAGAAATACAGGAAAGTTTGGTACCATTTGGAACGAGCAGAGAGCATGAAAGCCATGGGTTGGGACTCACGGCAAGGTCCTTCAGTAGCAACCTTGTGAAGAGCATATAACTCCATCTGCACATCATTCAGCAAATTATCTTTAACACCAGACCCCACAAATTTCTCAGCAGCACCAAAAACCTTCTCCAATTCACTCCTTTCTATTCCTTCCCATTCATCATCATCCTCGATCATCAAACTATTCTTCGACTCATTGTCCGCCACATTAGTCTCTTCAGATGGCACAGTTGTATCATTGTTTATGCCCGATTCTGCAGCAGTTTCCTCAACTTCCTTTTCGTTATATGTTTTATTAGACAAAACATCCTCGCCGCTTGCTTCCTCTTCTTTTTGCACTATCCTCTCTTCTGATGAAACTACTGGCAATCCCATCAATTCAGTCTTGAGTTCTTGATCACGAGACCCTGGCCCCACGTTTTTCTGAATCTGACGCAACTCTTTTTCAAATTTATCAACTTTCTCCACAGTTTCTTCAACAAATTGGACTCTCTTTTGGCTTTCAGAAACCCCAACATTCATTTTCTCACCAAACAGCAATTCATCCATAACAACACCCTCATCAACGTCTTTCAACCCCTCATCAGAGTACGAACCACCAGCAGACATGGCAAAAGAAACAAGCTTAGCAACAAAATAAGAAAACAAGACGGCAATCAGAGCAGTTAAAACCAGCTCTTGAACAAGCTCCATAGTGACAGAGGTGTCGAGAACAAATCAAGATTACAAGAGAAGAGAAAGATGATTAAAAAGAAAAAGCGCAAAGAGAAGAAGACGGAGCGACGGATACGATGATAAGATTAGAAAGTTATGAATGATGCATACAACATACAAATAGACATAAGCATAGAAATGATCATTAAATAAATAAAATAAATAAATAAAAGTAAACGAAATGATAAAAAGCAGAGGAGGACTGACTAAGCGTTAGAGGGAAAGGATATTTGTAACGCAGAGTAAAGCATATTCTGCTTCTGGCTTTGAATCGCTTTCGCTATAATTTTTATGTTGGGAGGGGGAGATGCGGGTCCTACTTCACAGGCAAAAAAAATTTTGTTTGGGAAAATGTGTAGCTGACTGGGCAACGGTTTTACGATATTTATTGGTTATCCGGCTAGCAAACTGTCAGCATAATTGAACTGATGTTGCCTCCGTTCCGTTCAACGCGCGTGTTTCATAATTGGCCGCCGTGCTCTTTTTCTTTTTTACTTTTTTTTTTTTTTTTAAATACTGCAATTTTAAAAAATAAATGAAAATTTTAAATTCGATGTTATTCAAATTCAAATATTTCTTGTACCATAAGAAAAGAACACTTAACGTTACCATGTATGTAGCCTATCAAGAAAATTCTTCACGGATATTTAAATAATTTTCCACTACCTTTGTTAATTATTAACTTAAAAACGACTCGTTGAAGTAAGCATTGTGGTAAATTATAGAGTAAAGTTGAAACAATTCTTTTCCTTTCGGATACGTGGGAGAGGCAGGGTAGGCGTAAGGAAGCAAGGAGAAGATGGTCTGGTCTGGAGTTTTTAGTCTTGTAGATTATGGACCCATAGACCATAGTCATTAGAGTTGGCCAATCTGATGACAACGATGAAGGATGAATGAACATCATGGTGGTGGTGAGTGGTTTAGTGGTTTCCTGACGTTACACAAGTATTATTTATTTATATTTTTATTCTGAATCGACTGATTTCCCATTGCAAATGCAATTTAAAAATTCTGATATTCAGTTTAAAATTAAAGGTAATATAATATTTTCGACGATCAAAACCCAGCACGCAGTATCATATAAGTTTTGACCAGTGTCGAGTGCTTGGAATCAAGGCCCTTTATACGAATTGGAAATGGGCCTGGTACTTGTGCACTGGCCCCTAGTTCAATGGAGGAGAATATTTGGGCCAAGTTAGCTTGCTCTGTTCCATACCGAGCCAAGCCAGCGCCTACTCGTATCACAAAGTTAACGGTTACAGTCTTGCTTTCCGACTTTATTTCCTGCTCCTGTCTTAATTCACATGACATAAATAGATGATCTAACAGGAAACAATTTCAAAGTAGGATAAACCATTGAAATTAAATGCTCAGTTTTTTTCGAAATCTACAATACTCTTTCAATCATAAATCATCAGAGATTAAGAGCTAGCTAGCTGTTTGTGTAATTGACACTTAGTAACAACAACAATTTTTCAAATAAAGCCTTTTATAAACTTACGTTAGACAGCCACATTATAATTTTCATTTTTTTTCCATTTTCCAAATCTAAATAATAATGAAGAGCTAATAATAATTATGTTGCCCACAGTTTTCCAATCCAAACCACCATCCAACAACTACTCTGATTGAGGAAATTAAGCAAAATGAAAAGGGGGAAGTTGGGTGGCTTATTATTATTATTATTCTTTGGAAGAATGAGAGGCAAGCAAAGAAAGCCCCATTTATTTATTTATTTACTTATTTATTTATTTTTGTTGTTTCAGTGTATCGGGTCCACCACTTTTAAGTGCTTATTTATGAAGGGGCTTCTACTTTCAACCACGAAATTTATAGTGACCTCCAGCTGTATGCTTCAAGCACTGACTACGGACATCTCATCTCATCTCATCTCATCTGGATTTTAGGCTATTTATTTATATTTATTTCTTACGTATAACTCTGTAATTGAAGCACATGATTCCTTAATCCTTATCCTCCCTAAATAATTTCACTACTAAAATTAACATATGCCTCCCATTATTATAATCCTCATTCTTTTATTTCCTTAATTAATTTTAATAACTTAATAATTAATTGTCTTGCTGACATTTTTCATTTCTTCTCTAATCTTATCTCCTACGTGTTTAAAGCTTTGGATAGAAAACAATATACACCATTAATGTATTTAAAGTATTAAAAAAAATTTAAAGAAGAAACATACTGTATTATCAATTATGTTTACGTATTTATTATTATGTGTATTTTTTATTTTAAAAGTGATTAATTTTTATTACTAATTATGAAACAAAGATGATTGAATAATTTTAAAATATGTGATATAATTTGTTTTTTTAAATGATTACATTATTGAGATTGTCTGTCTGATTATTTTTCTAAAATATGATAAAAATATTATTTTATTGAATAATAGAGGAATTTTTTAAAATTTATTAAGTAAAAAAAAAGTTTTTTGGGATTGAATCTTAATTAAGCTTGTTTATGTTTATGTATATGTTTATGGAAGATCTCAGAAGTTAGACTTCTTTTGATTATCTTTTCAGCAACATAAAATACAGTGATATGCCTCAAATCAAATTCAATCCAGTAGTGCTCAGTAAATATTTCTATTTTATTTATTATTGGATCCAATCCAAGGAAAGACAGAGAAGCGCCACCGTTCACATTTGCTTTTCCAAATAAATCTAAGGCGATTTAACTCATAACTTCACCCATATTTGAAATTTTAACACTTAATTAAAAAATTTTAAAAAAAATACACATATATTTCTTAAACTGTCGGTTAACTTTGATTGACTGTCAATTGAACTGTTTATTTTATGGATATTTTAATAAAAGCAAGTGCACTTTCTTTTTTTGAGTTAAACTGATACTTAAAAACTCAAATATTTCAAATGCAATTTTATATAGAAAAAAAATGGGTTTTGTGTTAAACTCATTTTGACTTTGTTTTACTTAATAATGAAAAGAGAGATGAATAGGCAATTAAGTTAAATCAAAGTGGGTTAGAAGGAATTACTACTAGAGTGAAGGAGGTGTAAGATGCAATTTTATCTTACAAGATTGGAAAAGCATGTTAATGTATAATAGAGGACTAGGGATTTGAAAAGGGGAAAAGGGAGTTTTTGGTAGCGGTAGCAGCGGCGACGGCAAAGTAAGAATTTATAGAGAAAAAGAGATGGGAGGTTGTGGTGGGGGCGACGGCATGAGATGTAATCTTGCTTAAAGGACTGGAAAGCATGTTATTATGTAATGCCAAACTATGGATTTAAAAAGGGAAAAAAGGGAATTTGTGTGGTAGCAATGGCAGCAAAACCAAATTAGGGATTTATAGAGATTTGTAGAGAAAAAGAAATGAGAAGTTGTGGCGGTGAAGGTGGCGGTGATAGTGTAAGATTAGGGATTTGTAGAAAGGAGAGAGAGAGAGAGAGAAAGGCGACAGTTGATTCGAAGAAGAGATAGAGAAAACGACAAGTAATAAATAAATTTGATTTAGACACAAAAATTAGTGGTCTTTGAGTCCATGATTCCTTCATATAAAAACTGACGGAAACACTTCTCATGTTCAAGAGATTATGCTTCAAATTTTGAGTTTGTGGTGGTGGTGGTCTTGCATAGAGTATGTAATTTCTGGTGTTAGTAAACTAGGTGTTCTTTTGCCTGTGAGTTTCTAACAAATAACAATAGTAATGGAAAATTTGATTTCCCTTCTGTGTAGGCTTTCGATGTTGGTATTGGATTAACAAGTAACAATAATTGAAATATGGAAGTACGATTTTTGTTCAATAGCAAACAGCAACAAAATAATAGTTTTTTTTTTCTTATTCACAAAAATAAGTGTAATAGAGTGTTAAGGGTATTATAATTATTTTATTGATTAAATTAGTCACCTCACAGTTTAAGAGAGATATGTATGCCTTTCTTCAAATTTTCTGCTAAGTGTTAAAATTTCAAATCTGATGAGAGCTATGTGTTAAATCCCCATAAATCTAACCCACACTATTATATAAAATATATTTCAGGGATAATGACAAATATCTCTAATGTTTGGTCTAATAAACAAATATCTCTTTAATATTTATAAAAAATAGATACTCTTTATTTCCGTTAGTTGACTAGTTAACTTATTATCATTTGTATCTCTATTCTTTTATATAATAATAATATGATATATATTTTATTTGATTATAACACTTTATTCTCTATTTTAATATTTTTCACAATATATTTTTTTTAATATAACAATTTAATCCTATATTTAATATTTTTTTTTCAATATACTTAAAACTAAATATATTTTTAATGTGTTATTTTAATAAAAAATTTAGAAAAAAAGACATTATTTAAAAAATTTAAATAATAAGATAGATTCAATCCATGTTAAAATATTTGTAATCTTTTTTTTTTACAATAAATTTGATATTTAATTGTTAAAAAAATTTTAAAATATATTTTAACATTTTATTCTTATATTAATATTTTTATTTAAAAGATTATATTAAATTTATTATATTTTCTTAAAAATTATGAAAATATAAATAAAAAAATAAATTTAGTATCATTTGTCAATAGAATTAGTAATTAGATATGTTTTATATTCTTATTAACCAATATAATTTAATTTTAATTAAAAATAGAAAAAAAAAAGAAAATTTTTTATTATTTTTATTTGTAATATATAAAACATGTATTTATTATTTATATTTTTTATTTATATTTTCATATATTTTAAAAAAAAAATTAATGAATTTAACATAATTTTTTAAATAAATATATTACATGTAAAAATAAAATGTTAAAAAATATTTCAATTAATTTTTTAATAATTAAATATCAAATTATTATTATAAAAAAAAAATAAAAGATTTAAAAATATTTTATTACATGAATGTAACATAACTCATTATTTAAATTTTTTTAATAACTATTTTTTAAAATTTTTTTATTGAAATAACAAATTAAAAAATTTATTTAATTTTAAATATATTGTGAAAAAATATTATGTAGGAATTAAATTATTATATTTAAAAAAATATATTATAAAAAAAATTAAAATAAAAATTTAAGTATTATAATTAAATAAAATTTATATTATATTGTTATTATATATAAAGATAAAAATATAAATAATAATAAATTAATTAATCAATTAACATAAATAAAAGTTAAGAGAGTGTCTTATTATTTATTCAAATGTTAAAAAATAAGGTTTTTCTCGGATATAAAAGAATGTTAAAAATTATTTACCGATTAGACTAGAGATCAAACGGGTATATGTCATTATCCCTATATTTTATTTATTCAAATAAAAAGAAAGAACTAATAGTTAGTAGTTGGGACTGTTATACTAAATTGGGTTCTCTGTATAAACTTTGTTGCCTTGTCCGAAGCCTCTGGCGACCAAAATCCCCGTTTTCTATTATTCATTCTGGTACTTCTCTCGTGATTTCAGGTTATCAGCTTCTGTTCTCTGTTGTTGCCGGAGATCAACAGCAAAATGGGAGGAGGCAACGGTCAGAAGTCGAAGATGGCTCGTGAGAGGAACTTGGAGAAGCAGAAGGCTACTAAGGGTAAACTTCCCTGTTTTCTTCCTTTCTCTCATTGTTTGCTTCCCTGGAAAATAAGGAAACGTAAATTATGATTCTTGTTCTCTCTGTAATTTACTTCCTGATAAATAACATCTATGGATTCCTGTTTATTTCGACTCAATGATTGTTGATCCGATCTTTGAACAGGGAGTCAGCTCGAGTCAAACAAGAAAGCTATGACCATCCAGGTACTGTTTTTAGCTTTGCTTTTGTTATCATCAATTTCGCATAACCTACCTGATTTTTTAGCTTTACTGACTGTTTATGGGAACTAGAGGATTATTTCTGATGTTCATGTTTCAGTGCTTATCTACCATTTCGTGATTGTCCTGTGAAAATTGAAGCTGAAATTCTGATTTAGCATGCTTCAAAGTTGGGAATCATATTTTTACCAAAATCAAAATTGAACTGATACATGGGTAATTTGTTATTGGCCGCTTAAAATGGTTGCCTTTATCTACTTGTAACTCCATAATTCAAAGGAATAAAACTGCAAACTAAGTATTTATTTTGTTAAGCGGGTATGTGCATCTTTGGGTGTAAAAAATTTTGGGGTTTCAAAGTTCTGCATTGATCTGTAAAATACTCAACTTGTGAAGGCCAGCAGTGCTGGAGTGTTTGTTTAATGCTAATCAATCGAGGCAACTTTAAAAGTGAAATAGGAAATTGCTTTCAATTTATTGCTCCAAGATAATGGATGAGAAGACTGGTTGTGATTATTGGTTGTAGTTACTCCTTTGTTAACGACCAAACATAATATTGTTCATTTTTTCTGATCTGAAAGACTCACAGACCACATTCTTGCTTGGTAAAATATTTCTTACTGTTATCTTCTTGATGTCACGATGTTTGTTTTGTTATTCCAAATGTTTAGAGCTACGATTATCATAATGGTAATTGATTATGCATTCAGAGAGAATTCCTTGGCTGAGAATTTATCAGTTTTTGGTTTTGTCTCTGATGCACACAATGTTGATTGTAGTGCAAGGTATGCATGCAGACATTCATTTGCACCACGTCTGAGGTGAAGTGCAGGGAGCATGCAGAAGCCAAACACCCCAAATATGATGTATTTACGTGTTTCCCCCATCTCAAGAAATGAACAAGTGGAGGAAAAATAAAAATCTGGAGATGGGTTTGAAGGCCCATCACTACTCGCTAGTATGCTATTGTGATTAAATCTGAAAGCTTTTAGGAGAAATCCTTCCTGTCTCGTGGATACTAATAATTAACTGTTTGTGGCTTCCAATTATATATAATAGATATTAAATCGTGGTTTTGGTCTGGGTCTGTTAATTTAATTTGTGATTTTTGAAAAGCATGTTTTCGAGCAGTTTCCCTTTCATTTTTGAGGCAAACTGGTTTAAGCATGCATGCTTTGAATGGAATTAGATGGGTACTGGTTTAGTTTGGCTCCCCGATAATCCTCGACCAAAATCTGCCTTAAAAAAGGCTGCTTAATATAACGCTCGCGAAATATTGATTTCAAAGCCTCAATTAGGGATGAAACAAGATATAAAAGGGTGACCAACAATGCACAATGGATTTCTCTCTGACAGCGTAACCCAGCCCGGCACGTGGATTTATTTGATCACGAGAGATCAGATTGCCCATAATCTGAGCGCTGGATTTCGCTGGCCTTCAAAGGATCAGATTGCCCATAATCAAAGCTCTGCTAGTACATACATATACTAAAGAGAAATTGCACGACCTTGGTCAGTCTATTATGGTATTAGCAGTGTGGACCAAGACATCTAAATGACCGCATCAGAAGAGGAGTTACTAGCTGCATTTTTGAATTAATCAAAAAAAAGGGGTACAAGTCAATAAGTAAGAGCAGTGGTGGGACAGCAACATAATACAAGCCGAAAAAAAGAATACGGTTTGAAAATTAATAGCTGAGAAGTACAATGTACCCTGAGGTGAAGGAGGAGATTTTTGGAGCTACCAGCTTACTAACTATGTGGACTTGAGCTACAAGCTATAACTAACACTTGTCAACAGACCAGAAATATTCTACATCCAAATGAATGAAGTACAAGTATACTTAAGAATGGTCTGGAGCTACTGCATTCGCATTCTGTTATTTTCGGCAGTTCTCACTTGGTAGAAGTAAGGATGAGCCTGAAACCAAAAATAATTTGGAGAAGTGGGTAAAAAGTCAAAATAAAGTATTGTGTCAGACAAAAATGCTAAAGAACAAGATGCTGAAGGAACCAAATTTGAAAACCATACTTCCAGACGTTCATAGAACTAATAAAGGAAGCAAGGGGAAGAAAGTGTACACTTTCATCCCCAATTCTCAATTCCATGCCTTCATTTACTATGTGAGACATATTTTGAAAATTTCGAGTAACATGAGATGAATAAAGTCTGTGATCCAACCTATTTTGGGGATCATGGCTTCGATAAGCAAAAGTTCTAGGAAGAACGTTCTACTTCTCATCACTGAAATTTTGAACTCTATCAATAGTTCTTAATCGACGACTTACCATTGCCTCTCTTGCTGTAAACCTGTCCTGGTGATCAAAGCGAAGAAGCTTATCAAGAAAATCAATGGCCTGCACATCAAATGAACAATTCTGAGGAAAAAAAAAAAACTGATAACTAAACCAAACAGTAGAGAAATGAAAAATCTATATGACCTCCGGGGAAACTAGATGCTGATTATCTGAATTAATGAATCTGGACCAAGGCTTCCTGCTATGCCTGCCGGCAATAGAAATTAAATACAAGAAGATAAAATAAGAGAGTGCCCTACAGCAGCAGTCATACTTTTACATATTTAAAAATTAAGAAAAGATAGGGTTACTACAAGGAAGCAGAGGGAGAGATGATAGGTCTGATATCATAAGATTTATAACTAGTTCTGCAGAATTGCAACCCCGTCTTTCTGTTAGTAGTAATAGCTGAACACAGACTTTTGTCTTACGCTCTAATGACAAAAGGTCATATCTAGATCCATTCTTTGTTCAAGTTGTAAAAGTAGTAGCATGATCTAGCATCAGACATTTAAATTTATGGAGAAAAAGAATTATAACTGAGGTACATATACCTTCCAACTAGAGCTTCAAGTTGGGGTTCAAGCTCTAAATGATATTTGTCCAAATATGCATTTAATTCATCAGTCCCAAGAACCTGAAAAAAGCATGTTTTGAAATGAGAAATACCAATAATACAGGCACTTATTCTAGATGTCTATGTAGAAAAGTGTAACATATTGTTTAGAATTGTAATACTTTCAAGTAACACCAAAATTTACAATTACCTTTGCAATTTTGACAAGCTGATCTTGATTGTCATGACCATAGAAGAATGGTTCCTTGCGAAAAATCTGCAGGGTACAAAAACTTGGTTGACACTTTCACCATCAAAACATAAAGTAGCTAAATAAACTGTATGGAGTAGGAAATTTAGGCATAATGCTTACCATTCCTGCAAACATACAGCCTAGGCTCCACATATCCAATGAATAGTCATAGTCTTGCAAATCAACAAGAAGCTCGGGCCCCTTAAAGTACCTGCAAAACAGATTAAAACAAATTACTTTCTAAAAGAAAAAATCCAGCAAATAAATAAAGAATATGCATTATAAAGAGACAAAGACACAATAAAATAAGTATTTCTCCTCCATCAACTTACCCTACATCATAATTTCAATGTCATAAAATCATGTTCCACAAGATAATATACAAAAAGCTCTGAAAGAAATAGAGGTTAATTAAAAGTTTTAATTGATCATGAATACCTTGAAGCCACTCGGACGTTATATTCTTTGCCACGATGATAGAATTCTGCAAGACCCCAATCAATCAAGCGAAGTTTTCGCTGTTCATGATCAATCATGACATTGTGAGGCTTGACATCTCTATGCATTATACCTTGAGAATGGCAATAATCCAGTGCCTGCAATCCAAAATGCCATGAACATATTATTTATTAGACTGAAACATGCAAACCTTCCTTACAACAACCAGCATTTCAAATACATGCTTGTACTAAGATCCACATAAGAACATTAGTGATGTGAAGCAATCTGTCCCCTATACCAATAAAATTTTTGAAAATAGAAAGAATAGAAAAACAGAACAATCTGCAATATAACTGATCCACAAATAAATCTTGAGTGAGAGGTCAATTCATTGCAACTCACAATATTTAGTGACACTAAGGCACCTCAATACCTACAGAGAGTACTTTTTTGTTTTCCAGTCTAAAGTCTGGAATATAGTTTGTTTTCTAACTTAACGCTAAAAATTTGGTAATTATGTCTGAATAAAATAAATTAAAATTTTTAACTTAATGCTGAAATCTGAAATTTGAATAAGTTTTCTAATTAAAATGAACTAAAATATCCTTATAAATTTTATTTGTTTTGTAATACATAGAGTTTATGTTAACTATTTATAAATATATATAGTTGGTAAAATTAATAATTTTTTGATATTTATATTCAGACGTGATAAATAAAAAAAATTGAAAGAAAAAATCCTAAGTTTGACAATAACCACATCAAGAAAGAGCATAACATTATTATGTAAGGCAGCAGATAGGTAAAAGGACTTTCACCCACACACATATGCAACCACCCACGTTAGTAGAAAAATGTTGGGATGAAAATAATTCACAATGGGGGCTTACCTAGCATACTAATGCTCCTGGGACGTATTGTATGCTAATTATGTGAAAACAAAGAAAATATGCCCATTTCATCATGAAGAATTCTGTTATGTTTTCCACATGTTTAGAAACATAAATTTAAATCAAACTTTGTTGTCTCAAAATTTTCCTCAATCAATAATTGGCATTTGCTCCAGAACCTCATAGAAAGCAAGAAACTAAAAGTACAAAAGTAAAAAAGAAAACATCAAGTGAAGCAGTCTCAAGAGTCATATTTTGGATCAAGATCAAATGTAATTACCTTGACAAGTTCATATATATAATAGCGTATATCATTAGCTGTCAGTGTCGGGTACAAGACTTTAAAATCTGTACTATTCACATGTTCAAATATCAAGCTAGGAGTCTTTGAGTGCTGATCTCGGACAATATCAAGCAGCTTTACAATATTTGGACCTCCACAAAGATTCTGTAGTATTTTTATCTCCCTTTTTATCTGCATGAGCACCAATCACAATTAGTATATAATACTTTTGTGCAAACAATAAAGGGCAATGTTCACCACTCAATCACAGAAACAGTACGAAAAACCATTAAAAGTAGCTATATGATGCTACAAAGAAGTTGAAGAATAAGAGCTGGTACCTTATTTTTGGGAAGCAGCATTAAGAAAAATTTTAAATTGTTTAAAGTTTGATTTCTGAGACAAGAAATTGATTATACATGCATGAAAAGTAAACATCAGCAGACATGCTAATTATAGACTCCAAGTGAAAAGGACTTGCCTCAGCAAATTAGACATGTAATGAACAAAAACAAAAAATATAGAGAAGCAGAAAAAGATGACAGCAATTAAGATAGTTAAGTCATGTTGAACTGTTGATGCTTATTTCAATTACTAGTGATGGGAACAGTTTAGAATCATTCTGAAGCATTGGCTTAGCAATTACTTAATGATGTGCTGACATTTCTCTAAGTAAAGGCTGAAAGGTCTGATATCAAACACAGTCAAGCCCCACGGACATAACACTTAATGCATTGATGGAACAGGTTACCATGAACATCCCATTTTACAAAGCATGAGGAAAATCACCTTCTTTTTCTTGACGGGTTTAAGAATCTTGATGATGCATTTTTCATTGTTAGTGACATTGATGCCTTCGAAAACCTCACTGTATTTTCCCCTTCCAACTTTTCGAACCACTTCATAGTCATCTTGGTCACTGAGTACAAAAGAAGAAAGGAGAAAATGTTAAACGTAGCAACACGATTTCCCAAGAATTCATACAACTACTTAGACCACTTTGCAACCATTGTACAAAAAATGAATGCCTTAGCTAGATTTTTCTATTAAAATTTCCGCAGATATTCAGAGTTCGTAGGACACTATGAACAATCCTATCAAACGCAACAATTCATAACATATAAAAAGCCGACGAAAATGCGGCAACTAAAGTAGTTAAAATTAAAATTTAACAAACCCTGTCTTACACAAAACTCATAAGACAATTCCAAAATACTAGATCGTAGATCAATAAGAGAGGGTGTGGGTGAAGCTAATTAATGGCAAAGAAAGAAATTAGGGTTAATAATGAGAAAGGAAAGGTTTACCCCCACTGAACGGTGAGAGACTCGTAATCCCAGTAATCTCTAGGATGATGAACGTTGACGTCCGCGTAGACTCGAGCCGTTGACATGGTTAAGCTAGCTACGAGTTTTAATGATATTATGAAGGAGAGCTTCACGAATTTGATCTTGCTTGTTGCTTTCGTTGTCGATGGTGTTCTACTACATGGAAGCTGAATCAGTGTCTGTTTTGTTCCTCTCAAACTCAAGTAACTCATAACACTCCCCTCATTTCTGATCTGATCAATTTCAATTTTTTTATTCGATTTATAGATGATTATGAGATATGCATGCGTACTGGCTATTTGTTTCTCAATTTCAGCACGCAAAGAAAAAAGGCGTGGGAAATTATGATTAAATTACATATTAAATACAAATATCTTACCTTAAATATTCATTTATTATTCAATTGTAACTAAAATTCTTCTATAAAGTTTGTGTAAAGGTCGTATCTTGAAGAGAATCAAGACTATTTATGGAACAGAATATAATGTCCCATAAATATGACAAGATCAACACGTCTTAATGGGCCATCAACGTCTTTTTCCACATGGAGTCCTCCAAGACACATGCATAATTCAATTTACACGTTTAATAGAATAAAAATTTGAAATTATGCAACATTATTATAAGATATCTAAAAGATTGATTGTACGCATTAATAAAATATACGAATGAGACATAGATACTCTAATCTAAAATAATTTGTCACAGTAGACTTTGATCCGATCAAAGTATTAGTATTTATGAATAATATGAAAAGCTGTTAAGAAAATAAGAGACCATAAATTAGAAGAAAACTCGATACAACGCTTCATATATTAACTACATTCTGTTACTTGATAAAATCTAATACATTAGCTCTAGGATATTGAGTTTGAGATCCATCCACTGCACTTCTTAGGCATGAAATTTACTTTGCCTACAATTCACATTTAACTGTACATTATAAGATTAATTTTGTTAGGAAAAAAAACCGATCAAGGAGAAAATCCAGATCCAGTGTATCTTTTGGTCCAGTCAGTTGGTTCCAAGCCTGCACGTACTGACATTCAATTCGTGCTGTACCCCAGCCGTAAAATGCAGTAGCTATAGCGTCAGCTGTAGTTCTCCACTACCACAGACCCTAGATTGCAAACAAATCCTTAAATATTAGGGCTATTGAGCCACCGCATTTAACACAGAATGTATGTTACTCAGCCACTGCATCCGAACGGACTTTCTCATATAAAAGATAAACCAAAGTTGACTTTGACATCTGGGGTTCCCTTTCCAGGACTGCAATCACGTCCTTAACAGAAATGGCACGAGCCACCTTGGTTTGAGGCACCATAACTTGGTTCCTTCCAAATTTTCTAGCAGTGCCTGTAGGTAAAAAGGGTGATACAAGTACCATAAAACAAGACATTACAGAGTAGGATAAAAATATTCAAAAATTTCCTTCGAAGATGCCCTGTCACCCAGTAAAATATAATAAATTAAGAACAATTCATATGTCACAATGAGTTGAGGCTTGAATTTGAAGCAACATCACCAAGCATTGGAAACAATCTTATATGTGCACCTCATTTCAGCTTGGACTGATGTGATGTTAATAATAGACTGGTCAATTACCAGATAAAGACTTATGGAAAGACTTGAGAAAAATTTGTATAACACTTACCAGAGGCAGTAGAAGGTGCTTGGTTTCGTTTCTCTGCTTCTTGACTATCCCTCATATTCCTTCCAGTTGTTGATTGAGGTTTGCGGTTGACATCTTTTCCTGCCCGAGTACCAGATGCTGCATCCATCCCTCCCTCGCGTTTCTGCCGGGCTTGCTCAGCCATAAGTTGCCATTTTGACAACATGTCATCTCCCCCCACAGCAGCACGAGCAGCAACATTTGCAGCTGTGGTCCTCATTTTGTCATCCTCCTCCTTGTTTGCCTGCAAGCATAGCAGAAAGTTATAGAAGACAATACTTCATTTGCACGGCAGTAGATGCAATGCTCAGCAGAATGATAATTGTTGATACCTTCACTGGCTTTGCACGACCATCGTCTTTATCCTTATCACCATCAACTCCACTATCACCCTCGGGCTGCATGTAAGAGATATTATATACATACAACTTCAACAAAATGATAATAATATGGCACATCTTTGCATGTGAAATCATTAGCTTAACTTCTGCATGCATAATACATGAAATCCACAAAGGGCACTAACTTCATTAAGTTTTCGGAGCTTTTCTGCCTCAGCCTGCTTCTTCTCCCATTCTTCCCTAGCTTTCCGGTTCATAAGCATAATTTGTTGCCGGATATCTGAGGTAATAATAGTCTGATGTCCAGTTTTCTCTGCATCAGCCCGCTATAGAAATGCATTTAAATCAGAAAAACATAATGGGGTTGACAGATGCTGCAAAAGTAGAAATAAAAGGCTGACCTGCTTCGACAATCTGATTAGGTTACACAATAGTGTGCGCATCCTCTCCTCAACACACTAAAGATACAGCTACATGAGTATACATGTGAAAATATATATTTCAAGGAATTGTCCCAAGTAGCTTGCATCTTACCAAGGACAGGCAGCGCTCCACATCATTGCTCATATTCTTCAAACCACATTTGGCCACTGCAACAAAGACAAATTAGTTTCAAGCTGTGAGACATATTGGCTTACGTGAGGAAAAGTCCATGCATATATTGCAATTACAGAACATCTACTTGACATAGGAGTATGCAGAACACTTACTGATCTCAGCCAACTTTTTCTGCAAGGGAGTTTTCTGCAAAATCAGTCTTTCTTCTTCTTCTTGCACAACCCTTCGAGATGCTTCTGAAACTCGACTGTCCTCCTTGGGCCCAGAGAATAATTGTTCTTCTTCCTCCTATTTAAGAGCAGGATGTCAAATGGATTAAGAACTTCTCCATTTCAATTTATGGAGTTTGCAACTCACTATTTAATTATCTAAAAATTTTAGTTCATAAGCTAAACGATGATCACAAAAAACCATACCCTCAGGTTAACTCCACTGACAGCAGTAACATCATTCAGTTGTTCAATGCTTTGATCTGAAAAGGCCCCAGATACTTTTTGCTTCTTACTGCATGAATATCCGTAAGCCAGGTGGAATATGTTATACTGAGGTGAATAAAATAATTTTTAACCAAACAATCAAATCATTCACATTGTGTCATGTAGCAGAAAGATTTATTTTACCTTGGCAGAGGTGGTGAGGAGCCAGGTGGTTCAAGTGGCTTCTTCTGGCCAGCTGAAGGCTTTTTTGGAGGTGTCCTTGCACTAACTACAGCTGGAGCAGTCACAGAAGGCATGCGGGAACTTAACTGATAATACAACAGCAACAAGCAGAAAACATATCACACATCACTTCAACTGCAATACTTAAGCCATTATGCTTGAAATGCTGGTATCAAAATCAATCAACACAATTTGCGAAGTTCCAAGCATGTCATATCACATCACATCACAAGCATCGTCAGTTGCTGAGTTATCATAAACCTTGAAATAACTAGCTTTATGCCACTTGTAAATATCCTCATTTAACTAGATACCAAATGCAAATGACCCAATTTTTTAATGTTATCACTTGAACACAAATGAATTGCTCAACATAATGAACAAAAGCAATCCCCAGAGGTAGTAAAAATTTGTTATGTAAAACTTTATGATTACCTTATTAAATTAAGAAATGCTTCTTGGAGGTTTAAACACAATCGTAAGAAGATGGGGAGAATTGTACCGACAAAATCAAATACAATATTAAAACATAATCATTGAGAGAATGTTACCGGGACATTAGGATCCAGCTGTGTTGTTGTGGAAGGAGACACTGAATTTGAGGGCACAATACTAGTCGATGCAGAAAAACCCATTCTGGGGGACTGCTTCTCAACGGCGTCATCCTTTAAAGTTCCTGGGATTTTATTTCCCTGTTCAACCTGTGCAGCAGACAATCCCTGTGGGGTAGATGAAAGCAATTTGTGCTGCTGGTCAGTACCCTGATCAACTGGTTCTGGCTTTACATATGTCATTGATGGCAAAGGTCCAGAACTCTGCTCTTTATTTGCTGATGCTTGCCATGGAACTGAATTCTGTTGCAATGTTGAATTGTTTGTAAAGTGAGAAACTGAACCACCCTGCACTTTACCTGGATCATTACTAGAATTTTGCCTGTCAAACTTAGGCACACTCATCATGTTCATGGGTTGGCTTGCCCCTCCTGACTGAGTTGATCCCATGCTTGGATGATGCGTAATTTGCCTCATTTGCGAATCATGAGGATGTGATTTTAGAGATGATCCTGGAGGAGTGACATTCGCCCCAGTGTACGGGTGATAATTACCACTGTTGCTTCCATACATGGAAAAGGATGTTTGTGGAAAGTGCAAATGTTGTTGCTGCTGTTTGTTAAGTCCTTGTACAGAAACAGAAGAGCGCTCTTGATTGACAGTGCTCGGAGTCGAGGAAGGTATTTGGCTAGCATGTATTCCATGAGAACCTGACTGATGTTCTAGTTCTCGAGATTTTTGAGCACTATTTTCCTTAATTGGATGGCTTGAACCAACTTGCGCTTGGAGTGATGAAGCTGGGACATGAGCTGGATCAGCAGAAGAAGTGGAGCCCTTCTGATTAAGCTGCGCAAATGAGCGAGTGTCACTAAACTGTGTGGCACCAGCAATAACTGATGGCACTCTTGACTGTTGCTGTCGTCCTGAAGCTTGGGATTGTAACTGGAACTGGTTAGCACCCATCTGTAAATTCAGGACACACTAGTTTTTACTTGATCCTGACATATAATCTACCAAGACACTACAAAGTTCATTATGATTAAATTAAACTCATTCTGCAGTTACCTGTGATTGCATTTTATTTACTGCCAATCTGAGCATCTGGTCACCTACAATATCCCTCATGTGTCTGACAAACACATCTTTAACAATTTCATTTTTCTAAAAGCATCAGAGAAATCAGAACAACACATGAGACTACCAGCGCATTGCCTATGAAAAGAAAAAGAATGGTCAATAAATAAATTTGTGTCAGAGACCAACCTTCAGTTTACCATATAGGGTATGAAGCTGCATGGCTCTATCTTTATCAAGATGTGGTACTAAGGCAGGAAGCAACAAGGCAAATGGTACTTGTTTACCACGATTCATTTGGTTACTGGCCTGCTCTGTACCTATTGTCTGCTGATTACTGATCTTTTGTATTTTTGAATATTGACACTCACCGACTTGATTTTGCATTCTCTCTGGCTCATGTGCGGGGACGGGATTTTTTTCAGAAACCTGAATCCCAGTTGTCTGAGGAATCTGGGTAGGAGTTTGATCATGTGTCTGCCCTTGTTGACGATTATCTTGGGATTGTTTCTGTTGGAAAGTATGATGATTGAGTTCCTCTGAGGCTGAGCTTTCATTCTGTTGCGGCTGATTCTCGGCAATAGGTCCATGTTGCTTTAGCTCCATCTGCTGTGAATGCTGCTCTTGCAGTTGTGCACTTTCTAGACCTTGTCGACTTTGAAAGTTTGTATTTTCATCTAGGCTAGCATTTTGCCACTGAGCCATTGGATGACTGGAGATATTATTGCTGTCTTTTCCTTGAACCAAAGCTGCCATAATTTTTCAAGAGGTGAAATAGAGAAGCAAATGGAATGAGCATTAAAAAAAAAAAAAGCGAACATCTGGACTGTATATTAAATAATTTTTCTTTTTAGAAGAAAAGAACTTAAAAGTTACAATCACAACAAAGTAAAGAATTTCCGGACACAGCAAAATTACATTTCATGAGAATGACAAGTTCAATTGAAGATCTATGCATGCAGAACTATTGACTAGGCTTCAGAGGACAAACTCGGCCAAAAGTAATCTAGCTAGAGGAGAGACAGAAAGACAGAAGAGTACATACTCAGCAATCACGCTTCATCTTAAAAGAGTTTCTTTTAAAACTTAAAAAAAAAAATGCTTTCATAATCTTGCTGTAATAATGATAACCTAACTCCACCTGAGCCATCCTTTACAAAATCTCTAGAAATAATGACAAGCAAAAGCAATAATCCAGCATATTATTGAAGAATCCAGTTCCTGCCATAAAAATCAGCAGCTGACCAAATAACCCAAGTATCCCGCGACGTTGCAGGCTCAAAATATCCAATTTCACTCACGGTTTAAAATTTTATTGAAAATTTAGTTTCTTGCTACTCATAAGCGTACAAGAAGTTCAAAATTTGTAATGGCTAATAGCTGCAGAAATCCAGAAAACCAAGCATAATACAAGTAAACCTTGAGCATTGGATCTTAACCCTAGCATCAACAACGCGTAAAATTGCATAGTTACAAAATATAAATAATCAAATAAATTAAACAATAAGGTAAATCAGTTACCGGAATCTGAATCAGTCGGCTGAGAAGTGGACGCATCCCCTCCTATATCCCGATTTAGGGCAGCCTGGAATGCCTCCACGTCCGCCCCCGAATGCATAGACTCGTCCTGTGTCGATTTTAAGAACAGAAAGATATAAATAAATTTTGAAAATCAAAATTTATAATCCGAGATAATTCATGAGAAGATGAAAATAGAGGCAACCTCGTCTTCTTCGAGGAGCTTCATTATGGAGGGGTCCATGATAAGCTTTTCTGCGCCTCCGACTGTGGTTGCGCTGCCTCACCAACGGGTGACTGGAGAATTTTCTCTGGAACCAGGTGGCAGATATCTTTCGCTTACATCTAGAATCTGGGAACTCCAGTCAAAATTAAAAACTATTTCCAAAATGGAGCAAAAGCAATAGACATATATACTACTGAAAAATAATAATTATTGACAGATCAGAATGATTGCGAATGAGAAGACAAGTTCCTAGTAGTGTTGAGAAGAACAAAACGGGAACTTTTTATTCAGTGGCTTTGGCTTTTATACGAAATAACCTAATTGCCTGATTTTTTGTTTTTTATTTATCTTTTTAATTTTCCTTTACGGCTTAATAGGCAATGGGTCACATGGGTCACCCGGCTTCCTCAAAGGCCCATTAGCATTCTATTACGATCAACGAGAGTACATATTCTCTCTTTTATAATGATTTTTTTAAAAAACGTATTAATGATAATTAAATTAAAATAAAATACTACATTGGAAAAGGATTAGCGGCCAAACTTTCCCGCAAAATTCGTGTCTCGACAAAAGCAGCAGATGACAAACCCCAGTATCTATACGGCGCCGTCTGCTGCATATCCCTGTATGCCACAAAACGCAGTTCACTGCTAACAGTCAATACCACGAGAGGGATATGGGCAGCAAATGGTACTCCATAAAACATTAAGCAACCGCTGCTTGCTTCGACTGTCGGAGAAACAATCCCTCGGTGTTAGTTCTTCTATCGAGCGTCCTTCTACGAACCAACGATGGAGATTCTACTGTTCTCGGTGCCCGCGCCAACTAGGCAAAATCAGAAATCTCGATATCTCTCATTCTTTCAATTTATCGTCTCCTTCTTATTCATTTTCATCATTCTCGTTTAATTTATGTTCGTCTAAGAATGGATTCATGGGATGGTATTTGGGCAAACTCGATTCGCGTCCACTTATCACGAAAAGCATTACATCTTCGCTTATTTACGTGGCTGCTGACTTAACATCTCAGGTAATCTTATCAAATTATTGAATGTTTTGTATTTTAAAGGGACAGAGTATTTTTGAACGAACTGTGGTGGGTTGAGAAATTGTTCAGGAAGTAATCAATTTATTTGTCCAATTTGTGCTGGTGCCAAAGGTAAGAAATTGCTAAGAACTCAAGTCATAGCACAGCTTGCCCTTTTAGTGGTTGCTGCCTCGGTGGTGCAAGTGGGTGTGATTTTGGGTGGTGTCCAACGTGGTAGATTAGGACTTTGAGTTATCTAGGAAATTCATCAGTAATAACTGTTACTGGTCATATTCATGTGAAGGACGGTGATGAAGGTTGTACATAGTGGTGTTTAGTTTCAGAAGTTCTGTATTTCTTTGTTGGAATGTCTTCTTCTCTTAAAAATGGGGGTAAAGTTGTTGCATCTGAGGATGTGGCTTTTAGGATTGAAAGATTACCGTGCGAGTTATTTTGTATGCACCCCTTGCCTTCTTTATCGGTCCTTTCCTGTTATATCTCTGGTATAATCCTAGTCCAACATTAATTACTTGTCCATACCATGTTAGCACTCGCCTGTGGTACAAAAACCTTCCAAGTTATGAATTTTCTCTCTCCTCCCTCTCGCTTCCAGTTAGTGCAAAAGTTGTGTGCCTTGCTAGTTTATTTAAGTTTATTAACATGAATCTTATATTCTCAGTTATATATCCTTATTTTTTGTTTTGTTATTACTATTTTCCTTAGATGATCACATTGCTACCTCACGGTTCTATTGATTCAATAAGGATGTTGCGCATGGCAGCATATGGGATGCTAATTTTAGGGCCATCACAGCATTTTTGGTTCTATTCTGTGTCAAAAATTTTACCAAAGCAGGACGTCTTAACAACCTTGAAGAAGCTTTTTACGGGGCAAGCTGTATATGGACAATCTATAACCAGTGTTTTCTTCTCCTATAACGCAGCCTTACAAGGTAAGCGAAAACTATGTCATCACTGCTGAAGTTCTGTTGGTTCTACTTTTCATACTCCTCCATAATAGTGCGTGGACTCATTGTGACTGTTCATTTGACATTCATGACACCTCGTGATGCCTTTAACAGTGGATTAATCAGGGGTTGCTTTACCATGTCTATAAGTAAATTTGGACAGTATTAACCATCAATTCGTTGGTGGAGTCTGTTAAGTGCAACAGCTGCTGATTTCCTATTGGGGATAAAAGCTTGTTTTTTGGACATGATAGATTTAAAAGAAGCCCCATTTGGTGGTAACTTCATCCATTACTTGGCTGTCATCAGCTACCAGCTTGTGCCTTGTTTGGCTAATTGTAAATTAGTTTATAGATTTTTACTGACATTGGCTAGCTTGACCCTGAACTCATGAATGCTGGCTACAATATCAGGGTTACAGGGTCTAAAGTTGCCAAATATAAAATGAAAAAGGAGGCCAATTTTCTCCCTTGCACTTATTCACCGGAAGTTCTAGTTTCTGGCTATATAGGATATTTTGCTTGCACCCTGGTAGTCCTGAATTTATACTTTGCGTCAATTTCAGGTGAAAATGCTGGTGACATTATAGCTAGATTGAAACGTGACCTTCTTCCAACATTGGTAAGAGGTCTTTTGTTCTGGCCAGTCTGTGATTTTTTCAGGTACAAATTTACTCCCGTGCATTTACAGGTAAAAAGAAAATTCTCTGGTAATTTTTCTGACTGGATTGGGTTAGTTTTACCACGTGATTGACAACAATTAATAGTTTGGTTTAATATTTGCTGATGTCTGTTTGCTGCCATTAGTGAAAAGTTCTTGTTCATATGTTTGGACAATTTATCTGACATACATAACAAGCTTAGAAAAAGTGGAGACTAGTTAGCGGGGGATATTAACTGCAGCCAACCTTTTTCTATTTTGAGGATTCAAGTTGAAATGAACCATTAGTATCAAACTTGTGATTTTTTAAGGTTTGAACAAATAGGAAATGGAAACATATTGCTTTCTCGAGGCTGGGTTTGGACTTGGAACTGTGGTGGATTGCTGGATTGCTTGTACTGAAACTGGTTTTATGCCAATGGTTGACTAATTCGTTGAGTTGTGCTTGTTGAAATCCATATATAATCCATTATGTCTCAATTCATATTTCATGTTGAAGTGCTGAAAAATGGATGGGTCTTAAGTTTCAAGTTTGGAAATTTTTAGGATGATCCAAGAATTAATAGTCCCCTATTGCACCATAACTTTTGCAAGGTCTTATCTTTGAAGTTGATTTTACCATTGTGCATACCAAGTGATCGATTATAGCTATATTTGGGATTGAGATATCGTTCAGCTATTGTGGCCTTGTCTTTGAAGTTGATTTTACCATTTGGATACCAGTAATAATAGATTATTGTTATGTTTGGGATCAAAGTATCGTAGCTTTGAAGTTACAACTATTGGGAGATAAAATCACTAGATGTCAAATGTAAGTAAAAAATGCGTGATTCCCATGAAAATTTGGTGTTATCAAACACTGTTGTGAGTGCAAAGCACAGTAAAAACATAACAATCCCCATCTGAGCTATAAGAAAAGCTTTTTTCTTTCTTTTGCCGAGAAGGAAAAGCATTTTGCTTTGGGTTTTCTTGTAGTCAAATATGATGATGTTTGAAAGCCTCTGCATTTGATTCTGAATGCTGTTGATTGAGCTCCTGGAACTAGAACTGAAAACTTACCATACTGCAGAGCAGATAAGGAAGTTATTTATCTTAATTGCTCTTTTTTTTTTATTTTTTCTCTCTATCTTTTGTTTTCTGCATCTCTCTTTCATTTTAGCGGTGAATGAGGTCTGGAATTAAGTAGTGGTGGCGTAATTCTCAAGCTAATAAGGAGGCAAACTTCTGGCATGTTGTCGTGTGTAAATAATTAGCCTGGACAGGGTGAAGAAAGGAGGAAAGGTGGAGTCAGGAGTGTGATAATTTGATAATTTGGCCAAGTATGGTTGCTAATTCATCATTTGTATATTGTTGTTATTATCAATATCATTTGCTAGGAAGAAGTTTGTTGTATTCAATATCTTTTGAATAGTTAAATTTCATTTTTTTAAGCTATTATTGATCATTTAGAGCTGTGGATTCTTTCTAACAAGTAAAATTGGTTGATATGCAAAATTTATAAATCCATTCTCTATGTCATCTGGGCAACACCAATCTGTGTGCAGTAGTTGAACTTGGAAATTGAAACCGGGGACCCAACTTTGACCACCACACGCAATATAAAGCTCTATCTTATTGTGGCTCGTCACACAACTACTTCCAATCCAAGATAAATGGATGGGATGCTACTCTACATTTCTTGTGTAATGTAAGTTATAAATTTTGCGTATAAAAGTTATTTATAGTGATGGTATTTTCTTTTAATCTTTTACATTACAAATTATTAACATTATATTAAAAATTTATTGAAAATTATGAGATTTGATTAAATTTAATTTAGTATTCCGATTAAATTTATATTTAATTTAAGCAATAATTTTTCACAATATTAATATTGTTCGAAAATATGTACTCAACCTGGGTAATTTCTGTGCTCAATCTACCCCACTATAACAGATTTAAAGGAAAAGAAAATCTCTTGAATTTTATAGTATAATTGAAATTGAATCTTCTTCACTGGAACAGCGAAATCTCTATGTGTTCCAAGGCCAACCGATCAGCTCAATTTTACATCACTAGGCGGAATAAATGAATGCTATTACTTGTCATTTTCCTGATCAAACTTGAATTAATTATAAAACTTCTAAAAGGTTGATAAATTATAATCGCTTGCGTGAGTGTTCATGGATTAACATGGACTTCGTATTTTCTAACGAATAGAACCACGGGTTTTGATACGCTGGGTGATGTAATTACTCCGACCGACCTGACTTACAATGCCACGTAACTCTCTCTTTGGTCACACATTGTCACTGACGTGGCTCCATCCGGCAGTGCACTTTCTCTCCTAACATCACGCTTTTCTGGCGTGGTCAAAAAACGCGACAATCTATTAGGCTCCGTTCTAGACGAATTTTTCAGACGCGCCCAGACGAGTGTAAGACTGTAAGTCCATCACCTCACGCTTTAACAAGCGGGCCTTAGCCTCTTTAAAAAAGGATTTTTATTACGTAAGGCCCACAGATCACCGTAATATAAGACCGTACGATATTAAAATGTAGCTCCCCAATCTGTTGTCTCCACGTAGAGAAAACACACAACCGAGGCCATTAATTTCCAGAAATATCAGTCGCAATCCACGGGGGACGCATCGGATACGGACAGGGGTAAAACGGTTGCAACCCTACACGTGTCACCTTTTAATAGACGATCGCGTCAGCCGTGTACGTTAGCTGGCGATTATTTCAGAAAATGGTTGGGCCTTTGTTCTTACAGGGAAGAGATAGAGAGAGGAGAGATTTTTCAAGTTAGTTGCTCTGTAGTGTAATTTTGATTTTGAAAATATTTTTCTATTTCGTTTTCGCATCAGCAGGGGAGTTTTAAATAGTTTTTTGTTTTGTGCAGTAAAATCTTCTCCAGGTCTTAACGATACGCTGTTTCTCTTCTCTGTCTGGAGACGAAGAAAAAGAATCTACTTGTGAATGAAGATGTGGGATAAGATGGTGTTTCCTATTAGGAGAGTCTGGGACGGCGTCGCTTTGCGTCTTGGAATTCGCAAAACCGGTGAGTCCCCTCCCGGGCATCAGCAAGATGTCTGATGACGGTTTGATCGTTATTAATCTCAATATTGATTTCAAATTGTAAGAGAGTTTCAAATTTGCAATGTCCTTTCGGAGGTTTCCTCAAGGGATCATTTTGTAGTGACTTTCTGGTGAAATGATAGTCGAATGTGATGATTGCTACTGATACAGGACTGGTCTGGCTTCTCTCGTGCTATGAGTCAGTGCGGTTTTTGAGCAATCTGAATCACTTGAAATGTGTTAATTGTTGCAAATAAAAATTAAGACTCTTGCGTGGATTCAATTTAAACGGTTTATTTTGGAAATAATGTGACGATGTTTTATATGGGATCTCTGGTTTTTTTTTTTTTTTTTTTTTTCAATCTAAAATGCCCAACAACATTCAAGTTACCTCTACCTTTTTCCTTGCAAGGGCCGTCCTAATTTCTGAGTTTTTCTGGTTTTCTGTGCTTAGTTAAAAAATAAATAAAGCCATGGTAGCACGGTTATATATTGAAACTCTGGAACAGAGTCGTAGCTAATAGCCTGAGAAAAATGTTAATCTTTCATATGCACGTTTTGAATTCTGTTGAATTTATGGAATACTTTTGCAAAATTAGATGTAAAATTGTTGACTATAATCCTTTTCGTAAAACAAACAGGTTTATTAAGGTTGCGAAGAGATGTGAGAAGTTGTGAGTACAGAGATGTGCAAGTGATGTGGGAGATGCTAAACAGAAATGAAGCAGGGCATGTTCGATCGCCTGCAAAGAGCAAAAAGAGATTATGCTGGAATTTCTTCCAGTGGGCTAGATGTTCTCCGTATCTTTACCGTACCTGTCGATAATCTCATCTCTTGCACTCATTTTGGGCTCATACAACCCCATGAAAGGTGTTGGTTTTAAATTTTAATATCAATTGATTGATAATAAAAGAATCGGGATTGCTTCGTACATGGGATAGTAGATCTGCGTCTTCTCCCTGTAATTTCGGTCATTTGTAGATAACAACTCCCTAGTGCCCTATGTTAATGTTATCCTTCTTTTTCTTCACTCCACGTGTTTGTATCCTATGTAATAAACAGATTCGTGGTACATGTATTTGTCCGAATCTTACTGTGCTTTTGCAGTTATATATAATAGATTGCTGGTATATATGTACATTTTAATCTTATTATATTAGGTGCGACTAAATATCCGAGGTGATTATACATATTTTGACTTATTTTTTCGTTATTAAAATCAGGGAAGATAAAAGCTACTCATTAGTAACTTAGTGACAGAGTGTTTCTAAATTGGATGCAAATTTTTGTAAAATACACTATACAACAATCTTGACTCCCGATTCTTCTTTGTACATATATAATTGTGTAATATTAAAAATAAATAAAAAAATGAGGGGAGATATATTAATTTTCATCTAAATAATTAGATATAGTTAGTTATCTGACTTCGACCTAAATTGTTGTACTTTGTCTTTCTCAGCTTCTTATTGGCTTCTAGCTCCAATTGAATAATTCTCCAATGATATTGCAGAAAAATATGAATACTCTTGTTGTCTGTCTGCTGAAGCTGATGTTATTGACAGCAGCTTGTGTGGCAAGCAAAGCAAGGCGCTGCTTGAATTTCAAATTCAGTGGATTGGTTACAATCGTTTTTGTTCTGATATTACATGACCGAGCTGAGTGGTCGAGGGTCTATGTCACTGCTCAAACATCATATTGATTTTGATTGATGAATTGATTTTTTTTTTTAAAAGACATTTATAAATGATTTAATTAGAAATTGATTAATACGGTAGCATATGGAAGGAAGTTAATGTCTCCTAACAGTCAAGATATGCCATGTGACTGCATCAATATGATCATTGCCACTGCTATCGTAGGTATAATTCTGGATATCATCGGTTGATACAGCCATCTGACGTTCAATATCTTCTGCTTTTATTTCATTCGTCAAGTTGACAGTTTCTTTTTCTTTATTTCTTTTCTCTTGCTGCCAACGTTACGTACGGATCAATTAACATACCTTCAGCTACCAAATATTTCATTGTCGTCCCCCTGGGTTTGGGCCTAAGCTATTTGGGCCTCACTGAATACCGAAATTTGACCCAAAAGGGTCAACTTCAAATATAACAACGACTTCGTTTTAGACGGCGTTTAAATTAAGCATAGTCGGCAGTTAATAGGCGTCACTTGCCAGTCCGTGTAGACCTATAAAAGAGTCCAATCTATTTAGTTTGCCAAACTAGGGTTTTTATTAGTGTTTTTGAAGAGTTTCTGTGGTGGTGTATCGGTAGCTAGAGTTTTCTGCGACTATCAAGAGGCACGGAAGAAGAATGGGTCACTCGAACGTATGGAACTCTCACCCCAAGAACTACGGACCTGGCTCTCGCGCCTGGTATGTTTATTTATAACGGATAACTTCTTTCTGTATCCATACAGGATTATCTTGTAGGATTTTCCTTTCTTCGTTTGTACTGAGCTTGAGATTTCTATTCCCTTCGTCTTTCTTATTACGATTAGGGTTTTGATGTTATATTATTGGTATTCCGTGATACGTGCGCGTACAAATCTTTGAATTTTATGAAATGCTAGTTAAGTTGGAAGATGAATTATCATATTAAACTTAAGAGTTTGTGTTATAAGTAGTCTTCATTGCGAATTGATATCTGTGGTTTAAACTCTGGCCGATCAATTGGTTTTTATGCATTTAATTAGGTATCTCAATTAGTTGAAACCAGATATCTACTTGATTATGGCATTGCAAGTAAATTTATAGGCTCATAGCTCCTATTCAGAAAATTGTTGGTATTGTATTTGGTATCTTTCATCTTTTTAACGGGGAATGTTCTTGGAGAAGCCTACAAATATTTTTAATGAAGTTCCCTAAGCTAAAGGTTTGGCATACTTAATTTTATGGAATCTGGTACTGAATACATTTTGCCTCTATCAATGTCATGTAATTATAGTTTCAGTATCCATGTCCCTTCAGGTGATAGATTTGGTTTTAGGAAGCTATTGAGCTATGATTTAGACATTTCAAGTGTGGAACAAACAAGGAAGGAAATTGGTTATTGCTTTTGTCTTATTGAGATCATAGCAACTTAAGTTTGTAGTATTTGATTGCACCATGTATTACTGATTTTGGGATTTCTGTTAATTTGGCAGCCGCGTTTGTGGAAATCCTCATGGGATTATCCGTAAGTATGGACTGATGTGTTGCAGGCAGTGCTTTCGCAGCAATGCCAAGGAAATTGGCTTCATCAAGGTAACTTTCTTTTCTAAATTTGCAGTGTTTGCCCTAGTTACTTGCCTGCTAAAGTGATTTATTGGTGAATTCATATGTAACTATGAAAAAACTTTTGTGGCACCCTCATATTAGCCTCAAGTCGTTGAAGTGTGCACTTGGATATTGCATTGATATTTTATTTCTGTTGACATTTCCTATTCTATTTCGAACTTACACTCTTTGTTTTGCCTTTTCAGTATCGTTAAATGTTGAGAAATATCACATCTATGAAGTGGAAAGTTTTGTCTGAAGGATGAGGGATGATGTGGTTGAGCTGCTTTCTTTCTTAAATTTTTCTTTAATTTTATCTCCTTGATGTAGTTTATTGGATTCTGAAGTTGTATTCAGTTGACAATTAAGCAAAAGATCAAAGTTATTGTTGGCAGAATTTAAATTAAAGTTCTCAGCGTTTATAATTTTGTTTGCATAATTTGTTTATTGTAGCAAATGAACATACAAGAGATTTGTACTATATTGAAATATAATTGTAGGAATTGTAATGAAAACAGAATCAAATAGAGAAATGAGATCACGATGAACTACCAAAAATTTGTGACTTCTGAAGGTTGTAGTATGCTGGGGTTGGGCTTAATAAGCAATACTTGCGCAAAACCGAATGGATTTTCAAGGTATCGTTTGTTGCAACTAAGATTCCAGTTTGCACAAAAGTTCAGATGGAGTGCAAGACTTTAATTGCTAATCTTCAGTCTACGTCAATCCTCGCGATAAACGTTCAACTCCCTTTCCATGCTTCGAAACTGAAATACTAGCAGTGCAGTTTGTGAAAAATGCATATACATCACATGCTCTTCCACTCGGTTCAACTTTGCTAGTTTAGATTAACAGACATGGTCATACGAATTAGGAAGCAAAATGGCATGGAGGTGCGGGGAATCGAACCCCGTGCCTCTCGCATGCGAAGCGAGCGCTCTACCATATGAGCTACACCCCCTTCATGTCGGTGTGAATGACGTATTCCATATCTAAAGATGCTGCAAAGATAATCATTTTCTTGATTGCTGGCGCCAAAATGTGTGGTCATTACAATGAGCAGACAGCCAAAAGACGCGCCCAACGGCTTGCGTTCCAGCACAGACAACCATACTACGTATTAAAGTCTTTTCATTCCCCACTGTTTCTGCAACAATCAACACTGAGGGCAATTAATTCTTTGCTGCGTCTCTTCTGCAATGCAAGACAACCGGTACCACATGCCTTCTTTTATTATTCATTTGCCACCATTAATAAAAAAGTAAATGACAAAAATAAGCCATGAAAAGGCAAAATAATTCTACTACCAGCAACACTTACACAAAAAGCATGGGCTCTTAGATTGCCTACTTCTCTTATCTCCACGGATTTTCTGGTGCACTTTTTGGTTCACTGAATCTTGGCTGACGAAAGCCCGGCGGTTTCATCTTCTGGTTTTTTTCTTGTGATATTGTTTAATGAGTTGAGTTGTTTGAAAAGAGTCTCCAAGTGGCTTTTGCGGAGTGTGAGCACATATTACACTCTTTTGCAGGAAATTTTCGTCTAGGGTTTCGGCATTTGATGAAAAAAATTCGGTTTTCATTTCGGAATTTTGCAACTATGAAGGTTTCTGGCTTCTGGGTTCTCTTCTTTGTTATCGGAACAGCTATAATGCTCCTAAGCTTCTCTGGCGATAAAACTAGCTCTTCCATGCCCGGTATGTGTTATCTTCTGTTGTTTTTGTCTCCGTGAGATAGTTGTTTACAAAATCTGGTAATGCACTTAGGATTCAGATTGAAATCTGAATCCATAGTGTTTCTATACAATTTGTTTATCGTTCCCTCATTGTAAATGACGTCACACTATTGTCCTCGGTAGATTAAGCAGTTTTTGTTACATATTCTGGAATTTGGCTTTTCCATTTGGGGATTTGAAAATTGAAATTGATTTCTGTTGCTTTATTTTCATCAGTGGTTCTAATCTTTAGACATGAATGCATAATGGAAGTTCCTTTTTCCTTGACTTTGGTGGCACGTCTTAGGTGGTTTCATGATTCATGAGAGGGAAAGTGGAGTATTGGTGAATCGTTGTTTCACAATGCGTTAGGCCCGTTTTATTGTCGTTGCTTACCTCTTAGGGAGAAACGTCCTATTGCTCATTATTAGAACCCATAATCGTTCACTCTTCTTCACTAACTACTGTTTTCTGCTTTTCAAGGGTATAATTAGTATACGCCAGCAGCCACTATTTTTATTGATTACCTGTGCATGTCAAGGTAACGAGAAGTTTTGAGTCAATTGTGTTCTAAACTAACGATTTTTGAGAATTACTTCTCATGATAATACAGATGAAATCATCTGAGGAATAGTGCAATCACATTCCTGTATCCATGTGAATTGGGATTAGTTGAAGTTGGTTTTCCTAAATCGTGTTGCAAAAATAGACCACACAGCACATCCTAACTTTGTAGACGGTTGTTTGTCATTCCTATTTCTTGTTTTCTTATATGACTGCCATGCACTCCTTATTCATGTTTAAGGCTTGTCTTTGTTACTACTAACTGCTACAAAGATTTTTTTTTTTAAAGTGTTTCTGCTAATTTTTTATTAGAAACGCATGATTTTTGCCCCTTTTTTCATATATTTGGAGAAAAGTAGGTCACTTTTTGGGGTCAGTATTCAGAGTTAGATCCATGAGTTCTCGGCTTTTTAATCCATTTGAGAATCGTGGGTAAGTTTGTGGCATGGGATGCACTAGTCCTGACAGATTAACTTCCCTTTGGTTATTGCCTTATGTTGGGTCTCTTTAAGATAAAGTTCGTAATGCTCTTATATCTACTCTGTGCTGTGATTATCAAGATATTTATAATATCTTATCGAACCGCTTAATTGGACCTGTTGGCCAATATGCAGTTCATTATTTCTTTAGATTTAATCCTCTATACTTGAAAAATGGCATCCAAGGCATAAAATTGCATAAAATATATTTTGCTTGGCTTGAACCAGTAACTTATTTACATGCTAACACTATGCCCTTCTAAACTGTTATTCCAGATGCAATCTTTGCCCCGCATAGAGGTGGTATGGCAGTGATGGCAGTGAAGGCAGCAGGCAGAAAGCTGAAGGTACATGCAATTCACTGAAAGAAAATCAGCTCACTAGTGCCTTCAATTACAGCTGCTTAGGAATCCACAATTCAGAATACTAATCAATTAATAAACATT
>CM040449.1:536831-581052 GCA_022749755.1 Azadirachta indica
GCAAATACAATGAAGATTGAAATTTTACAGCCACTACACATTAAAAACATTTTAGATATATTTGCCACAGCAACAATCCAAAACCAGCAACTTGCCACTGAGTCTTATGGTTTGTGAATATACACCATTTTCTCCCCACTACTGAAACCAGGTCAAATTAATAAACAAGCAAACTTTAGGCAAGTTATAATATGCTTGATTGGAAGTTCTTTCTAAACTAAAATTGGACATGGTAAGTATAAGTTAGGAAGATATAAGATTGTTCCAAGCAGTCTTTGCTAGGTGGTGCTTACACAAATTCATTGACAATTCTCCCAAAAAACTGCTTTTACCTCCTCTTCTAACAATCAGATGGCAGCCCCTTCATCTTTCTCTGAAGGGCAGACATTGGCATAATAGGCTTTAAGATGAGAGATGGGACAACCTTTTCTGATTTATTTTTCGAATTCCTCTGAACCCTTTTGGCAGTCGTGAATCAGGGTAAAGGGCAAAATCCCTGAATTTGGTGGAAAAACTGCCAATGCCTTGCGTTTTCTTCAAAAAATCCTCAACTCAACTTCCTTTAATCTTTCCACATACTCATCCGTCACCAAAGGGGTAAAGGGATTTGTCCATAAGCTATAAGGTGAGGTGGTTGGAGAAGAGCTAAAGTGGAATGACGGAGATTGGATGGCCTGGAAAGCTGGGTAGGGTTGGGGTGAGCTGTGGACTACATTAGATATGGTTTGAAATGGCGAGAGCTGAGATAACGATGATGTTTGGGAAAAAGCAAATCTGATGGTGCCGAGAATCGAGGAATGACAATAGATGGCTTCACTTCTAATTATACCTCCATTTGAATACTATCTCCAAATGGAATAGCTTTTAAGCCATAGAATGGTTATTTCTAGAGAGTTTGAACTAGTGCAAAAATCTTATTACCTGTGTTGCTGGTACATTTTTCAGTATCTAGTAGGTGAGTTCACATTTTTAACTCAATACTGACAAATGTCAGTTTTATCGCCATCTTCAATGGTGTTGCTACTAAACAATCTAATAAGCACAAGATAATAGTCATCTGCACACCCTATCTGTCCAGACTTATAATGAAGAGAAATGAAAATCTTAAAATATACTAAATTTAAATATTTCAAGTGCCTTCAACATTATAAAAGGAATAAATAGTGGTGCAAACTCAAACATCATTCAGAATCCTCTATTGATTGACAAACAGGGAGATAATATGTATCAAGTTGCCAATATTTTTGTCTCACACCTTCCCAAACTTCTTCTCCCAGACAATTCTTTACAGGCAAGGGAATCAATTGTGCAGAGAAGCCTAAATTCTCAAGTTCTAAAGAAACTAAATGACAGTAAACAACATGGAAGAATGCATTACCTCCACAAAGACCATTGAAAAATGAATAGATTCCTCCAGGCTTCAACAACTTAGGAAGATGTTGGTGAAACTCTCTTAGGTCTTCATAATACTCTCCATATGTGTCAAAGAATATGCCTGAATAGTTCAGCCATGATTTCTAAAGAGTTATTAAATTGTAAAATTTGGGTTGTAATGTACAATAGCAATAAATTCTATCAAGTAAATGTTTCTCTTCCATTCTAAAAGAGATAAGCAAGGAAAACAATACAGGAAAAGGTGGCATTTAAAACCTGCCCCTTTAGTTTTTATAAGTTCATTTATAAGTCTGAACAAGTCCCCATGACCTTAGACAGTAGCCAAGATAAAAAAAAAATGGAAGAATTAATAGCTCAAACTTACATCTTGCTTGAAAAGAAAATAAAATCAAGTCTATGCTCGGTATAGATTGAATCCCAAATCGAAAGTTGTTAATTTATATCATTACTGGACAAAAATCAATCTACTCAAATACATTAGGAGTGTGTCTCCCACGGAACTAAAATTTATAAAGAAACAAAATAAAAATCACAATTACAAAGTGAGTTATCTAATTCATTTTGGTAGTTAACTGGTTTTGAAAAACATGATGAACAGAGAGTCAATAATTCTACCTGTCAAGTTTTTTACACAGGAATCAACTCTCATATCAGCTTATGTAAATTATACAAGTCTATCCTCATATGAACATCATAAGGCAATAGTTTAGGAAAGAAAATGAAAAGATAATAGAATACGACTACGATACAGAATAATACCCAAGTGTTGCTCACAGGACTAGAATTTGTAAAAGAGATGGAATTAGTTTAAGTCTAGCCTCGTATGAATAGGCAGAAGAAAATGGTTCAGAAAATGAATATAAGAAAGAAAACAATGAAATATGAGATAAATACAAATAGAATTGTTCCTTGTTGCATAGAAGTTCACAGATAATAATGGCTATAGTTGGAAGCGAGATGAATCTTGACTTACCATCATAAGATTCAAGTTGAGAAAGAACATCCTGCCAGCAGCCAAATATTATCTTTACATTATCCTTCTCACCCCAACCAAAGCAAAGCATACGCTCATAAACCTCTGGGTGAGCCTCCACAATGGTGTGTGTAACAGGAGAATATTGCTGAATGGCTGTATCCACAAGTCCCATTCCAAAGCCGATGTTTAGTATATGACCACCTCCTGAGCAAACAGCCTTTGCGTGAGCCTCCATCAATGGTTTCTCCCAAGCCATCATGACAGCCTTGCTGTTGGAATCCATGAGCTTGTCCTCACTAAAGCTGACCCTATCTTGCAAGTAATTCCCATTAGAATCACTGTTTTTATTTGCTTCCCTCGCAATGGTTCCTAGGATCAACTCAGCCTGAATTCCTGTTCAATCATGGATATTTATTTGCAAATATAAAATGACAAATGCACCAGACATGTTTAATTAGGTCCAATAACTGGACACAAGAGAAGGTTAGTAGACATATATATATGTTCAAACAAAATTTCATTTTCTTATTAGAGACACTAGTTGCTGGTAAAAATTTGCATAGAAAGTAAAACAATAATGAACATCAAGCAGTAAATAAATTCTTCTTCACTGTATTTGATTGTCAAAGCTGCATGGTTATTGAAATTAAATAAATCTCGAATGCACATGTTTTAGTCTGGATCATAGCCAACTAATTCAAATGGGCAAACCGAAAAAGGAAATGTAAGTTTTGCGATGAAAAATAAAAAAAAACTTCACAAGCTCCAAAAGGATCGTAATTTAGAATTGCACTATACACTAATTCAACCATAATGAATCTCTAATGACACGTAATTAAATAAAATAAATATAAAGCAACGGAGAACTAACCAGCATTGAGAAGGACTTTAAAAGCCTCCTGGTGATCGGAATCCATGGCGAAGTCTCCGGCGGAAAGGTTAGACGGAGACAGAGCGTTCCATGGTGCGCCAGCTTCGAGAAGAGTCTTAACCACGTCGGCGTGGCCAAGGTTGGCCGCGTGCATGAGTGGAGTCAGACCATTGCTGTCAAAGTACGACACATCAGCTCCTGAATCTATGAGAGCTTTCACCTTGTCTATCTCGCCGTTTCCCGCCGCCTCGCACAGTTGCTCCCCTTCTTTCTCCATGGCTGCTGTGAAACAAGCTCTCAACTGATGCTGTGAAATCGTTCAATTAATATAGTAAGGTCTCTAATATTAATTAAAATTGCCTCCACCAATCTGTCCTGTAATTACAAACATGGCTCTCTACTTTATATAATTACACTAAATTCCAAATGAGGTTTTTTATTTTCTTTTTCAACCTTTAAAACACCATGCAAAGCCGTTGATATCCGGTTCTCAGTGTTTCAATATCGTCGTCAAAAAATCAATATCTAAAACAAATAATTTATCTAGGAATTTTAAGACAAAGGTTTAATTAATTTTAGATGATATTATCGTTAAAATCCTGCGAGCATACTTGAAATATATCATATAGGAAGAGCATCTTATAATAAAAAGTTAAAAACTTAAAATATACACATAATTAAAATACTATGTTTATACTTTGCTTTCTAAAAAAAATGTTAGTTACATGTAGTTTGATAATAATTGTGAAAACATAAGAAAATATTAAAATACCTAATTTATTGCACATTTTAATTTTAAGGCCAATTTTTCCCAGAGAAATCATATAATCAACGGGGGAATTGGCCTTTATCAAAGTCTACCACTTTAGTGTAGTGTCGAACACTGGCCAAAATTAAAAAGTCAAAACTCGCACGAGTTCAACGAGAACTCGTATCCAAATCCGATCGTACACCACTTTTGACCCAATTTCTGTCTCGTGTTGACACAAAGGCACAGGAAACGGCACCGTTTGCTAGAATTAGATACAATCTTCGCGGCTCTTTCATTGACTCCGCGACAACCCAAGATCACCTGCATTGACGACGCCACTTTGTTTAATCATGCGGCTGCTGTGACTCTTCTTCTCCGTACATTATTTTACTCGACCTGCAACACGAAAACACGGTTTTTACGCTCTTTCTCGTGTTCTAGATTGCCACAATCCCACGATCCATTGTTAACGTTGTAGCAGAATTTGGCAATAACTCCAAACAAAGATTTTTCAGCTAGGGTTTTCTTATCCGTGCATGTATTTAAACTTTATCTACGTTTAATTTGGTTGTTCATTAATTAATTTATTGATTGGAGTGAGAGTTTTTGAAATGGCTACGAGTTTTGATCGATGGGAGAAGGATCCATTTTTCTCTGCGGCTGAGGAAGTTCAAGAATCAGCTGACAGGTAGCAACTCCATTATTTATTTTCCCCTTTTCTTCGATTTATTGATGTCTTTCAATGCATTTTGTATCTCTTTATTTTAGCAATCCAGATTTTCTTTGTATTATGGCATTTTACGGCAGCTGGATAAGGCAGGGTTGTGTGGAACATTTTAAGATTCAGCTGCTCAGTGTCTCTAATTTCTGTGATAACCAGCATGAGCTTCGTTTTGACATACATTTTCTCAGTACCATCGGGTGTTGCATTTAGGGTTTGATATTCAGATTGGTTAGTTTGTCATCAATAAATTAATCTTAGTTTTGTTGTTTACGGGGTGAAGAATGATCAACATATAGAACATGGATTCACATGAAGAAAGATGCTTCAAGTACGTGGGATGTGGAGGAACTCCACAGGGACCTGCATATTGCCCTTGGCACTACCAAATGGCAGGTCATTTCTCTATCGGAACAACTTGTACAGATTATTGACTTTGATTGATTTGGGCTGTAGTCATATCATCCTTGTGAATTTTAATTGATATTTGGTGCAAATGCAGTTGGAAGAGTTTGCAAGGGCTGTCCAGTCAAGCTACAAGAAGGGCTTGACTGATGATGCAAGAGATAGGCATCAAGAATTTATTATAGCAATTGAGGATCAAATTATAAAAATTGAGAAGTCTTTAGAGGAATCAGCTTGTTCAGAGGGCCAGGCGTCTATACCTTGGGTACGTTTGGATGAAGGTGAGTGCAGTGAACTTGCATTGTTTTTGTCTGGACCATCAGCATCCAATGAAAAAGCTCTTGTAAAAGTTAATGGGAGGGACATTGAAGCATCACAAGCAATGGATCCAGATTCAGCACCTAATTCAAGTCAATCTTTCGAGTGTTCCTTGGAGGCTAGGGAGGAGAAGTCACATGGGCATAGGAGGACAGCTAGTGCCAGTGCTGATATAGGTGCTTGGAAGATAGCAATTACTGATGACAGTTACGTGCAGAATTCTTGCAATGAACAGCCCTCATTACCCCCACGCAAGATACCCAGTGTCGCTGGGTTTCTGAATTCAATGGAATCTGCAGCCAAGTTTAAGTTGTCAAAGAATGGAATTAGGAAGTGGAAGGCAGCTGATCGTTTTCAAGATGCCGATACTACATTATTGAGATCTTCTCAGTTGTCTAAGGTGAATATATAAAATGCTGCTATTTTATCTTTAATATTTTTGCTTTTCTATTATCATGTTCTGCATTTGAATTTATTCTCCATAATTTTTTAATAGGGGATAAATGCTTGTTATGAAAAGAGTAAGAGTTGCCTGGACAGTTATGATGATTGTTATGATAAGCAACTTTATGGCTGGTATGGAGCTATTCAGAGACAGCTTCAAAGGTCTCAATATCAGATGCAGTATAGTCGGTCTGTTCAAGTGACATTTTGGATTGTTATTCTTCTGTGCTTGATTGGTGAGTTGCCTAAACTTTGTCCATTTTTGTTTGATTGTCTGTTCAGAAGTTAGAAATCTTGCTATGCTACCTTCCTGTCTACAAACCCTCATGATCCACACATAATCAGGTTGTCCTTATGAACTAGTGGCTTGGTGGAGTCACCTGTGCATCTGTTGTGAATGTGATTGCCCTACCCAATTAACTTTTAGTTGACAGATAACTACTTTTTTGTGATTTGGATCCAAGATGGCTATCTTGATCAAATTATTTTTTCTTTGAAGCGGATTTCTTTGAGTTCATCAAGGTTAATGGTTTTTGGCTCTGTCTGCAGCTTTAATCACATCATATGCAATCTAAAAAGGAGATGTAGATTATTCATGCAGCACTGTATGCAGTGGGCAGAGTGTGGGTGGAGTGTATTGAAGAATACGGACTACAAATTATTACAATGTTACTAGATAGATCAAGAGGTGGGTATTCTCTTGTTATCTTTGTGAAAGATTAAGTTCTGCACATAGCTAGAAGTGTATGGTGATTCTTGTACCATGTAATGTAAACACTGGACACCAACCCCCTGTCCCTCCCTCCTCTTTTCTTCCTTCTCTGTCCTTTCTTTCCTTTTTTCGTTTTTTTCCTCTTTTTGCCATTGACTTCTTTTCGTTCCAGTTTTGATTTTTCAATGAAGTGTACAATACATTCTGTTCTATTGTTGTAAAGAGACATGGGGGATGGCAGAGATAGTGTGACGGGGTTTTAATCCAAGGAAGTCCTGTAACATAAACTCTTTTTTTCTTTTTTCCTCTAGGAGCTCCATATGTATTTTTGCAGCTATAATTAATGTAGCATTTAAAATTGCTTGGACCTGACTTTGTATTTTGTAACCTTGTTTGACTCATTTTTTTTTTTTTCTAACCGCCCAACTGCATAAATGGAAGCTGGAAATATCAGAAATTAAACCTCAATATGTTCACGCTTAAAGTGGAATACAACTTTCTGCATCAACTTTTATTGTGGACGTTTTTTGGTCTGATTTTTGTGGTATGCATAGAAGGGATGTCAGATAATATCACAGTTCTATGTGCTTTCATCATGATGTTATATGTGCTCTTAATAGCATCAACATTATTTTAATGTTGTTGGATGCTGCAGAATTTTACTGGCCTACTGGTCATGCAATTGAGTATCTAGGATGTGCCAGTTAGCAAGAACATAATCACTTTCTTTATGTCCACAAAGAACAGCATTTTGTAGTTTTTCTCTGGCCATATTGATACTAGTAACTTCCAGCTCAGTGAGTTGCGTTCCTCGTGTAACCTTAAATGTGAGTTTGATTTGGAGATACCATTTTCGTGGTAGTCAAATATGGGCATGCTACCCACCACACCAGTGATTGTGTTATCAGTGATGAAAGGGATATAACTCACACAAATTATTGACACATTTTTTTGTCATAAGGAGAATACATTATGAAAAAGATTTCAAGGATCGCCCTGGAATTTCAGGGGATACAATTGACAGACAACAATTTCAGGGGATACCACTGACAGACAACAAAGACTCGTTGCAATAGATCAGTAACAGACATATAAGAGGAAGAGGAAACTGATCATGATCTAGTAGAGGATCTCATTGGCTCTGGAAAGGCATCTGTAGGCAAAGTAGGAACCAGCAACCAAGAGTGGCACAAAAAACTCGAGGAGAGCTGCATGTTTAGGCGTGCGATCGTCCTTGATGACAAAAGCCTCCATCTCTTTCCTTTTGGGTTCCTGGAATGAGGCCGCACCGCCCATTTCTGTCTCTTTAAAACTGTAACCTTGGAGAACACCCACCTGGTACTTAAGCAGCAACTTCTGAGCCGCCTTGCTGTGTCCAATTTGTTCGAACTCCTTTGTTGCATCCTTTCCTGCCGACTCTATCAGCACTTCTTCCCCTCCAGGGTGTTCTTCCAGGAACTTTGTTGCATTCAATACCTGCTAAAACAAGTCAACGCTTAATTATCCTCCAATCCAAGGAAAGGGGGTAAAGGTAAAGAAGAGTAAGATGATTATAAGGAAATATAATCACAGAAAGTGAAAGAGAATTACTCTGCCATTGATGACAAACCAGCAATCGTTCTTGGATTTGTGTTGGGCAACCTGTGAGAGACTAAAAACTTTGGGTTCAGCCATTCTTTCTCTATGTGGGAGATGCTGAGTCAGCCAAATGAAGTTATGGTGAAGGGAGAGAGGGATTGTTTAAGTAAAGAAGGATGATAGATAAAGAGTGTGGGAGATAGTTGGGGTTTTGAGCATGAGCATGCGAACTACCACCTCTGTGATAAAAAGGGGGAAGGTGAGGCACGCGTAGACCACCAGATTATTCTGTTGTGCATCTACCTAGTTAGGTTAGCTGAGGAATCAGCCCACACAACATGGAGGCAGCGGTTTCCGGAGATTTATTATTTTACGGAAGCGTTAAATACAATATAATAACTTGATTGGTTAATTACAGCTCAAATTAAGTTTTGAAAATGAGAGATGTTTCTGTTCCTATTATTGCGTAAATTACTTACGACTTCAGTTTTACTTGATTTTAATTAGTATAGAAAGAGAAAAATAGAGGTGGGTATTGATAATTCATTTGTTGGTAGTTAAGTAGAAAAATTAACAATAGCCTCAGTTTTCACTTTTCACTCCAATTCCAAGATTAATGTCTAATAGTCGCGTGTACCAAAACTCCGTGGCCATGGGGTTTCACATTTCTGTCTGATTCCATAGTCTCCTATTTTGATGCAACTCTCCGCTCTTTATATATGACCACTTATTTTAATTTAAATCCATCCAACAACACCGATGCTAGTAAACTGATGGTAATCACACTTTCTTTTATGTAGAGAATGTTTTGGAGTCCGCCTATTTTCACATTTGAGGATATGTGTTCGAACCCTACATTTCTTCACAAATTATCACAATTGTCATTTATCTAATATCAATAGATTGTTTAATTGTAATATTCAAAAAAATTAAAAAAATCCACCAAACTATCTTCTCATCTTATTGTAATTTAGTGGGTAATTGATTTAATTGATAAAAAAAATTTTCTATTATTTCAAGAGAATCGCAATTTAAATTACATTCACATAAGAAAAATGGAGTTAGAATTTCTCGCGTATCAAAGTTGAAAAATGATCTAATTATTAATATTCTAAGAGAGAGAGAATGCTATTACAACTTTGGCATCAGTCTTTACTTGTTCTTCATAGGGTTATGTTTTGCATCCTTCAAAACATTTAACAAAATATTATTCATCCTTCCCCAAGGAAAGAAATACTTTGAAAAACCAATGCTATTCCTTTTTTCACGTAGAAGCACAGTCCGATGCACAAGATCTTTCATTGCAAATTAATAATGACTACTGAGTACAGTTCCTCAAAATTTCGGCTTCAAAAAACCCACACATTCTTCGCTACCAGCTAGTAAACATGAGAACACATCAAATATTTTGTTATATCCGTATAATATTAAAATCAAATTGCAGAAACAATATTCAGGGCGTTTCTTCCGTTAACAAAGTATTTGAACATAGATTTACACTGGAAATAGGCTAAAAAAGTCTTGCACATTCTTCACTAGCATTATTCAGAGGGAAAGGGGCTCCAAAAGACAGACAAACGAGAAAATTTCCCACTAAGAATAAGATTCTACTACTCAATTCTTTTTTTGCTGCCAATAGTAATGAGCCCTGAAATGCTTGCAGGACTCAAGTAGAGGTAAATTGCCAGCCTTAAAACTTTGGGACAGGTTATTTATCAAACCATCCTATCTCATTTTATTTTATTTTTCTTATCCAAATCATAGAATTAATTGGTATGTACATCATACATCCAAATAATATTCTCTTGACAGTTAGTATCCCTAGGGCTCAAAATGCACCCTTGGCTCAACGCTGGGCGGCATCCATAAAAGCTACTGTGATGCACTACTCTTTCTGTCCTGCTAGATCTTTGACCTCCCTCCCACTACTCTGCTCCTTTCTGTCAAATTCCATGCCCTGGAATTGGACCCCAGATGTCCGATACTGACTACCAAAGGCAGTGCCAAAGCCCCATCCAAGGCCTAATCCAACCCCACAGCCCCCACCTTCAAAACCATATCCCAATGTCATTAACTTGCCCAAATGATCATATGAAGATAAACATAATTAAACAGAGATAAGAACTGATAGATTAACCAAGAGATTTTCTCTGAGTAAAGACAGTATTCATACTATACCTGCACCAAGGCCCAAAAAATTTAATGGCATGCCTGCATGAAAGCAGCGTCATAAATTAGTGAATCTGTTGCTCAGTAAGAACTAACTTGCTATAATTGGAACCTTCAACTAGGCACAATTATAAGAGAAACCACAACCATCAAATACAATATATATTACATTTGATGCAATAACAATAGCAAAACACTTGTTAAACATCAGTCCAACAAACTGATAACAAAGCTTACTGAAAAGTAAAAGGCCATATTCATATTTCCAACTTCATTGCCAGAAACTGGATTATACCTATGCCCAACATCATTTGCCACCAACATAACCCACTTTGTAACTAAGATACAACACCCTGACAGCCTAACTCAACATTCACACAATTAAGTTCATGATAGAGCTTAGATACTTTTCTTTTTGTTCATTTCAGCTTGCTGTTAACCTTTCTTTTTGTTCATTTCAGCTTGCTGTTAACCTTTCTTTTTGTTCATTTCAGCTTGCTCTTAACCTTCCCAAAAACCAAACTAAGAGGATAGACTTGCTTTCAACAGAGATATTGGACAATATTTCTTCCCCTACTGCTAATCCAACAGAGACATCAATTCTCAAGTTCGTTTGTCCTTTCTAATTATCACCAACTACATATGAATCTTCTCAAGTTCATACGTTCCAAGAAAACTGCTGACATCCAATGATAAGTCTCCAGTTTCTAATAGAGTAGTTATCAAAGTTAGAGAGAGTCAAGAATGCTCAAAAGGAGCATCTCTAAATAGATCAGTACACTTCTAGATTTTCCATTTCTTCTGGAACACAGACATCATCACCTTCTAACTTCTAGCCATTGAACACTATAAAACCCAGAATGTTACATTCCTAGTAGGCCAACTTCAAAAAACAATTAATTTCAAAGTCTCATTCTCTAGAAAGGTCTAAAAGCAAAGTAAACATTAAATAGATTGCATTTCACTATATCAACAAAGGACTATCACCTTAAGAGGTGACAACTGTAGAATTTCAGAATTTAGGGTAAAAGGAATACTCTTATTGCAGTAGATACACCACATTTATACAAAGAAAAGTGAAGACTTTCTATTCTATCTAAACTAGGAAACTAGATATTGTATCTCTACAATTAATGCAAATTATTTTACTAGCCATAACTGTACTGACTAAGTAAAACAAGAAAAAATAATTTACAATCAATATAAATCTACAATTAAACACTAAGATTTACTCCACATTTTCTAACACTCTCCCTCAAGCTGATGCATAGATATTATGCATTCCCAGCTTGTCTATCAATGGAATAAACTTGGTGTTTGGGACTCATTTTGTAAAGACATCTGCAAGTTGTTGATTTGTAAGTGTAAAAAGAGTCGTAATCTGCACAGATTCAATCTTCTCCTTCATGAAGTGTCTGTCTATCTCAACATATTTTGTCCTATCGTGTTGAATCAGGTTATGAGCAATACTGATTGCAGCCTCATTGTCACAATAATAGTTGCTGGTCCTTTAGGTTCCAACTGTAACTCTTTCAAAAGGTTTCTAATCTATAGTACTTCACAAATCCCTAGAGCCAAAGCATGAAACTCAGCTTCGGCACTCGAACGTGATACAACTGATTGCTTTTTACTTCTCAATGTGACTAGATTACCTCCTCCAAAGGTGCAATAACCTTCAGTTAATCTTCGATCGCTAATAGAACCTGCCCAGTCTGCATCAGTGTAGGCTTCCACAAGAAGATAGTCATTCCTTTTGAAAAACAGCCCTTTACCTGCTATAGCTTTTAGGTAACTCAAAATGCTTCTAACAGTTTCAAGATGGCATTCTAATGGAGACTGCATGAACTGAATAACAACACTTACTACATAAGCTATATCTGGCCGAGTATGAGACAAATAAATTAACCTTCCCACAAGTCTCTGATATCTTCCCATGTCAACTAGGGTTCCCTTAGTTTTAGCTCTAAGCCTGTGATACAGATCAATAGGTGCACTTGCAGGTTTACAACCTGTCATCCTAGTTTCCTTCAAAAGATCAAATACATACTTCCTTTGGCAAACATATATTCCCTCTTTTGATCGGGCCACGTCCATGCCTAAAAAGTATCTCAATGTTCCCAGATCTTTAATTTCAAATTCTTTAGCTAGTCTTCTTTTCAAATTTTGAATTTCTTCTACATCATCACCGGTGACAATAATATCATCTACATAAACAATAAGAATGGTGATTTTCATAAGAGATGAGTGTTTAAAGAATAAAGTATGATCTCCTTGGCTTCGTGAAAAACCATAACTCCTTAAGGATTTGGTAAAACGCTTAAATCAGGCTCTAGGAGATTGTTTAAGTCCATACAAAGACTTTTTCAGTTTACACACTCTTCTACCATTAAACCTATCTTCAAAATTGGTTGGAAGATCCACACAAACTTCTAGATTTCCATGCAAAAAGCATTCTTAACATCAAATTAAAACAAATTCCAATTTAGATTGGCAGCTAGAGACAAAAGAATTCTAATTGATCTCATTTTTGCAGCCAGGGAAAATGTCTCTTGCTAATCAATTTCAAGAGTTTAAGTTTACCCTTTAGCCACTAACCTCGCCTCGTATCTCTCAATAGCGCAATCTGCCTTGTACAATTGTAAAAATCCATTTGCAACCCACTGTTTTCTTTCCGCTAGGCAAATTGACAACCTCCCATGTATCAAGTACAAATTGACAACCTCCCATGTATAATACTTGTCTAATGCTCTCAATTCCTCAAACACAACTTCACTCCATTTAGCATCTGCTAGGGCTGTTTGTATACTGTTTGGAATGATTTATGAGGATAAAGATGTAGTAAATGCTTGAAATGTATGGCCTAGACGATGGTAGGAGAAAAAATAAGCTAGTAGGTATTTAGCACAAGTACTAACATCTTTCTTAATGGCAATAGGAATATCCAGGTCAGTTTCAATCTTAGAATCAAGAGAATTGGATCCTTGGAAGAGGGATGGACTTTATTACATTCTCCTTTTGTCTTCTAGAGTATACCAAAGGTGTATTGCCAACATCTTCTCTATTCTTTTCCATATTATCATTCTAATCTGGAATTTCAGGTTCATGTTGCAAAATTTCATGATTTTCCTTTTCAGTCACGTCTAGAATAGGGTTACTCTCGGCTTGTTTTAACTCACTCTTAGATATTTCAAATTTAGGGTTGCTATCAACTAGGTTTTGATGGCTCTCAATACTCTCATGCAAGGTAAAAATATCATGAAAGGTAGGATTCTCCTGAATGGAAAAGGACAAGTCTTCTATTTCTAGGTTCTCCCCCTGAGTTGTCTGAGAGAAATAGGAGAGATTTTTGAAAAATTGTACATCTGTGGTGACAAAATTTTTCTTGGTAGGAGAGGGTGATAACACTTGAACCCTTTTTGAGTAGGTGAATATCCTAGGAACAAACACCTAAGCCCCCTCAGATCTAACTTGGATCTTTCTCTATTTTGGATATGAACATATGCTACACAACCAAACACTTTTAAGCGGTAGAGTTTCAAAGAGATAAGCGTGAAGGAAAAAGGGTTTTAACAAGCTAACGAGAGTTTTCAAATCTAATGTTTTTATTCTTCAAAAAAAAAAATAATGTTTTTAAAGGTTTCTTATTGATCAGATATGATACTGTCAGAATTGCTTCACTCCAATAAATTTTAAGGACACTCTTGGTGAGCATTAAAGCACTACCCACTTCTAAAAGGTGTCTATTCTTTCTCTCAACCATTCGATTTTCTTGTGGTATGTCAGTGCAAAAAGAAAAATGTACAATGCCATTTTCAAGTAAATAAGATCCTAAGACAGAGTTTACGTATTCTTTCCCATTGTTGATTCTAAAAACTTGAACTTTGGCATTGAATTGAGTTTTGATCATTTGGTGAAAGTTCTTAAAAGAGGAGGCTACTTCAGATTTTTCTCTTAATAGATAGATCCAGGTGGTTTTAGTGCAATCATCAATAAAACTCACAAACCATTTATATCCATTGCAAGAAATAGTTTTAGAAAGACCCCACACATCACTATGAATAATAGAAAAAGCAATTTCAGATTTCTTGTTACTTATAAGATATGGAACACAATGGTTTTTGGCTATTTCACAAATTTGACATTAAAAACTTGAAAGTTCAATTCTCACAAACAATTTTGGAAACAATAACTTAAGAGAAATAAAATTTGGATGTCCAAAACGAAAATGTAACAACCATATTTCTCCTTTTTTGTTTTCTATAGCTTTGAAAATCAGAACCTGACCATTTTCTTTCACCCTTGGATTTATGTAATAAAACCCATCTCTTTCCTCGGCATTGCCAATCTTCTTCCCCGTAGTCAAGTCCTAGAACATAAAATAAGTTGGGTAAAATTTAGCACAACAATTAAGTGATTTTTGTTAATTTACTAATTGACATAAGATTACAAGAAAGGTTAGGAACATGAAGGACAGAATCAAGTGTCATTGAGGGGGTAATTGGCACAGAACCTTTACCACTAATAGGAATAGATGATCCTTAGCAATAGAGACCTTAATAGGTAGTGTACAAGCATTATACGATGAGAAACAACTAAACTCATTTGTCATGTGATTGATGGCCCTTGAATATATGATCCAAAGGCTGGCTGAAATATTTTGGAAGACATTCAAGGCTAGGTTCATATTGCCTGACTTGGCAAAATGAGAAGAAGGACTAAAGGATGGCCTTGTTTGTCCAAACATTTTATACAGCAACTCTAACTAATCTTTTGGTGAAGAGAGTCTTGTCTAAGGATTAAGAGTTCGTCACAGGTTCATGTTCCTCCATTACAGATCTTTGGAAAGCTTTCTTAAAAGATGTCTTTTCCTTATCATTGAGAGATGGTTTCCCATTTAACTTCCAACATGTCTCTCTTGTATGTCTCAACTTTTTACAATAATCGCACCATTGGGTGTCCTTCTTGCTTTGCTTCTTTGGTTGCCAAGGTCTTTGAGAGGTCCTTGACTCTTCATTTGTTTCAATTTTTAAAGCTGATATCTCTTGAGAAGTTGGATCCATCATTACTTTCCTGCGTTCTTCCTCGGCACATATATATAAAAAAACATCATCAAGACTAGGTATAGATTTTTTACCAAGTAATCTGCCTCTTGCTTCATCAAATTCGGGTCTCAACCCTACCAAGAATTCATAAACTCGATCATGTTCCAGCATTTTAGCAACCGTGGCTGCATCTTCAGCGGTTACCATTTGAAAGTTTTGAAGTAGGTCTAACTCTTGCCATAAGGCCATGATATTGTTGTAGTAAACTGTAACAATCTAGTCACACTGTTCTGAATTATGAATTGCCTTCTTCAACTCATAAATACGATATGCATTCCCTTTCTTGGAATAGGCTTTTGACATGGCATCCCATATCGCCTTAGCAGTTGAGAGGTACAAGAATGGTTTCCCAATTTCTGGTTTTATGGAATGCAACAACCACGACATTACTGTCGAATTTTCTGAATCCCAAGTTTCAAACTCTGGGTCTGATTCCTTCGGTTCTTTGATAGTTCCAAGAACATATTTCATTTTTCCCCGACTTTTTAAGAAGAATTTAGCTAATTGAGACCACGAGAAGTAGTTTTCACCATTGAGTTTTCAGTTGTGATTTGGAGAGTAGGGATTGTCAAAGCTGGTGCGCATTCTAATAGGATTTGCAGTAGAAGAGGAACTTGAGTTTTCTGAGATTTTAGACATCTCTGATTAGGTATTCTAGGGTAATGACAATTAAGGCCGAATGGAAAAAAAAATAGTCTTAGGAACTGAAGGCTGTAAGACTGATCGAAAAACAAACAACGGCTAGAAATAACCTAACTCTGATACCATGTAGAATTTCAGAATTTAGGGTAAAAGGAATACTCTTATTGCAGTAGATACACTACATTTATACAAAGAAAAGTGCTGACTTTCTATTCTATCTAAACTAGGAAACTAGATATTATATCTCTACAATTAATGCAAATTATTCTACTAGCCATAACTGTACTGACTAAGTAAAACAAGAAAAAATAATTTACAATCAATGTAAATCTACAATTAAATACTAAGATTTACTCCACATTTTCTAACAATAACAGACATAGGATATTCTTAGTTAATGAATGACTCTACAAAAAAGTGCACTGCTAGGTTCAAGAACAATAACTCCCAAATCGAAACAACATTGGAATCTCACATAATTGAAGGAAATTAGAAAGATCCAGAAGTCCATTTTCTAGCCTCAAAAATCATTAAAACAATCAGTAGTGCCATTTCCTTTAGTTAGATGGCACAAAAAGAAGGTAACTAATCCAAAAAGACTGCATTTCTTTTAGTTGGGTTTTATATTACATACTTGCTACGTAAAAGATCAACAAAATCTAACATGACACAAAAAAATTCAACACAAGATTGTATGAATTCATGTACACTTTGTTAGGTAGAAAGGAAATATGAGGAAAGGAAAAAGTTTAAAGTGGAGAAAGAGACCATTTTCCACATTCAAATGGAAAGTTTATGCCATGGAAGGAAGAGGGGAAGATGTATGATCCCTTGAAACTCACAAAAACAATCGTAGTACACAAGTGGAAGAGGAATTGATTGAACAATGTACAAAACTTCAATATGATGAACCAATGTACAAAACTTCAATTTGTACAAGTGTAATGGTAAAAAATTAACATATAAGGACTTCTCTACTCTTCTCTGTGAAAAACACCAAATATCAGAATCTAAAAATCATCTCAATTGCCTCTTTCTTAATCTCATGATTAGAGGGACAAGAAATTCACAGTCGTTTTCTTTACTTCTTCCTTCCATCTTATCAAACAATTGGACAAAAGGAAGGAAAGTCCCCGTCTTTCTTTCCTTTTTACTCCTGCTTTATTCTTACCTCTAACCAAAGACAAGGTTAATACCATATGACAGCGAGATGCATACAATATAGATACTTTTTCTCGAGTTTAATTTTTTAGGCTCCAATAGGTAAAATGTTTAAACCTCGAAAAGACTAGAACAGGCAGCCAATTGCATATTGAAAAATAAAAAAAATTAAAACAGCACAATTAATTAGAGAAAATTTGATAAAGGAACAGACCTCCAAAACCCCATCCTACACCAAATCCGCAACCCACGCCAAAACCTGCAGAAATAAAAAGAAAAATCAAAATTCACAATCCAAAATATGACCCTCCCTAATACTAATAGGACGAAAAGCTGCGAGCTAGTGGGTAAGATAAATATTAATAAGTATATACCAAATCCAACACCCGCTCCATCAAAGTGTGTAAGGACCATTATGCTTGCTTACGACCACGGAACCTACTATCAAGCGGCCAAATACTGCAGATGGATAGGATAAGAAAGTGGATAAAATTGAGAAATAATGTTGCAAATTGTCGATGAAACAAGAAGAAAGAGCATACAGAACTGAAGAATTATACTTGCAGAGTCTGGAATCGCAAGCAAAGCAGCGTGAACAACCAGAATTTGATTGAATTTCAGATTATACGATTTTGAGATTAGCTGCAAACTACAAAGAAAGCATTTAGGTAACCAGTCACCGGAGTCGGACGGGACCCGATAGAGATATCGGGCTTTCTTTTTTATTTTTTTTTTTTCTAATTTGTTTTGGATTAATTTTAAGTCGACTCCATCTGGCATCTAACCGTCCCCCAATTCATTAAAAACAAATCGCCTTTAAATGAGAAGTAATGGGCTTTAACCAATATTATTAGCCACCGCCAATTCATTCATGAACCTTTGATGATATTATTTTATGTCACGCGGTCAATTAATCAAATGGGCGCGAACACAAACAAGGCGAGCATTTCCTAAATCACAGGTCAACATATGTGCTATTAGATTCTTTTAGGATTGTTTCAATTTACGTTCAACCAAGGCTTGATTTATTTAATTCCATAGCTTTAGTTTAGAATCCCGAGCCCTTATTATTATCATCGTTGTGACTTGCAATGTAACAGATAATGGAATATTGGGTAGCTTTCAGAAGCTGTGCTGTCCAAGCTAAGCTTTTCCTGTCATTTATAACTAAAAGACAATAACACCCTCGAGTTTCCTGATAAATCCACAATCATTGAGGTCATTGCTTTTGTTTTGCTTTGCTTTGCTTGGCTTGGCTTGGCTCGGCTTTGCTCGTAGTAGTGCCGTTCATGATCAATCTGTGAGTCTCACAACAAATTTCTCTTAATAGTTTAACGACACTATCAGTTCCAATTGACTCAAAAGCTGCAATCAAGAGTCAAGACTGACTGTTAGTTCCCATCTAACTAATTTTTTTTCATCTTTTTTATTCGTGTTCATCACCATTTTTCTTCTCCATACTCCAATTACAATGAGCTGGTGGTGGGCTGGTGCTATTGGCGCTGCTAAGGTGAAGTCAATCATCTGGTTGATCTAAATATTCATGTGATTTGCTCCTAATTAACGTCTTTTTTTTTTTTTTTTTCTGATTTTGCAGAAGAAATTCGAGGAAGATGAACCCCCGAGAAACTACCAGAGTGTGGGCCTCATAGTTGGCGTTACCGGAATCGTCGGCAACAGCCTGGCTGAGATCCTCCCGTTGTCCGATACACCCGGTGGCCCGTGGAAGGTATATGGAGCTGCCCGACGCCCCAGGCCCAACTGGAACGAAGATCACATTGTCGAATACGTCCAGTGCGACATATCCGATCCGGATGACACCCAGGCCAAGCTCTCCCAGCTCACCGACGTCACCCACATCTTCTACGTCACGTGGACCAACCGATCTAACGAAGCCGAGAACTGCGAAATCAACGGCTCAATGTTCCGTAACGTCCTCCGTGCGGTGATTCCCAACGCACCTAATCTCCGCCATGTCTGTCTTCAAACGGGGACGAAACACTACGTGGGTCCGTTCGAGGCATTTGGGAAGATCCTGCCGCATGATCCGCCTTTCACGGAAGATTTGCCAAGATTAGACGCACCGAATTTTTATTACACTCTAGAAGATATCCTGTTCGAAGAAGCTGAGAAAACAGATGGGCTGACTTGGTCCGTGCACAGACCAGATATGATATTTGGATTTTCTCCGTATAGCTTGATGAATATTATCGGTACCCTTTGTGTGTATGCAACTATATGTAAACACGAAGGGGTTCCACTAAGATTTCCCGGAACTAAAGAAGCTTGGGATTGCTACTCTATTGCTTCAGATGCTGATTTAATCGCAGAGCATCAAATATGGGCAGCTGTTGATCCGTATGCCAGAAACGAAGCGTTTAATTGCAACAATGGGGATGTTTTCAAGTGGAAGCATCTATGGAAGGTGTTGGCGGAGCAGTTTGGGATAGAAGATTATGGATTTGAAGAGGGTGAGAGAGTGAGTTTGGTGAAGATTATGAAAGATAAAGCAGCTGTTTGGGAGGAGATTGTGAAAGAGAATCAGCTGCAGCCCACAAAATTGAATGAGGTTGGTGTGTGGTGGTTTGTTGATCTTGTGTTAAGTGGGGAGGCTAAATTGGCTAGCATGAATAAAAGCAAAGAGCATGGCTTCTTGGGTTTTCGTAATTCAAGGAATTCGTTTATTACTTGGATTGACAAAGCGAAAGGTTACAAGATTGTGCCTTAAATAGTGATGGTGGTGGTTTTTGGTAGGTGTCTTCGCTATGGTGGTGTTTGGAATTGATTTGCACCATCTTCTTCTTCTTGTTGTGGAAAAATAAGCATGACCGATTTGCTGCTAATATGTTCCAATAATTGGCTGGCATTCCATCGAATTTGATTCAGCTTTGTAATGAGGTCTTGAAATCAGAATGATTCGTATTTGTATCTTCATTTTCTTTCTTCTCCTTGTTGTCTATGAATCATTTGCTTCAAAAAATGCCATATGAATTGCTTTCACTTCGCCACGCCACAGTGAGGCCCAAAAGAATTAGTTTGGTAATATGGAGTGAGCCCACGTTGAATCGGGGTTACCGGGTAGTCCCGCTTTGTGTAATTGTTCGATTCGGTCCGTTGGGAGTGAGCTTTGCAGTTTAGGTTGCTGTTATGAAAGCCTGGAATGGAATTGTTGACGATGAGACCACCTGATTAGTTCTGCAAGCTTCAAAGTGCCATTACCATAAGCCTCACCCGAAAGCATTACAAGCAATATGAGGGGACACCTAAGTCTCAAGCCAGTTGACATAATCATAGGAAGGCCTTTTATTTTAAAAAATTCCTTAATAAAATACAGAGTGCTTATATCTGTCGTCTACAGTTCTGATTAATGATTTTTCACAAGATTGCCTAAGAACTTCATACAGTAGCAGTACTGTTTACAAATTCCAAGCAGAGCTGCTCTAACAAGATACAAAGTGCTTACAAACATTGCTTCAGAATTCGCCAACTATTTAACGTTCTTATTCAGAAAACATACTAGATCAGCAGAACACTAATATTCAAGGCACAATCCTGTAACTTTTCATCCTATCAATCCAAGTAATGAACGAATTCTTGGAATTCCTGAAACCCAAGAACCCATATTCCTTACTCTTATTCATACTATCTAACAAAGCCGCACCACTCAACATTGTATCTACAAACCACCACACACCAACCTCATCCAATTTCGTAGGCTGCAGCTGATTCTCTTTTACTATCTCCTCCCAAATACCTTCTTTACCTTTCATAATTTCCTCCAATTTCACTCTGTCCCCCTCTTGAAATCCATAATTCTCAATCCCAAACTGCTCGGCCAACACCTTCCATAAATGCTTCCACTTGAAAACATCCCCATTGTTGCAATTAAAAGCTTCATTTCTTGCATAAGGATCCACTGCTGCCCAAATCTGCTGTTCCGCGATCAAATCTGCATCCGAAGCAACCGAGTAGCAATCCCAAGCAGCTTTAGTACCCGGAAATATTAAAGGAACACCTTCATGTTTGCATATGGCTGCGTACACACACAAAGTACCTACAATATTCATCAAACTATAAGGGGAAAATCCAAATATTACTTGAGGTCGATGCACAGTCCAAGTCAAGCCCTCTTTCCTTTCAACTTCTTCGAACAATATATCTTCTTGAGTATAATAAAAATTCGGTACGTTTAACCTGGGCAAATCCTCCGTGAAAGGCGTGTCGTGAATCTGGATCTTGCCAAACAACTCGAAAGGTCCCACGTACTGTTTGCCTCCCGTTTGGAGGCAAATGTGGCGGAGATTAGGCGCGTTTGGGATAACGGCATGGAGCACATTACGAAACATAGCGCCATTGACCTCACAATTCTCGGCTTCAGTCGAGCGGCTGGCCCAGGTCACGTAGAAGATGTGGGTGATGTCACTGAGTTGTGAGAGCTTGGCCTGAGTCTCACCCGGATTGGAAACGTCGCATTGAATGTATTCCACCGGGTGGTGCGCGTTCCACTCGAGCCTGGGACGTCTTGCCACTCCGTAAACCTTCCATGGGCCACCCGGCGTGTCGGAAAGCGGCAAAATCTCGGCTAGGCTGTTACCTACGATTCCAGTCACGCCTACAATCAGCCCCACGTTCTGGTAGTCTCGAGGACGCTCATCTTCTTCAAATTTCTTCTGTAAAATTGAAAATAAACTTGTTATCTAATAATAATCGAACATTTTTTCAACTTATAAATATTAATGCCGAGGAAGCGAGAGAGAATCGATGTTACCTTAGCGGCTCCAACAGCACCGGCCCACCACCAGCTCATTTTCTTGTTACTACGGAGTTTGCTCTCTGATTTCTGCTCCACTCTACTTATATGTAAAGGAAAGATCTAGAAAATAAATTAATGAGACATCGAAAGGGGATATTATCACATTCCTCCCTAGGTTTTGGCTTATATTATTTGAATGAAAATAATAGATATTATATCACATTCTTCCCATGTAATGTTTGACTTGCTTTTTATGGATTATGTAAGAATTTAAAAAAATAAAATTTTCTTCTTCAATCAAAATAACAAGTGCCAAATAATAATATTTTACAAATATACTCTTACACCTAACTGTAAGGAAGATAGGTGATATAGTTTTTATAATTTTTATTTAAGTGATATAATCTTAAATTTTAGGGGAAAATGTGATAATATCTCCATCGAAATTCAGATGACAGAAGCAGTGACGTGCGTGGCGGAATATCTGAACTGCAAACCACGACACCAATACTCGCGGTCCACTCGTGGCTTTATCTCGTTCATTCTTTGGGAAGTGAAAACTAACAAGAGATGCCCTTTTTTTAAAAAAAAATAATGTGTTACGTATTAGAAATCTACATGGGAAGTCTTGATTGGAGGGCTTGTCCTTTTTGAGTGACTTAATTAGGGCCCATTCCATAATGTTTTCAAATAGGATTATGTACAATTTTAAATAAAACATACAACAAATTCAAAAAAAAAAATCGCACTTATTTAAATTATATTAAATATAATTTTTAAAATTAATGTCAATTAGTATTTTCGATAACCAAAACGAATTTTTTTTATAATAAAAATACTTTTTAAATTTTTTAATACCTTTTAATTGACGAAAAAAATTAAGAAAATAATTATTTTTTCTATCAAAAAAACCCTAAATTTAATCTTTTATCGTAAAATTTTTTTTATTTTAAAAAAAATAAAATTATTTAAAATATACTTACTTTATTTTAAAATTTTAAAAATTTATATATTAGTTATTTAAAATAAAATATTTAAAATTTTCAATAAAAATTCTATTTATAAAGGTCTTATAGATAAAAAGTTTATTTTAAAAAAAATTTATTTAAAAAGTTATACCAAACAGATTTTTAATACAAAATTAAAAAATATAAAGTTTCTATTTAACCTTATTCAAATAAAATTCAAATATAAATTTTTTCTTATCTTTTATATACTTCCATCTTTTAAACTCTTTTATTATAATACACAAATAATTCAATTTTAAAATTTTAAAATATTTTATTTACACTATTTATTCGCATCATTTCTCAAAAAAAGAAAATTACCATGAATTCTTTTCTCTATCAAAATTTTCTAATATTATATGATCTTAGTGATGTTCTATTGTATATAACATTATATTTTCATTATTAAATTTAATACAAATTACAAAATTTATTCTTGAATTAATGACAAAATTATTTAATTAAAAATTTAATTGAACTCAAAATAAGTTTATTATAATAGACTAAGAAGTGAAAAAAAATAATATAACATTTGTATTTATATTTAAAAATAATTATTTTTAGTAATCAACAACTAAAATTTTAGTTTGAAATAGTTCTTAAAACTATATTCAACCATATAAATATTTTTATTTTTTATTATTCTTAAATGTTATATCTGACATATTTTTACGATTTATAAAGTATAAAAATTGTTTTTAAATATTATATTAAACATATTTTAAATAAAAAATTTTCGCATATCTCCCTTTAGGTCTATCAAAATTACAGTTTGATAGAAAATATTGTCTAATTTACAAATACCACCTCTCTGAATTTCCAGAAAACTCATTTTTCGTTTATTAACTCCTAATCTTTGGTGAAAAGTTAATTTTATCCCCAATACATATAAAACTTAAAGCTACAATTCTGAATGTCCTGTCAATTCTTCTATAGAGCAAAATGTTGAAGAAATTTTTTATAGAGAAATGTGGACGATGGAAAATAATTTGTGTGGGGCAATTAAAGAGCAAAAATGAACATTTCAAATCTCCTCTGAAAATTTTTAGAGCATGGGGTGACAAAAAAGGAAGAGCACTCACGGATGAAGATGAAGGATAATTTACAGTGACAGAATGTGGAAAACAACTTTGATCTCCTGTCAGAAAGATTCTCAATTATCTTTTATATAAAATTTTTGTTTCAGCAATTTAAAAGTAAGAGAAGGTCTTTTACTAATGAAGCGGTCTTCAAAATCATTCCATTCTTGATGGCTTTCTCTGTTAAAGCATCAAATTTCTAAATTCTCATAAAGTCTTCTTTTTGCTACTAAACTTGCCAATCATTATGAGTCTTAATTCGTCATAAGACTCATAATAATCAACTTTACAAAGATTCCAGTCTATTCAAAATGCTCGTAATAGTAGTTCTAATAAACCCTAATTTATGCAGGACGATTAAAGAGAGGTTTAAGGTGTAGCGTGAACCCACAATGGGTCAAGGATTTAAGAAACATGGAGCCAGAGTGCACCTTTTAGTTTTGGTTTTGGTTTTTGAGCTCAGTTTCAGATTTTAAGAGTAAGATTGTCTTGGGGTGATAATGACGATATGATTTATAAATTTTTAAAGTGGTCTGAAAATTGAATCATAATTATAAAAATATTAAAGTTTTTTATTTAATAATATAATTCCAGTTAGATTAAAAAAAATTCCAAAATTACTTTATGAGCTATTGATTTTTATCAATTTTCAGTAATTTTGGATAGGAATGTATTAATGAATTGGTATTATTAAATACTTTTAACTATAATTTTTAATTTGTTTAGAATTTTTATTTTTGGAATAGAAATTGTATAGGATTAATGAATAAAAAGTTTGTATCATAATTTAAATTAGAAAATTCTTACTGACATTTGCCAGTAGTTTGTACATAATTGTCAATGTCTAAAAGTTAAGTTCAATTTAAAATGAATTCCACGAAAGTCCTCAAAAGTTACTAATGAAATTTGTTAATCAATATTAACCTCTTAATATCTATATAAAGAAAAATAAGTTGTTTTAGTGAAAACTCTACCAATAACAATAAGCCAAACAAGGCCGTAGGACTTATATCCTCGTGATGCAATGATTACAATATTGAAAGCAACTGTTGATTATTTTTGAAATTTTTTTTTGTGAGGGTATTTTAGTTCAATCAAATTATTTTTTATACAAATTTTTAATAATAATCATTTTAGAAAATTGAATCCCAATTTTAGTTATTGTAAAAAATGTCCCAATAAAAATTGAGTGTAACAATGGTTTTATCCAGGTCAAAAATGTCCTTATTATCCTTCCTTTGACAAATAAAAAAACTTATATTTTTTTTTGGTTAAGTCTGAGGAAGGTATTCATAAGTTAAATAGTATTTTTTATTTAACTGTAACTTTGACAAATCCAAAAAAAAGATAAGTGCAAATTTTTCTTTTTTAAGTATTAAAATTATAAGTTAAAATTTTTAATTATATCCAAATTTTTCAAAACCGTTTCGGAATACCAAATTAACCAAACTAAACAGGACCGTAAGAGGACAGTTTCAGTTTCTTCTCTTTTAGATGCAGTAACACTTAACAGTATTTCCTTCCTTTGTTTTCACTACTACTGCTTTTCAGCGTCAACTCTAAGGAAGTTTGTAATAATAAAGTATGAATCATTCAGACGTTAAGAAATGAAATTTTTTCACGAAAATTAGAATCTGTGGAAGTTTGTACATTTATTGCAAAAGGCACGAGATTCAGCTTATTCTCATATGCATAGGCTACAATTACTCTTCAACAAAATTTTAATAAAAGAAAATTTAAGTGATATATAAGTATCATGTAGTGTTATTCACTTGTTTTAAAATTAATTAATGAAATAGTAAGTTTTAACAATTCTGCTGCGTTTAAACAACGCGTTGTCACCTACGGGATATGTAACATGGCTTCGTCCTCAAACCTTGCGTTGAACGTAAACATATTATTTGATTAAATGACGCAGAAACAGTAGCCGATTTTGCGAAACGTCAAAACTGCACAATATATAACAGTTTCTCAGGGTCAAAATAACGTAGCAATTTATAATATATTGTGAACAGCACAGGCAGGAGATTCGTGATAGAAGCGCAGAATGAATTGAACCCCTTCAGTATCATGTGATAACCCCACCGATGTTTCTCTCTTCTACTGTTCATTTAATTTTTGTCAATACATAGGATAGCTAGGACAGGACCCCTCCTTCAATTAATGAAACCTTATAAAATATAAATTCCGAGATACATATTAGAGGTCGTCGTCGTCGACCGTCATAACGGGCCATCCTAAGCCTGGCCCTAAACCAGATAAGGACAGACGGCCTGACTTATGGACCTAAGAAACGTAAGATCTTCCATTGACTTTTTTTTTTTTGTTTACTGAAGATAAAATAATGCAGTTCCTCTGTATAATAATTGTCATATTTGATGAACATTCATTGGGTTTTCAGCTGCTACAAGGTTCATTTCACTTGGACTCATAGAATCATGTATGAAAGATTGGTATAATGTTATCTAGCAAATGCTAAAAACCTTTACCTCACGCCAAACTATATATAGGTTATCAGGCACAGTACATTACAAGTGAGTGCAAAATAAAGCTAGCATAATACAATGTAAATAGCCTTCTAAAGTTTTGGCAACTGATTACTCAAATTTGGCTGAACCAAATGCTAATTAATGATATTACTATCCGTGTATTGATCAAGTCTTTAGAGCTCTTTTAATAAATCATCATACTAGGGCTTGAGCTTCATAAGTACGTACTAATCATTCTGGCCTATGTAGAAGATTATGAAATGACTATCGATTACCATCACGAGGATTACGAAAGATCTGCGTGATACTGTGGATTTAAAAGCCAAAATTCTCCAGGATGTCAAAAGATTTCTTTCTTCTTGCCCTATCTAGCTCTCTTTAACTCCCTCCTTTTACAAGTACAGCCGGTTCTTCGAAAATTGAAGACGGACCTGAAAAATTAAAGTTGCGAGCAGAAGTGTGGGAGCCTTGCATTCGCATAGAGCCATGGTTAATTTGACTTTGGGACGTACGCCCGTGTTAGAAAATGATGAAACACGGTGAAAACCCGTTTGAATTTCAACTAGTACGTAGTTTGTTTGGCAAACTTACAAATATGGTTTCAACAGAGGGTGTCGTCGTCGACAGTAATAATGGGCCATCTTAAGCCTGGCCGGCCTGACTTATGGGCCGAGACACGTGAGATCTTTGCATTAAGGTTCTTTTTAAAACTAAAGATAAAATAATGCAATTCCTTATAATAACTGTCCTTTTTTATGAACATTCATCGGCCTTTGAGCTACTACAAGGTTCATTTCACTTGGACCCATGGAGTCATGTACGATAGAACGCTCCACTGTATACTGGCATGATGTATTGATTTATTTCAACCTTAGTAAGTCAAAAAGTCTAATATTTAGAGTTAACCTATTTGGAAATAAAGCTGCTGTCCATTAATTATTATTGTCTCTAGTTGATTGTGGGTGCAAATCTACCAAACCCTGATTAGTTTTTTTTATATATCATTTTATATATATATATATATATATATGAGAGGCAGGGTTAGACAACTTTTTTTTTTTTCACATAAATTTTATATTAATTATTAATTTTTAAATTAATAATATGTAGAGTACCAAAATTACATCTAATAAATATAAAATCTTTTATATAAATTTATTTAATAAAATTTTTCATATTTTTTATTTTCTCTTTCTTACGTCTAATTTATTAATTTCCTTCTATTTTTTTTTTTTTTTATTATATCTTTTATCTTTTTAAATATTTTTTAATTTTAATTATTATTTATAAGTTAAAAAATTTATAAATTAAATAATTATTTTTGAATATTTATATATTATAATAATTTTTAAAAAATTCATGAATTTTTTAGAAAAATTAATTAATTAAAATACTTTTTATTTAAATTTTTAAGTTTTAAAGTTTATAAGTGATAATTAAATGAAAATTGAAATAGTTATTTAAATTTTTGAGTTTTTCAATTTATAAATAATAATTAAAATAAAAAAATAATGAAAAGAGAAGATATATATAATAAAGAAAAAAAATAGAAGAGAAATTTTGTAAATTGTTAGATAAGAAAAAGAAAAAAGAGATAGTTAAAAGATATAAAAAATTTTAATTAATTAATATGAAATATTTATTATATTTTATTTTATTCAATCTTGATCCTTCATATATTTTTAATTTAAATGTTAATAATTAATATAAAAATTTATGTAAAGAAAAAAGGCTATTGATTTCCCCCCTCTATATATATTTATTTATTAGACATTCCGGGAAGCAGAGTTTGACTATCAAGTTCAAGTCCTTAAATTAGTTCTCCTGATATGTATGCGTAGAAACATCAAATAAATTAATGCGATAAATATTGTCAAAGACTTGTTTGGTATAATGTTATCTAGCAGATGCTAAAAAAATTTACATAACGCCAAACAAACTATATAGGTATCAGATACATTACACTACAGGAGAGTGCAAAATAACGCTAGGATAATGCAAGGTCAATAGCCTTGTGAAGTTCTGGCCAATGATTACCCAATTTGGCTGAACCAAATGCTAATTAATGATCCCATTATATACTATACGCGTGATGATAATAATGTCTTTGGAGCTCTTCTAATAAATCATCATACTGGCCTAGAACATTATAAAATGACTACCTATTACCAACATGAGGATTATGAAAGATCTTTGTAGATTTTTTTAGTATATTATTTTTCTCAATGATCTTTTTCCTAGACATTTTAGAATTCTATATGTCATGACACCTATAAGATTGTGAACTTTAATTTAGTCATTGCATGAACAAAACTAGACTACGCAACTTCTATCCATTAAAGCAAAGCGCCAGTTTAGCTCAAAATCATCATCATCTGATATTATTCCGGGATGTGACTTCTTCTACATCATACTGTGGATTTAAAAGTCAAAATTCTCCAGCAGGATTGAAATCCACTTTAATAAGTTACTATGCCACACCAGTTTGCCATAGGTTTACATAGATCGCGCGACAAAAGCTTTCTTTCTTCTTGCCCTTTCAAGCTCCATGTTACTCCTTCCTTCTACAAGCACAGCTGGTTCTTCAGAAATAGTAGACAGACCTGAAAAGTTAAAGTTGCGAGCAAAAGTGTGTGAGTCCTTGCATTTCCATAGACATATAACACCAAAAAGTTAAAAGTTAATTCGGCTTTGGCACGTACATGTTAGAAAATGATGAAACACAATGAAACCCATTTGAATTTCAAATAGTAGTTTGTTTGCGTGATCCTTTTTCATACTTACCAGATATGAGTTTTTTCTTCTCCATTATCATCCTCATCATTTCATCGTAATGTTGCTCGTCATTGTCACTCTTATACTCCCCAAACGATTCTTGTACTGTATTCACTCGACTGATTAAAATCTTTGACCGCACATTAGCAAAAAGCCACGTGGAATCCATATGCTTGCTGATCATACGTGCTGCACAGTATGGAATCTTCACACGTTTGGTTGTCTCTGATCTGATACAGCCATTGATGAACATTATACAGTCCATCAAGCTTTCTTTAGCTAAACCCTTCATGTCATAAGCCTGGGATCTTCTCCAGAGACTTTTACAGTGAGAATTTGCAGGAGTAGAGAGGCAAAGAGCTCTAGTTGAGTCCCTAATGGCAGCATCTGGGTCTCGAAGCAACAAATGACACTGAGCTCTATCGCTGTAGAGAACCGTTCTCTCTTTTTTCAGCCTCAATGGGCACACCTCTAGTGCTTCAGTGTACTTCATTACAGCTTCTTCTACCTCCCCCAACCAGAACATATGCTTTGCTTCTTGTTTTATCAAACCCACCAAAACCCTTCTTTCTTCAACTTTTTCTTCAGACATTAATTTCTCTCTCTTTTTTCTTTCAACTTTAAGTTCCCATGTTTCTTCTAGAGCTTTTAGAACTTTTTTGTTCGTAAATTTCAGTTTGGTTTGTTTATGATCTAAAAGGAGAGCTCTTGTGATTGCTTCTCCCAAATTTGGTCTATCTAGAAGGCTGCTTAATTCAACCAAATCAATAAGGAACAAGGTGGCAGTTTCGATAACTTTGTACCTCGTATCTGGATCTTTGAGAAGCAACAGAAGACAATCAATGCCCATATACTGCCAATCGTCTGAAGATCTCGAGAGATTGCAGAGATTCTCTATGACTTCCTTAGATTCAGCAATATTTTTCCTTCCAGTTTTATTGTAGCATAAGATTCTGATGAGTCCAACTCCAGCTGGAGAATTATGATTTACCAATCCACCCCATATGTAACACAAATCCATTAGGAAATCCTGCTTACAAATGAGATTCAAAGACCTCTCTTTGCAAGCAAAGCAATTTAGAAGGTAGAGAGACCAGCATTGAAGTTGGCTAGCCCACTCTTCAGCCTTCCGGTTCTCCATTTCTAGCCCTCCTACACCTCTAGTAAGCAGGTCAGTATGATATTTCAATCTTTTCTTCTTATCCTTCAACCCAACAAAGTTAACATACACTACATCAAGGCAAGTAGAGGCTAACTGCATAGATAATTTCACCACCTCCTCTTCATAGACTGCTACTGCTTCGAAGGTCCTCTCATAACTTGCAAGGTGGCCAAGTGCTCGAACTGCAACTCTTTGCTCCACCCAACTGATCTTCCCTCTTAATAGTTCCATTAATGGAGGTATCACTCCTGACTGCACAGCTTTCTCTGCAAACTCGACCTTATTCATGGTGTAAGAACCAATAACATGAGCTGCATAATAAGGGATGTAAATATTTTGGTCCCTGAGAAGCCAATCTCTATTATTGATACCTTTGTAGATCAAACTTGCCATGCAACTAAAGACCCCGAGGGATGGGAATACTGGATCATCTGGTTGAGTCATGGCAATATTCCATAGACCACTTAGAGCCAAAACATGTTCTTGGTCATCTGTAAGAGGCATTTCCTTGAAAAAATTTGCTATTCCAGTTCTCCTGAGTGACGAGTCTGGCTCTTTCATGGTGCAGAAGAAACAGCAAGGGTTGGTGCAAATCTGATCCATGCCCATGTTAGGAGTATTGACTTTGGTGGTGGTAGTGGTAGGGATGTTCTTCTCCTTTGGTTTCAAGGAATCCATGGTTTTAGTGAAAGATAGAGTTTTAGGGTTTTGGATTAGGATAGACAATTGTGGGTGTATTTAGATAAAGAAGATTCAAGCGATTAATTAAAAGATTAATTAGCGAGTGAATGGAAGTGGAAGTATAGTGAGACCTAGCGGCGCGTCAAATAATTATATAATTTAAAAATCTAGAAGCATTTTCCATATTTGAATAGAACGGAGTGCTCTGTGGCTTTTTTCTTGAGAAAGTTTAGGTTAGCTAGGTCTCCATGGTTATCCTGGGGGCCGGGTAAAAATGATGCCAACTCTGACAGAGATTGTACTTTGCTGCATCGATCTGTCGACGGTCTTCAGAATTTTGAAGAACTAATAATTTTATTCACGAGGCATCAGAGAATCATGAACTGATTTTCCCTATTTATCTGTTTGAAATTGAAGAAACCAATATTTAAACCTACTTAAGAGGGCAGGCTGGCCACTAGCTTAGTTTTCCTCTATATATCCGTTCTATATATAACTACTATCCCTTGATCAGTTTATATATGCTGTAGGCTGCAGTTTTGATCAATTTGGCAATGATCATGCCACCCTTTAAGCTGTTCACTATTTGTCTGTTGGACATATTCTTGAGCACACTTTGCTTTACAAATGCAAATTTCAAAACACAAAAAGGATTCAACGACATTTTTGTCATATTGTTAATGCCTGCTAGCTCTGATCAGCTGTTCTTTGGAGAAAAACTCTTCATTCATTCGTTTGTTTCTAGCCCTTCAAGCCTTTTCATGGTAGTCCATTTTTTATTTTGCTAACTTTCTCTTCCGTGGAGACTCTGTGCTTGGCAAGTGCTTCCCACATCAGAAAGCAGGTGGTCCTCACCACTCGTCATATTAATTAGGGTTCAGTGTCCTTAGACTGATCAGTCCTTCTGGAAATGCTTTGCCAGATTGCTTTTCAAAATATTCATTTCTTCTTCTTGTACAAAAAGCATTTTTGTCTCATGTGACAAGGACCACGTAAGCACTAAGCGGGACAGCATATCTTCGAGATTTCCTAAATACCACCAATGAACTCAGAATAGAACAAATTTCCAGATTTCCTGTGCACATTTTATCATGATGCTGTCTAGAATCTAGATTTGTGTTTCTACTAAAATCTTAATTGATCAAGGAAGAAACTTAAGAGAAAATTGCCCTCACGTTTTTATAAGCTGCCTCTTGATCAGTTTGCTTCATTCAACTCGATCTCTGGAAATGAGGCAAAAGCTTTCTCTCTTATTGACGTAGAATGTTGAGGGGAGAACCACATAATACTTATTGCAGATATACCGGACGATCAAACCTGTAAACGTATTTTAGGGTTTAAATATGATAATATAGGCTAATGTGAGGCGCATTTAGATGGGGAGGGACCACACCGCAGCTTGAGTATAGGGGCATGGAAGAAGCACGATGTGGTCAGTGGTCCCTTCACGTTTCTTTAATTTACTTCTCTATCTTCAAATAAATATTAACGCCATAACTAGCAAAGCTCAGAACAGAAATTCTAAATAGATTGAAAACACAGTATTATAGTACAGAACATTGAAGGTCTCAAGAACATGTGGCTACTACATAAACATGCTATATATATGTGGAAAGCATACATACATACATACATACATATATATATATATATATATATATGAAAAGCAGATACAATGGATTCAGTTTGTCTCCATTATATTAACAGCACTAGTACTTGAGATTAAAATTTTTCCAGCTAAGTATTAAGATGTGCCGATCATTGAGATTATTTTTATCAATGTGATGTATTATGATTTATGTGTTGTTGATGTGGTGCAATGTGCATATATAAACTTGTTTTGTTTATTACTTGCTGGTATAATCGGCGTGTAAAGTAACTACTTTTATTTAGAAGCTCATGATGATGAACGCTGAACGCTAGATACGCAATCCAATCACGCTGAACTATGTAATCAAGATAATTAAAGATATTAAATATTTGCTTTGCTGCTGTAAGCTTTCATATTCAGATGGTTCAAAAATGCCAATTACTTAATTATTCCAGGACTTGCAACTGGGGAAGAAATTAGAAGAGATATTTTTAGTAAGCCCGATCATTATAAGCAGCGAACTGATACTGTTTGACGTGCACGGAGAAAACTTCTTGTACGAGTCTATGAATTCTACCTCCAAATTGGTATGAATGAATAAACTTTTTCTATCTAATATTGAGAGCATTTCTGATAATTTAACCACGAAATGCGACCTAAAAAATTAGAATTAATGCCAATAATGCAGCTTCCTTGCATATTCAATGGAAGTCTTAGCCTTCGCCAAGGTTGTTGTATGCATGGAGATAGGAACCACGGAGCAGCACCAGATAGAATATGTAGTGATTGAGTTTAAGAAAAGGTAAAATATTAGCAATGATTACCAAATGAGATGTCAAGCCCTTCCTCAGTGCTTGATACCTTTCATTATTCTTAGCATGCACCAAAATAAACCATACTAATTTTGTTTACTTTTAATGAAAATAATGCCACTACTATATAGAAAGAAAAAACTAGTTTTTTTTTTTTTTTTTTTTTTTTTATTTTTATTTCTAAACGAGCTAGAATAAAGATTGTAGAGATATGAAAGTTGAAACCATGTGCTAGTACAATTTTGAACAATGACAAAATTTTAAGGATAAAGTTATTTTTGATGCAAAAAGTTCAGTTTAATATCTTTATTAGTTCTAATGGTTTAAAAAATATTTCTAAAAGTATAAATTTATTAAAGAAAAAGTTACCTATACCCTTATATAATAATTTAAAAAAAAATAATATATTATAAATATTATTATTATTATTAATTTAATTAATGTATTTTACATAAAATATATTATATTATCAAAATATTATTATTATTAATTTAGTTAATTTACTTGACATAAATATATAGGATATAGTTATTTTTTTTATAATAAATTAAGACTTTTAAATATATTTTTGAAACCATTAGAATTAATTAAAATATTGAATTAAATCTTTGAAAATAAAAAACCTTTACGCAAATTTTAATTTCCGTCTAAATTAAGAAGTCGTAAACAGGCCCAATTGCTTTTCCATTGGACAAAATCATATAATGATCCATAAGCTCAATTACATTTGCATGAATTTTGTAACCAACAGGATCGGAGCCCAAAACACATATTACAAGTTGCTGTGGTTGTGGTAAACAGTGTTTGGGCCTCAGAGTCAAATCTAGTAGTATTTCATGGTAACAATTCTATTTCGGCCCAATGAACTGCGGATGACTAATCAAAAATTGAATTCCGGGCATCAGAGACCTTGCCCTAACCACCGGTCCGTCCTCAGCCACTCTAGTAATCAAAGGCGCCTCTCAGTCAGACTTTGGCATACCTACCTGTCTGGTTACGTTATGGAAGGATCGACATATGCTGATTGGAGGGTGTCTACTGTCGGTTACTTTAACGTCCCAATCAAGCAAATTATTGGGGGTTAACACAAAACTCCTAATGACTGATATTTTAATACTTAAATAAAAATTTAAAAAAAAAAAAAAAAGTACACTTCCCTTCTCTAAACTGTTCATCATTTAATTTTATTTATAATTATAATATCTTTAATTATTTTAAAATTCAATATATATAATAAAAATAATTTTAATTTATATTTATTTAAAAATTAAAAATTTAATTAATGACAATTTAAGTTGGTAATTTTAATTTATGTATATTTAATATTTATTGAAATTAAAAATTTAATTAGTGATAATTTAACTTGATAATTTTAATTTATATTTATTTAATATTTATTTAAATTAAGAATTTAATTTTTATTCATATATCATTTTTATCCAAATTTCAAATTTCAATACGTAAAATAGACGCTTTTCTTATTTCTCTCTTTTGTAAATTCTTTTTAATAATAATTTTTTTTTATTTCACTAAACAACTCTATAATCTTTCCAACCCCATTCTTCTTATAAAAACACTTTAATATAAGATGTATGTTATATATATTCAAATTAAATTCATACTTCAATATAAATTTTATGACTTGTAAAATAAATATAAATTTTCGAATTTAAATAAAAAATTTGATGAAATTACGTAATTACGAAAAATTAAAAAAAAAAATATCAATATAAGTAAATTGTTAATTTTAAATATCATTAAATAAATTTTTAATTTAAATAAATATAATTATAATTGTCATTAATTAAAATTTTAATTATTTTAATTTTTTAAATAACAATTAAATTAAAATTAATTTTTTTAAATTTTATTTTAAAACAATTAAAAATATTATAATCATTTAAGTAAAAATAAATAATTAATTGATAGTTCAAGATAAATAAATATATCTTTTCTTAAATTTTTTATTTAAAAATTAAAATTACAAATTTTAGAGAAGGTATCTATTAAAATCCTAATAAATTATAAATATAGCCTAACGTGTCACCAAGCCCCATTCTGCCCCTTTCATTTCATCTTTTCACCTTCTTAATTAATACGGTTTGCCATCATCTCCTTGTCGACACTAATGTGCTGCGACGAGATCCAACAGATGCATATTTAATTACACATAAAATTACGCCAAGAACAAAATCACAGCCTCGAACTGTGACTAAAATTACATGCTGAAGTGGTTGTCGATCAAGTTTTACACTAGTGTTGTATCTTAAAAAATCTTCACAAGAAAAGATTTTACAGAGATTACAATTGATTGATCACTTACTATAACAGTACCACCACAGAAGAAGATTTGTTATAAGATATTAATCGACAAATGATACCCTGTCTATGCAAGGAAGGAAAATGGAAAAACAAACCTCCGTCAGCTAGATTTCCTCGATATGTTATCTACTATTAACCCAAGCCCTGGCAACATTAGGGGATTCTCCACATTTCATTGTGCTCTATTTACAAATTTCAAGGAGACATTGATCCAATGCCAAAACTTGCAAACAAGCAAGCTCCTACCTTACAAGTTGAGCTTCTACTTCGTCAGCGCAGTAAAACTAGACACCTGACCTACTCGTGTGACAAAAGTTGCCACAATCTGTCATTCCCTAGACATTTGCCTTCCAAGTGATGTTACTAACACCAATGTCAAGCGACATATCCAATGAAGCAACTTTGGTTCGATGTGCTGCCGTAGTCGCTATACTTCTTATCCTCTGACCTTGAGTAAGCTCGCAAGTTTCACCGACAGAACCAAATCTTATTTCAGCAGGGGGGATGAAACAGTCTACTGATAGGCCTGGAACATTGAAAGCCACTTCCTCAATTGCCCATGCTTCTTCCATCCTGGTCCTGGTATGGCTCATTGCTGTGTCTCCAAACCTGAAAAGGGTCACTATAGAACGACCCGAATGAGCAATCATAATTCCCTCAACAGACCTGTAATCATCAAGGAATGAGTTGATTGTTGTCTCCCAGTATACAGCATCGCCTCCATTGTTCTGGATGCGAGTCAAATGGGAGTCTTCCAAGTGGACAAGAAGCCCTGTTTTCTGGCTGAAGTAACCAAACAAAACATGCCTTATGATCTCAGCCGGCCCTTCACTCCTGGCCTTCAGTGTGGCAGGATCTGCACATAACTTGAGTATGAAACAATCCTCTCCATTGATCTTCTTCTCCCCAATGCATCTTGCATTAACAAACATGCTTGCAGTCGTTCGGGGGTCAAGACCCTATGAAAAAAATTGAGTTGAAATCATTTAGCATGGTGGATGGAAAGGAGCTAATAGCGACAAAATAAACAGTGAGCAATGACAAGCAGCTTCACCTGAAGGGCACGGCGCAAAGGTCTAACAGGACCTTTTGCAGCATGTGCACCAAGCCAAGGTGTATGCCTCCAAACAAGCTTTCCGTTGCAACCAGCATGAACTTTGCTGCCACCAAGAGCAAGCTCCACATACCACATGTCTGGATTCATTTGCCACAGCACAAACCCACCCGACTCAGCACCTTTGGAGGAATTCTTGCTCCTTGTAACCTTATTACCCTTCTCAAACTCAGAAGCTATCATTGTTACCCTTCCCATGGCATAAGCATTGTGCATAGAGTTTTGAAGCTTTTGTCCCCCTGATGCTGCTGTGTACTGCTGTAATATATATTGAGCAGATGAGCTTTCCTGCAACCATAACCCAAATCATAAAAAACACATTTAGCAAGGCCAATCAAAAGATTACTTTAACAATTGTTTCTCTCTCTTCTTTCAAATAAAATTGTTCACGATAAATAATTGATGGAAGAAAAAAACAAATAGCCATCTCAAACCAGAGCATTTTATCAAACATATGAAAGGTCATATAAGAAAACCAAGCCAACTCAACTACTCAATCACCCTTCTTTTGACACCAAACAATAATTCTCTTCCACAACCTTAGCGAGAATTAAGAAAACTCAGAGCCGAAATAAAAAATATTTAATAAGATCAACGTGCAGGAAAAAAAAAAAGAAAAAAAAGAAACTTAGTTTGATTAAAAGAATAAAAAATTCAACATGCATAAGAACAAAAAAGCTTCGGAGTTCACTGATTTATTAACCATTTAACACATATCTAGTATAAATTTTTTAGTGACATCATCTTAAACTGTAACACAATATAAACAGAGTAATGAACAAAGAAAGGAGAGACTAACAATTGGAGTGTCTTTGATGCTAAGATGAGGCAGAGGCTCAGCACTGCTAACGTGAACCGGCGAGAGCGGCGCACCCAATACTCCAAGCAGTAACCTTAGATCCGACCGTTTACACGCAGACCCAGAAACTGAAGGAGCTCTCACAAGCTGTCCCTTCATCCAGTGAGCCCACCTACCTTCTATCCTCGAATCACCACCATCCGTTCCGTCCGGATCGGGTCCTTCCTTCAATGGAGACAAGGCCTCCGCCGGCCTCAGACTTCCCGATCTCATAATCAAAGGCTCGGGATGCGCCACGTGTTTGTGATGGTTGGTCCTACCTCTTCTTCGCCTTACTAAACTCGACATCGGGGACCCACTTCTCGCCGGACTCTTCCCTCTAGAACGGCCGGGTGATAACCCTCTAACAACCTCCTCTTTTAACGCAGAAAAGAAGCCTTGTTTTCTCTCCATTTTTTCAAAATAACAGACAAGGGAAAGCAACTGAAAGAGCCAGAGTGAGAAAAAGAAAAGGAAAAAAAAAAAAAAAAACGAATAATGGAGAATGCCGTTTAGGATAAGCAAATGGGTTCACTCATAAATGGTACTAATAATAAATAATTAAGTTTGAGTTGCCCCGAGATAGACGAACTGTAGAATGCAGTTAAGTGGATTATAGCATTCTTCTTCTTCTTCTCCTCCTGTGCTTTACTTGGCTCCTTTTTATTGCGCTCTTTTCTTTCATTTTATTTGTGGATGGGCTGCCCTTAGAAGACGAACTACAGACACTGCCTGCTTTTTCTTATTACGGGAAAAGAAACGGCGTGTGACACTGACGCACATAAAAACCACTTTAGGTATCGGGGTTGGCGCCGTTACCAACGGTCAAGTGTGTGGTGCCACGGTCAAAACCCCATATAAAATACAATTTATTTGTAATTAGATTATACGTAATAATCAGCTCGCTAAGCATGCGGGAAAGGCCGTGATAATTTTATTAGCTCATTCGCGGTGAAGCCAGGCAACTCTTTTATATTGGGCGAGGGCTGTCTTTTTCATAAAATTACAAGTAAAATACATGAATCTATTGAAAAAAAAACAGCACATATTTATCATCAAATTCGATAAATAAAATCAAATATTTAAATTTCATTTGAAATTGTAACGTTGATCCCTCATCGACAAAACACATAAAAAAAAATAAATAATTTAGCAAACACTAATTGTTTTACAAAATTTATTCATTCTTTTACTTAATATAAAGTAATTTTATTTTATAATATGCGTAATTTTAATTTCAACATCTTAATCAAAAAAAATTTTAACTTCAATTCACTTGCTAATAATTTATTTATTACTACACACTAAAAAAAAAGTTATGTTTGTATTTATAATTTTATTAAAATTAAAGATTAATATATTATCATCCCACATTGTATTGTGATAAATGTTTTTTCATTTTTTTTCTTTTTGAGTTGCAATATCAATTTCAATATCCACTTTTTAGATAACTTGTTTGAGCAAGTTTGATTTGTCTATTTATTTTTGCTTAATTTTGGTGGGTGTAATATCCTTTTCATATTTAAGTTTTATCATTGATTTAGTTGATAAATTAATTAATTTCAACATTCATAAATATCAATGCATTAAATTAAGAATAATGTCACGGACCGTATTGCTCCGCGTCCGCACAAGTTATGCCTTCGGAGTATGACAATAAGCTCACGTTGTTGGATTTTCAAACCTTGGTTGTCATAATAATTATAGTTATTGATGATTGTAAACTAATATATCAATTAGTTTTCATATAAAATAAGATTTGATGATCTAGTTATAACAACGAATGCTTATATCATTTAGTAATTGAAAGAAATATATAATTCCCTTTCTTCGTATCAATTAATTGTTATCTTTATAATATTACCAATTATTGTTTGTTGCACTGCTGGCTTGCTCGATCCTCGGACCTACAAGTTACAGCTTCCTCATTAAATTAAGAAGCAAGCATATTAATTGTTTTAATTTCCCTTCCTCCCAAGTTGTGGATATGGACAATACAGTATAAAATCAACTGCATGAAAACAAAATGTTTCATAAAAACAGTTTTCAATTTCATTCAGTTAGCCCGTGATACTGTTAAAGATATTTTAAAATTTTAATGTAGAAACTGGAAAGCAATGCCAATGGGCCATGAAATGAGGTGCTTTATTTGCACAGATTTGACTAAGCATTTATATGTTGCCTGACTTTTGTCTAAAATAAAATATTATTGGGTTGAAATAGACAATACAACAAATAAGTAGCCTGCCTGCCTGCCTGCCTGCCTGCCTGCCTCACTTTTCTTTTTCCAAATGCGTCCATTAGCCTAGCTTAGCTTGTTTATGCTTCGTCAACACTTCATCTCAATCCCATCGCCAATCACGGTAACCGGTTCTTTATTCTATTTTTGCTTTTGATGTTTTGAGAACATGTTTTTTTTTTTTTTTTTTTTTTTATCTTTTTAAAATTTCGTTCACATTTGGGTTTTTATTAACTGGGTTTTTTTTACTGTTTACTGAAATGGGAAATTAATGAGAGGTCTCATGATTTCTGCCACTACAAAGCATTAATTCAAGTTCACGTCACTCATTTGCTGTTTTATGCCTTTTACAAAACAATCAAGTGCTTGGATTGGGATAGAGCATACTTGATAAGCAGAATCATTTTCAATAATGTGCATTAAGTTGTTAACTTATATTTTAAATTTATGAATAGGGATGTAGTGTAACGAAATTGCACGTAATTTGTAAGGATAGTTTCATTTTGATTACTCTGTTCAATTTCGAAGTGCTATTCTATTTTAATTGATTTTAAAGTTAGTTTTAATAATACTAATCAAAGTTGCGCGATTATCGGTGGGTTGGTTGAAAGCTAAGCCAATTAGGGTGAGGTAGGAGTGGATGGACTAGAATTTAGTTGTATATGAAACGACGTTGTATGTAACAACAACCAAAAGTCCCAAGTCAAACAAATGGATTCAAAATGCTGTCTTTCAGTATGCCTGTGATGCGGTACAAGTTCTCCTATCCATTAAAAAACATTTCTATATCTCGAATCTCAATAACAACTCTCTGTTTTCGTTGCAAATCCAAATCCGAATACACCAGTTCCCGATTCATGCATCACACCACACACACACTCGCAGTTGATCGATAAGATCCCAGACATCGAATGATCATCACACACTAGACGCAATTGGACAAACAATACTTTGGAACGTGGGGCCTTTCGTCCTTTCTTCTTAACACCTTTGGGGTGGGACGCAATATTATATAATTATAAAATTAGATTCTCAAAACTATATAGACTTTTTAATAATAACGTATTAGAAGAATTTATCAAATTAAATCAATTTGAAAATTTCAGTAATTGGGTGGAAGAGAGAAATAGCAATATTTGTTAAACACGTTGGTTGTGGTTTTTTTTTTACCGGGTATTGTTAAACTCTTGCTATGAAGTAATCTAATCGTTATGGGTTTGCATAATAATTGTATCAAAATTTAGAGAAAGGTGGAAAATGTAATTGATGCGATGCGAGTACTCAATTAATTAGGCGGGATGGTGGGGTTTGATATGGTTGTAATTAGGACTAATCGTTGGTCGAAACCTTACTTTGTCGGCTAATTAAAGTCACCAAACTACTACCCTCACCTTCAAGCTTAATTAGAAAAATAAATTAATTGGCATTATTAACACTTAAAATAACTGAAGTCAGAAAAAATGGGATCAGAATATGACTTCGTAAACTTGGCAAAACCTAAGTTGTTAGGATTATTTGTCAATTCCGTTTAGTTTTTATTCAAGTATTGGGCCCCTGGCGGTGGAGAGCAACAAGCCCTCGAAACTGGTATTTAAAAATCGTATATTTGAGTTTGAGGGACACAATCTCTTTAACTTGTTATGACATGATAGGGATAGAAAGGCAATGCAAGGGGTAATGATGTCCACAAGCGCAATAATGTTCTTGGAAATGTGCTGTGCTAATGACTAATAATTTTATGGCCCACCCATTGTCATCATTCCAGACCCAGTACTCCACGATCACCCCTCCGTGGATATCATATATTACAGGACTAAATCCAGAGAAAGCCATTAAAAATTGCTGCAATGAAGAACAGGTTAATTTTAAGGCTGTGTCATCATCTAATTATATATCACTTGCCCATAGTTTTGATTGGCGAAGCCCAACCAAATTGGACTTCATCTTATGTTGGCCCAGAGCTTTTTTTTTTTTTTTTTCGGTCGACTGATTGAAGCCCAAAACGGAAGAGGTTTGTGAGAGTGACAGAGAGGTTAGCTCCAGTTCCTCTGCAATGGTTATGTAAATCCGAGAGCTCGAGGTTAAATAAAGAATTTTTCATGGAGGTAATTTGTAAGCCTCTAAAAGACAGCAAGAAGGGTATGTATTATATATATATATATATATGTAGATAGATAGATATCTGAAATGCGAATCAGGTTTTTTAAATTTGTGAAAGTTGTTGAAAGTGGCAGCTTAATTAATAATTCTGATGGTCGATCGCGTGCACATGGGATGCAGGGCCAGGATGGGTACGTGACAACTGACAATAGAATCACCAGTCTTCATTCCCACTCAATTTGACACTACAAATGAGTATGAGGTTGATTGAGAGCATATTACAAGCCAACAAATTAATTATGATAAGGTAAAATTCCTTATACGAATGTTAGCTAATTAATTAATAATTAGTAATAAGGATTAATAGGTTGCTATCGTTTTACATTTGAGTTATCATCGTGCTCACTTAATTTCCTGACCTAATTGTATTGCTCGGGGATGTTCCACGATTGGCTGAAAACCATGACTGATTTTGTTTTTTTACCAGAAAAAGAAGAAAAAAAATTGTAGGCGGATGATGGGAGTGGGAGAAGCTAATTAAGACGAAAGCATGCACTTGGTTCTGAATTGTTTCGCAGCTGCCAATGCCATTGATGATTGATTAGGCGAGTTCAGGTGAGGTGGGCGGATTTCTTTGTACGTGCAAGTGCAATCTGCTATGCTGCTGCTAACAAGGTGTCCATTAAATAGTGGGCTCACTGGCTCTGCCTCCTTGGGAAACCCTATTCTATTCAATAATATATCGAGATTTCGAGGTAAATCAGATAAATACATAAAACCTCCGCAATGTTCCTCTGCTTATCTATACATCTCTTTAAATGAAAAGCTATTGCTATAGTACGTCTGATGGTTGAAATTATAAAGATAGAGCAGCCAATGAGGAGGAGAAAGATAGGTGTGATTGGCTTCTCACACGCAAGTTTGAAGGCATTGGTGTGAGACAGTCACGACTAATCAGTTCCGTTAGATATATATATATATATATATATATGATTGATCGGCTTCTCGCAACAATCTACAGGCTTTCCATGGTTTACTTGGCCTGGAGTTGGACTTGCCTCAAAGATAACGTTTCGCAAAGGCGGAGCTAGATCAAGAAAAGCAATTAAAATGAACTATAATTAAATATTATACATCTTACAAGCAAAACAAACTCTTGATGAAGAGTACTGCAATTTTTCCACATAATCAATTTAATTGGTTGGATTTGTTTGGTTTATTCCTTTCGCGAAAGTAATAGAAATGGATGATGATGGATGGATGAATTGGCATTCCATTCCATTCCATTCCATTCCATTTACATTGCATTGCATAACATGCATATTAGATTGCTTTTCTTTCGAATTGGGTCACGTGACTTGTCACGCTTTTGGTGCCAAAAGACATTGCCGACCATGCACCTTTCGCGGCGCCCACTCATTCATGCAAAAGGAAATTAAGGAGGAACTGCTGATAGCTCTCTGTCGTTTCTCCATTTCCAGAGACTTCTTTTCAACAACAACAACAACATCAAGAATAATAATAATAACCCAATAAAACTGAAGAAGAAAAAGTCATAATTACCCATGACCATGATGTAGTGCCATTGGCATTGGCGTCGGCGTTTGAGGTCAAATCTTCTTCCAAGTTTAAGAGGAAAACTTTACCAGTACTGGGGAAGGTTTGATAGACAGAGAGATGCATTGACCCGTTTGTCAACCAGATTTCAAAGGAGCACTGGGATGGTACATGGGTGGGGCTAACCTGTTTTTTATTACAGTGGAGCCCACACGATTTCCGCGCTTTATCAAAATGGGATCGAGGGGGGCCTACATAAAACGTCATGGCGATTCAAAGCCTATTTTGGTTTTTGGAAAAGCAACAATTACAATTATTTTGTATTTTTACAGCTGTGCTGCCAGTGCTACCATGCCTTGTCGCATGAATATGGAAACTAAAACCTAGGCTTAGGATTAGGATTAGAAGACTTCTCTTTTGCTCGGTAACATAATTTTCATACTAATAATTACTAAAA
>CM040449.1:581152-664601 GCA_022749755.1 Azadirachta indica
CACTAAAACTTGAAACGGCAAGAAAGATGCTCGCCGTAATAATTCAACCAACATATGAAATTTTTTTAATAATTTTTAACTTGTCCTTACATGATCTGCCTTCTTTTTTTTTTTTTTTTTTTTTTTTACGATAATCTTGAAATTTTTGAAATCATAGTTCTATGCAAGAATAGATCGTGTTCTAAGAATAAAAAACAGGCATTCATGTATTATAATGCATGAAACGCCAACGAATGAAAAACAGTATAAACGAAAATCGATAACAATAAAATATAAACGTATGGCTTTGAGAAATTACCCGAGATAGCGCTTGAAAACTTTGCATCAATGACCGTAAATATTGTTATCCAAAGCTAACAAACTTTGAGGCGAGTGAATTGACAAACAACTTGAAAACGACGAATAGTTAATTATTTATAGTTAGGAGATGAAACAATATTACATGTAACTAAAGTTATTGAGAAACTCCCAGTAATTTATTAGCTAGTTGAGAGAGAGCGAGATGCATACATATTTGAATTTTTTTTTTTTTTTTTTTTTTTTTTAAACTCAAAAATACCGTAGTTTTGACATAATAGCAATAATCGAGGAAAGGTCAACGTAAGATAGATATATTGTGTTAAATATCATCAAAGCTTTGTCATTCCTCCTACGCAGGCTTCAATGTTAATGGCTTAATATCGAGAGAGAGAGAGAGTGGTACGTTATAGGGCCAGCCAGATAAGAGCACTTATGAATTTGAATTTTGAATATTGAGACAGGGAAATAGGTTATTGTATTAAACTAATGACATAAAGTAGTGTTACATATATAACGCCAAATTTTAAAATTTTAAATTTTAATTATCATCAAATAGGTCCTAAAATGTTTACAGTTTTTAAATATTATTTATTAAATCAATCCACATATATAAACTACAAAATATTATATATATATATTATATATTATATATTATATATATACTCTTGATTCATACCAGTTGGCAGCACTCCATTGAAATTCGCATTATATATTTTGATACCTGATATATATATATATATATATTTCCTGACATAAATTTATGGCCATAATTTGTTGACTTAAATTTTCCGCCAACCATCATCCCTTAATTTTTGGTATGAAAAAATTTCCGAGGGTGGGGTAATTAAAAGGAGAAGTTGAACGATACTTCTCCCACCTGTAATCCACGCATAACAAGTCAAGTAAATAATATGTTGGCTGTGTGGAGTACAATACAATATTTTCTTTTCTATTCACATTTAACCATTACATTTTGCTTGTCAGTGAGGGTTTGCTATTTTGCTTTTTCATTACATGTGCTGACCTATTGATTTGTCCAGCGCCTGCAGCTGCTACATGTCAAGCCAAAAATAATATTTCACGCAGAAACAATTCCAAACACTAGAAAGTAAAACTTGTCAACGAAGAAATACTAATTTACACCAAATATTTATAAAGGCATGAAGATTGCGTTTTTATATTTATATATATATATATATATGCATGTGTGTGTACCTTCGTTATTTCGTACTTTTGTTAAGTTTGTTATATAACGCGTGATTATGGGTTTTTGTTGGAATATAGCTATAAACGTCCGTAGAAATTTCTGGTAAAAGAGGAGAATAGCCGAAAATGTGCCTAAGATATTTTTAGAGTTTTATTCGGACACTCGAACTCAAATTTCAAATCAATTCTCTACTGATTCGAGAAAAACAGTATCGTCTAAGTGACAAATAATAGTTGTGAAATATAAGTAGCTATTTTTAAAACTAATAAAAAAAAAATTTAACATTATTTTAAATTAAAAAAAAAAAAATAATTTTTTAGAATGAAAAGAGAATTTATTGAAATAAACATGTTAATGGCAGTTTAAAGTAAAACTATTATGGTGTCTGACCGACGGATCTACCTTCCCTTTACAAGATGGGCCCAAATCTGTAAAGTACGTGGGCCGCTATTGTGCAGTTGCCCACGGATGTTGACCGTTCGAGCCCGCAAGCAGTCCAGTTTTTTAAGAGATGCTATTCTTAGTATTTAGTATTTTAAGTTCCGTTCGGCCAGCCCGGGCTTCCGGAGTTTGAATAATAATATTTTAGTTATTAAATTTTTATAAAAATAAGAAATTACAAGTATCAGGACATCCATCTGCCAATCACCATTTAGGCCAGCCCCCCAAAACTAAATGTGCTTGTGCTAATTAATGTCATATGTGTTGCATTTCAAGAGATAATTGTATATATTAACTTGAAACCTCACATTTCAAGCATATTTATTTCTTGAACATGCAAGGTAAGCTTGAGGTAATTAATTCTCAACACATAATCTTGTGACAAATTGTGTTGTGGCTCTCAAGATGCGACCACAATTCCAAGTTATATATACATAATAATATAAAAAGTTTCGTTTTCAAATTCGGAGTTCCAACCTTCAGCTGTTAATCTCAAATCCATCTACTTTTCAAAAAAAGATTATTCCATGACCACAGAAATTTATAAATTTCTTTATCCGTACTCAAAAAAGAAATCTTTTTGAGCAACTTCGATGCGAAGGCTTCTTCTCATGACTCTGCGTGTTGACTATATTGTTTGTCGAATTGATATTTGAGATAAAATGATAAGATAATGGGTAAGCCTTCAACATCACATACCAGACCAGCTCAGCTCAGCACAGAAGACGTGGGCAACTTCACTTCCCCACCAAATTATTGACAAGGAAGAAATAATCTGATTAAAATCCAATCTCAGCCGTATAAAAAAACAATCCAATTCTCTAAAATAATACCATCACAGTGTTCCTACAAGCTGCATAAGTAATCTCCGAACATTCAGACGGAGAAAAAAATACGTAGTATTTGGCGATCGTTATGGGCCGCAACTTGATCAACGGATGATCCCATTTCAGAGTGTCAATTACGGGTAGGTCACATTGCCGCCAATAGAAAACAAGTAAGTGGGCCCAATTATTGCAATAAGACCATCAAGTGGCGAAAGAAATCAATTCGGAATCTTCAACCTTCCTTTTGATTTTGAAAAGTGCATAAAAGAAGTAGAGTTGATCGGAGCGGGGGGGGAATAGTATTTCCATCATAGATAATTCCATGTGCCAAGGAGAGAGGGAGTGAAATCAATGATATTGGAGCCTAGCAAGCTTGTTATCATAGAGAGCAATCAGAGTCCGTCCACGTTGCACGTATACAGTTGTTTTTTTTCAATCTTTAATGCTACGATCGTGGGCCGTGGGTCCCGATGTCTCTAGTACGACGACGTGTTACTGGATTTCACATGGCGGAGGCCTTGTACCAAATTAGGTAAAATACGCCGTTGATGGGATTCATCAAAAGTCATGCTACTTAAGCTTTAATTTAAAAATAAACCAAATTTAAATATATATATATATAAATTTTAAAAAAAAAAAAAAAGAGTACTTGTCATCAGTTTGCTAGTAGGACCACTGCTTCTCGGAATCTCTGTGGCCACTCACTCAACGATGTTGCATGTCTTCTATTTTTATCTATAAAGATTGTTGCAAGATTTCTGATAAGAAAAAATAAATGTCCTATAAACGAGGTGCAACTTATGTAGACATGAGCATAATCTAAATTAAGTTTCTACATATTAAAAGAAAAAGAATTCTTCCAAAAATAAATAGAATATATTCATCAACTAAATTTTATGAGGGTGATGAAATTGAATTTAAATAATATGTTTTTGGTAAATATCTTCACGCAAAATATCTAGTTTAATTTTCACACTCGTTGTTGAACATCCATTTGATTCAAAGGAATGATAAATTAGTCGTATAGTGGTTGCTTAATAAAATTATAAAATGTTGTTATCACCATCAGATCGTTCTTATCATTTATGAGCATGGGATGGCATCAGCAATTTGTTCATATGTGAATTAATAATATTTGATAAAGATTCATAAAGATTCCATCCACTGGGGCTACGGCCCATTGCGCCTCCTATTTCAAAAACTTTAGGAGCACGTCATCACTCATCTTTCTTTTGGGGCTCTTGTTCAATGACAGAATCACAGAAAGCGAAACTTGGATCATAATTTGTAAATTCTTCCATCTCAGAAAGGGGAGGAAATGGTGGGATTTTTAATTTTAATTTAATCTGTTAATTTCGCGCTAAGCGGGTGAAGGAATATAAGTATCTATTTTGTGATTATACAAATCTCGAAATATCTGCATCAGTAATTAGTTTATTTGTATCATCTCATTTATTGTATTGGCCTTGTCATTCGTCTGGCCAATAAAATGTTAGATAATTTGTTTTCTTTGCTTTCAATTAATGCCCTGAACATTTCACAAGTGAGAGCACGGATTTGATATTCTGAAATTTTTATTTACGGTAATGGAACATAAATTACATAGTTGCTTACTTTGTGGCATGTAAGAGTTAAAAAAAAAAAAAGGAATATTAATTTCTTGTAAAAAAATAGTTTCTTTATGATTATGAAATTATTGTCAATTAAGTAATTGTACTTAATTGAACACAACAAACAAGTAATTGAGAAAAAAAACACACACACACACACACATATATATATATATTTTTCTGTGAGGTTGGTCGGTGAATATCTTAAAAATTAGGTAGGTAACACAACATGTTCATGTGCTATAAGTAAACCAACCAAAAGAAAATATCTTTCAGGATTTGTCCTGTAGGGAAAGCCGAAAAGGATCACATATTAAATCCTCCTCGTTGATTCAAAATGAGTGTATGGCCTTTGTCGATACAACGGGTATGTAATTTACTTATTTTTTTTAATCAGCATTTGAAAATATAAATTAAGGAGAGAAGTAAAACGAAATGATAATTAAAAAATAAAAAAAAATAAAAAGATGAAAGTCTAGTTGGTGGTGAGCAATATTGAAAAGGAAACGAAACGGCGAAATTATTGATGCAAACACTAATGTCTCTCCAACTTTTGAGTGGGTCCTACTTAAGAATAACAATAAAAATAATAATAGTAAAAGAAAGACAAAAGAGGAGTCACAGTTTCTCGTTCATCCAAGACACCTTTTAAAGTCAAACACTTGGCGCATCCCAATTGGCTGCAATATAATAAATTCAATATGAAAAAAATTATCTATGATTTACGACTTTTGGGTTAATTAAATTAAGATCCTTTTGATTTTTTAAACGATGACGGACGGAAATTCCAGTATTTATATTATTTTACGCGATTCTTATTTTTGTTTTATTGCCCATATTACGTATAAAATAGTAGAAAATAAAAATTTAATTATTTTGCAGACTAAAATAATTTTAGTCATTTTAAATTCCTTCAATTAAAACTACAAATTTAAGATTTCTTACTCAACTACCCAATTAAAAATTTTTGAAACCGTTACTGTGTTGAATTTTTAAACTGCAAAGATGTGTACTGTCTTTAAGGCAAATGCAGGTAACCTGTGTTAATTTTTTCCGCAAAATTAAAAAAAAAAAAAAAAAGAAAAAAATAAAGACGTTGTTTAAGGCGGCATAGCCGCGCGTGAAACTAAAGGGCGGTAATTAATTCCTTGCTAGCGCTCCAATTTTGGATGGACTTAAGATAGGTTGTGATTATTGTGTTTGCTTCGAACTCCGGCCTAATCACGTCTCATCCGCATGGTTTGTAGTTGTCCAAGTCTGATTTGTTAGCTCTGATCTACTCTTAACATTTTCTATTTTACAATTCCTTTTTAAATTTATTTCCACGTTTGTCAGCTCTCAATAAATTTATTCGCAACATCCTCTTAATTTCCTTTTATAAAGCCACCAGCACCCGCTTCACACTTTCACATTCTATCTTCTACCCCACACAGAACAGAAACACTTTACTAAGAATAACTCAGAAAGGAAGATGGGTTCGCATAGATCATCTTCATCGTCAAAAACCACTGCCATGTTCTTGTTACTGTTGTTCACCTTATCCTCTGCCTTAGACATGTCGATCATATCATACGACAAAACCCACATGTCAAAATCTAGCTGGAGGACCGATGATGAGGTTATGGCGATTTACGAGGCCTGGCTTGTAAAGCATGGCAAGGTCTACAACGCTTTGGGTGAGAAAGAGAAGAGGTTTGAGATTTTTAAGGATAATCTCAGGTTTATTGATGAACATAACTCGGAGAACCGGACCTACAAGGTCGGCTTGAACCGGTTCGCTGACTTGACGAACGATGAGTACCGGTCCATGTATCTGGGTGCAAGGAGTGGTGCGAGAAAGAGTTCCTTGAAGGCAAAAAGGAGCGATGGTTATCAGCCACATGTCGGCGAGTCGTTGCCGGCGTCTGTTGACTGGAGAAAAGAAGGAGCTGTGGTTGGAGTTAAAGATCAAGGAAGTTGTGGTAAGTTTTTGGTGATTAATTCTTTTTAATTTCTTGCCTGCTTACTTAATTTGATTTGATTATTATTATTATTATTATTATTATTATTATTATTATTGTTATGATAAATTATTGGATTCAATTTTTAATAGTAACACGGTTAAAAAACTACGAGCAAGATGGGGATGTCCTGTTCCTGTTACTGATAGTCTGGTACAAAAGAATTTAAAGATGAAGGGTAGTTTTGGTATTTATGAATCTCTAAGAATGAAGTATCAACAAAGTTTCCTCTTGGCTGTGCAGTCGTGTTAAGTTGACCTTAATGTTGGCTGGTGTATTAGGACAATCATCGATATCGTTGATGTTTTTGGCAATTTTTTGTCTTTCCTATTTAGAATTATAGTTTTGGTTAATCACAAATTTTGATTCTTTGATGATTCCCTTTTTAAGCTCTCTTTATCACTATCAATTGTCCCGGGATTTTTGGCCAGAGGACAGATTTTAGATCATGGTCCAAATTGGTTTTCCACTTTTAATTTTATAAAAAATATTAAAATAAAAAAACCCACAAGAAATCAGGAGGCGTGAAAAGCAAGAAGATTTTTTCAGACAAAAGGCTCAAGATATTTTCTCGCCTTAGTTAAACTAACCATTAACAAGAACTATTACGAAAAGGAGAGAAGAATCTAGTTGGCTTGCTTGCTTGTCTTGGCCAAAGCTTGTAGGATTCTTTGCTGGTCTAGATTCACGGACCTTTACGGAGCTACAGTAGCGTTTATGTCTTGCAATAGGTTTGAGTATGTGTATGTGTGCACTTTCGGTGGATAGGGACGCGCAGGGCGTGATGACTTTTATGCCTGTGTGTGGGAAGCGGATTGTCAGTGGCTTAGTTCAGTTGCCTCCGTTGCATGAAGTTTCTGCATCATTAAAGCAGGCAAGATAGGTGTGTTCATTCAAAAGATTTAGGTTTGGATTAAGGATAAATGTATGATGTTTCCAAATAACAAAATATATAACATGGAGGAAGGATAATAAGTCTTATAACAGGTGTATTTAGAAGTAGTATCTTTTGGCCTAGTTTTTGCCCATCAAGAATCTAACTGATGTAGATTCAAAACATTTTTAGAAATCAAAGTTTTTCAGTAAGTAACTTTGTTACTAGTTCGTAAAGGAAATTCTTCTATATCTTAGATGGCTTGGTTGTAATTTGATTGTATCTTGTTGAAATGTAGGGAGTTGCTGGGCATTCTCGACAATTGCAGCCGTGGAAGGTATTAACAAGATAGTTACTGGTGACCTGATCTCGTTGTCTGAGCAGGAGTTGGTGGACTGTGATACATCATACAACGAAGGGTGTAATGGCGGTTTGATGGACTATGCCTTCGAGTTTATCATCAACAATGGAGGCATTGACACCGAAGAAGATTACCCCTACCAGGCTGTTGATGGCGTCTGCGACACATACAGGGTATGTATCTTTTTTAAAGATGGAATGCCATGTAGTGGAGAGTTATTCTTAAATATGGTTCTCGGCCCTGTGCAGAAAAATGCCAAGGTTGTCACAATCGATGATTATGAAGACGTTCCTGTAAACGATGAGAAAGCTTTGCAAAAGGCAGTTGCAAATCAACCAGTGAGCGTTGCCATTGAAGCTGGTGGCAGGGCATTCCAATTCTATGAATCGGTAACTTTCATCTTTTCATTGCACTACCATCATCACATGTAGACATAGGATTGGTGTTATTGAGGTATCTAACTTCTAAAGTTTTGGAGGAGATGGCATTGGATTCTATTTGAACAAATGTTCGCGCACTGGCTTGTAGGCAATGAACTCCTTCTAATGGCGTCTAAACAAGATCAGGAAGCTCTTGTCTTTGGTGTGTGTGCATGTTCTTTTTTACCAGGGTCTAAAGTATATTGTTCTGTTTTCTAAAATTTTCAGGGTATATTCAGTGGAAGATGTGGGACAGCTCTTGACCACGGTGTTACTGCTGTTGGATATGGCACAGAAAATGGACTTGATTACTGGATTGTAAAGAATTCATGGGGTGGAAGCTGGGGAGAGTCTGGCTATATCAGGATGGAGCGTAATTTGGGTAACACTGCAACAGGTAAGTGTGGCATTGCCATGGAAGCTTCTTATCCTATAAAGAAAGGCCAAAACCCCCCCAACCCTGGACCATCTCCTCCATCACCAGTAAAGCCCCCAACTGTGTGTGACAATTATTACTCCTGCCCTGAGAGCAACACTTGTTGCTGCGTCTTTCAGTATGGCAACTATTGCTTTGCATGGGGATGCTGTCCACTTGAGGCTGCAACCTGCTGTGATGACCATTATAGCTGCTGCCCACATGACTATCCCATCTGTAACGTTCAGGCTGGGACTTGCTTGATGGTAAGTGCTACTAAAGTCCGTTAGTATTCTTTGTTTTTCGGGGCTATTCCTGTATGGAACAGCATATCTATAGGCAAATGTTCAGATTCATGTTTCCAACTGAAGCTAATCTTTTGCATTTACATAATCATTTGAGAAATTATTATTTTTCTTCAACCATTCTGGTTTAAATTTGGCGGTCTTCATTTTTTCTTTCCAGCAAAAAATCTGTTTTCCTCTTATTTATTTTCATGAATTTTTTGAACAGAGCAAGGACAACCCTTTAGGAGTGAAGGCAATGAGGCGAACTCCCGCTATCCCTTACTGGGCTCATGGAAGTGAAGGCAAACGGAGCAGTGCTTAAAGAAAGCTTGGACTGGTAAAGCAGCAGATAGCAGGCTGGGGGTTGAAAACAATCATATTACTGACTGGAGTTGACCGCCTTGGTTTATCATACTGCATGCCATCATTCAAACAATAGGATACCAACAAATGTATGGTTTATTGAAAGATTATTCGGATGCTGATTATGTACATAGTTGTCTATCTATGTTGCATTTGCACAACGAACAGATAATTGTTATCAAATTTGGATATTGTCTGTAAATCCTGGCAGTTGCTTTTATGAAGTGCTTTAATTTTACCTTTGCTTGATATCAGTAATATCACACACACATTTGGATTACAAGTTGTTTATGATTTATAGTTCGATGATAGTCTTTCGTACATCCATAGATAACCTAACATTATAATTTTAGCTGTAGGTTGAGTTAAATTTTGTTGGGTTAGCATCCATGAGCCGGGCACTCTGCAGTCTTAGGTGTCTCGTGGGTTGTGTCCCAACTCAAATGGCAATTAGTTGTTCTTTTTTCGGAGTGCAAATATATTTGCTGGTCCTAGAGTTTACGCAATTAGTTGTTAATAAAACAAAAATTTGTGAAGAATATTATTGTGACCGTATATAAATAATAGCGTTCAAATATTAACTTTTCTTAAAAAATCAGGACACTAGGTTTTTTAAGAGGAAATTGACAGAAAATTATCTTTACGTCTTCTGTCAACCTTTTCACCCAGAAATTATGAATTCTCGTCAGAAATGACAGCGGTTTTGTTTCTTCTTGAGAAAAAAATAGGCAGGACTCAATTGTATTGGAGAGAACTGTCCTCTCAGAGGAGATCCAGAAAGACCAAAACCTCGCTACAGAGGCTCGGCGAACAAAGTTAGCCCAAGAATTCTTCTCACTCTACCTAGCCCAAGGGAAGAAGTCACAACAATAGTCTCTTACAAGAAATATATAATATTAATTTCTGTTTTTTATTGGTTTGTACTGTAACCAGATTTTTTTTGGTTAGCATTTGTCTGAAGGCAGTTTAATCTGTGGCTTTAAATGTACATGGGTTTTGTGACGAAGCATCGCAGTTGCTGTCTTATTTCATCCTTTTTCAGATGCTTCATCGCCAAAGTGGGGTTGGTGTGGTATGGCAAGTTGATGACAAAACGGTCCTCCCTCCCAGGTTATATTGGTGTACATACACTCGTTAACATCTTAATCTAAAAATCTTTGAAAGTTGAATCTATTCTAGCCTGTTAATTGGGTATTTGTCACATCGAACAATCGAGCAGAAGGTCAATGCTTGTAGTAAACGTGCATCAGCTATTACAAAATGGCCTGCATGACCAGCACAATTTTTTAATTCAAGAGTGACCTTTTTAGTTAGGAAAAATGATACTCCTGGTGTTTTAGTTAAAAGGAGGGGTACTAGACGGCTTTGTTCTTCCCATATGGATCAGTTGTCTGAAAATTCAAAATCACATCTCGTTTTCTTAGATTATATAGCCAAAACAAAAAAAGAAAAAAATAAAATTCTAAAAGCTGAGGTCGGGGGACCATCCATCTTGTCGGAGACTGGCTATCAAATGTCGCATACAACAACTTGATGATCTTGAATTATCTCTTGTCAAATTATTTCATCTTCAACATCAGGGGACCATTACATTACATATGGTGGACTCCAACCCCAATACCCTAAGCCGAAAGCCTAAGGGATAGGGATAGACCACACCCACAGCGTCCCACTATGCCACCCCATCCTTGCAATCCAATTCCATTATGGGATATGGATGTGTATATGCCTTTATCATAACTATAAAATTCTTTCTTGAAGGCTGGCCCAAATTACAATTTAGCTTGCTTTTAGGCTTTCAAGTACAATTTTGTTTCGTTTAAGATGCCAATTTCTTGCTATATTGTCGAATCCTAAAAGCATCTATACATGATTAAAAACCTTATCATCTTCTTTACTATTCAACAAGCTGAAAGCAAAACAAAAAGGAGAATTTCGATAATATATGAAGCAGAAGCATGTACTCGAGCTACATCTACCATTTAATCCCTTAGTTATATTTCATAACGCTTCCATTTTATGAACAAAGGAATAATGGTGCATTACCAAAGGATTGTGCAGCCTTGATGAAGCTAATTCTGGTGTTTATGACCAGATATACATTTGGGCTCTCCTAATCAATTGATATTTAGTGCACTGTCTCCCTCCCTCAGAGATTCAAAACCTAATTCTCCACCACCCCATCCTGTAAATTAGTGTTTACAAAAGCTGGCTTTTGTTCTTGATCATCTAATTGACATGAAGAATCCACTTTTGCATCAGTAACTTGGACTTCGCTTAATACCCTACCATTATCTTCCTTCTGTCCTTCGCGTGTAGCATTGATGCTATTGGTGTTGTTGATCAGAGCTGTGTCAGAAGATTCATTGACATTACAGGATGGGATCACAGTTGGTAGCTTTGATAGTAGAGCTCGAAGACTATAAGACATGGTAGGCAAAAGAGGAGGTATTGACCAAATGGGTGATCCCGCAATGCCATTTTGAGGGCTGTTCCAACCTAAATTTATTGACTTGAGTGGAGAATCTTCAGGTATTTCACTGAGCAATCTTTTTGCCCCGGTTAACTGGTGCTTCTCATCGACAAAGAAAGTTGTTTCCTGGTTTTCCATTGTCTGATTATTCGGTTTGATGATGTATGGAAAATGGACTGGCAGGTATGGCCTCTGTATTGCAAAGACGCCTGGAATGCTTTGAAGATAGCTGAATTTCCTCTGTATGCTGATCACCAGATTGAGATCTTCCACAATCTGAAGAACACATCAGCCAACATTTGATTTAATGTACAAAACATAGTGTATATAGAGAGAAAAGAGAGACCTTATCAAATGAACCCAGTTGAATGATGCCTTCTCTCACAGAAATGATGGCAATTGTCTGTAAAACAGAAAAAAACTTATCATATCATCTAGTTGGCTTCAAGTATGAATAATTCTACTGAGATGTCCACTTATATAAATTGAGAGTTGTGAAAATGCATACCTGAATTCCTGAATTGAATTGAAATTCCCAAGCCTTTGGTTGCTGTATTAAGAAACAAAATCATGACAAAGTCAGGAGTCTCAGGACAGAGAAAAAGCCTACATATCATGCACGCATTCATCTTTCCATTCAACAGAAATTTTTGCTGGTTCCCTTACAGGCTCAATAGAAGTATTCCAAGAGGAGACGAAACCAGGATCGCTTTCTTTTGTGACTTCTCTGAATACCCACTTGTGACTATTATCAGCTGCAACTTTGCCCACTAATCTGCAACCAATCCGCATACACATTCTCAATTTAACTTACTGCCACTCAGTTTCTTTTCTTCATTTCAAGAAAATAAGAGTTGGAAAACAAATCGGAGAATTATCAATTCTCACCCTTCTCCAAAATTATAAACCTCATGAGACATTTTGAAGAATATATCAGCTCCAAACTCCCCTTTATGTATCCACTTCCCGCACGTTCGCATTGATAGAAATCACAGAACCCATCTTCCCAAACAAGAATCCTGAAACAAAATTCGACTTTAAGACTCGAATTAAACAAAATGAAACTTAAGTTTGGTAAAATTCATTTTAACTACCAGTTTCTTTTGTTGCCTTTGGAACGATCAAGAGGACTGCCTCCGTAGTCCCACCTGCAACAAAGCAATGTGATGATCTACAGTTGAATTTAGAATATTGCTATTTGACATAATTGTGTTATATTTCTCTTACTTCGGTGGAGGGTAATTTCGAGGCAGAATCCTCCAAAAAACAGCATACACCCACTTCGAGGAATTAGAAGAATCAGAAGATGAACACAAGCTTCTCAGAGTGTGCTGCAAGAGACAGTTAAGCATGGGAAGTCCGCCTTCCATTTTCACTCACAGAAAGAGAAAAAGAATGAGAATGAGCCACCAGTAGACAAAGAGTCTAGTTTTCAAGTCACAATTAAAAGGGAAAAGAAAATACTAACGGTTGCCAATCCCCAGACGCAGAGATTAACCGAGTGTTTTAAAGACGCTCTAACTAAATTCAGAGCTACAGTGCCCTTTTCAGTTAGTTTCATGGCGGGACCCTTACATTTATGATTCAAGAGTCACTTTAAATGATCATTGCTCCCGAGAACCAGTTAGTTTCATTACTTTACACCCATTGATTTAAGAGTCTTTATTTCACGTTTTCCTTCGGGGCGTGGACATAATATTCCTTGGCAGACAAGCTGTCTTAGTTGTAATTTCGGACCTTCCTTTTTGTTTTGTATGCGTGCTGTGTCCTAGGACAGCGCAATCGGAAACCCAGTAAAACTCTCGCAGTTACTGAAGTAGTTTGCTCCCAAATCTGCGGTGGAAAGACATTGCATCCATGTTGTCAATATCTGAGTGCGGAGGTAAATTTTAACAAATTGCAGAGATATTTCATTACTAACCAAGTACAAATTACCTTGAACTCTTTCCTTCTGAATTTGCAAGAAACTTTCATCAATCTCTCAAAAATACCCCTGAACTTAATTGGGGAAATATAATCCTTAATTCTGAGACAACAAAGCACATAAAATTAAATAGCTTTCACTAGCAATTGACATCAGTGTATCAATTTGTTTGTAGTTGCAGTGGTCCTCAAAAGATTAATACGTTCCATCAGAACGCACCAAACTTCGTGTTAACATTAATATTGGCTAATATCACATCATTGTTCTACAGATACGTACTCCCACATATAGCTGGCTGATGCTACCCCATTTGTAATGTAAACAACTTAGATATTAAAAGGTCATGACATTTAAGTTTTAGCAGTTACCAGTGTCTCATAAATGGCAACATTTACTTAATATTATCACGGTTCAACCAGAAGTTTCACTTTCTTAATCTAGTTGTGGATAAATTTAAAAAAAAAAAAAAGAAAGAAAAAAAGAAAAGAAAGTTGCAGATTTTGATATCTCCTCTGGTGTTAGGCATGCTTTCTGATGAAATATTTGAAGATACCAATTTTAAAGTCTATCCAAGCTCTTCCTATTAGGAAAAGTAGAAAATCTAAATCTAAATTGGGTAAACGACAGGGGATAAGCTAAGTGCACTGTGTATTCAGGCAAATTTATCAACCGGAAGCATAGTGCACAAAATCTTCGAGTCGAAAGTAAAGATTAAGCATCAATTACAGCATTCACTCTTTTAACAGAAACGTAGTAACAGACTTTTTAATTGAAAATTCTGGTTAATTGCGGCGAAAAAAAAAAAAAAAAATGGTGCTCCTCCACCAATCGTTTTAATTAATAGCTGCAGGAGCACATAATGAACTTAGTCAATATTCCCCCACGCTGCGTTTTACAAGCGCTGTTTGTGTACCATATAGATTGTTAGCTAGATTCCCATCCACAGTGCAGTTCTCCAGCCCTAGATCAAAGATTAAGAGATATTTATACCTACCTTCACCATATGCATCATATGGTCAACCCATTTTTAACATGCACTGTATTCTGCACTAGTTGTTCTGCTAATCAGATTCCCTGCATTTCTCGAATCTTCGTCCGTTTAGACTACGATTATGAGGGCATATATATTAATTCTTGAGAACCTACTAATTTCACTTATGCCTAGTCTGTTCATTTCTCCTTACATCTAATTAAAATTAAGTCAATTGGAAAAAAATATAATAAAAAATACATTGATGTCAACAAATATGAGCTAAGTTAAATCTTGACAAGCTTCAAAATTATGATCTGATACATCCTAGTTATCAAATATGGACCGACAAAAATTATCTGTCAATTAACAGTGAAAAACCACGAAGTGACTTGAATAATTTTACAGAGCACTTTGTCAAAGATGACACCAAATAAATTTGAAATAAAAATGAAGTTGTTAGCAGCTAATGGTTAATTATTTTTGAAAAAGTTCCCATGATAATTGTAGAGGAAACTGGTCCAGTTCGAAAAACACAAGTTGGAAATGGTGCACCCCACTGTAGGGAAGGTAAAATGATTGATAGCTACAGATAGTAAGGCATGCAAACCAAACGAGCATCCCATTCCCACCCATTGTAAACGGACATGCATATATATGATGGCCCTCCGTTCCTCTATAATTATCTGTTTTCCTGCCTCTCCTTATCGTCTTGGATAGAACAGTTTTAACTACTACTCTCATTGGTACGCTCTTATACGTACATCTCATCCGATAGACATAAATATCCACTCTTGTATTTATAAGCTTACTTTTTGCTGCATGCCATTTAAATACCCTATGTGATTGTAAACATGTCTTTCCAAATCTTCGATCAAATATCTGGTTTAATCTACCTGAGGCCTCGTGCTCTAAGAATTAATATCACTAGTCAGAATATAATATATCCTACTAAGGGCAAAAAATTTCTGACATATACAGTATCCAGTATTCATTTACGTCAGTAGAAGAATATAACAGACCAATAAACAAGTTTTTGGATCAATCTCTGTGGAAGTATTCTCCAGCAAAGTCAGGTAACAAGCATCTGGCGTGATATGGAATAATTAATGAATGATGCCTGAAATTTCTATCAGCCTTGATTTGTAGCAACTGCAAGGTTATGATAAGTGTGATTTAAAATAGAAGAAATGATCTCAATACCAGAGGCAATAACTTACAAGAAAGTCACTAAAATGCTGGAGAACATACTGTGCTATTAAAACTGTAAGAGGTAGTCTACAAGATACGTCCGCTTGAGTTTATGCAAAAAGCACCTTTTTTTTTTTTTCTTTGAATCGTTCGTTTTTAGTCTATACTAAATTTCAATTACCCATCAATATAGAAACATATAAAATTATAGGATGTGTATGATTCTTTCAATTGGCTGCATGTCGATCACCAAACGTTATATAGCTCTGGGAGGAAAAGATAGAGGCAATGGTCGCGATACAGATGAGCCTCGATCAGCCTCTAGTTGTCTAGCTACAAAGTCATGCCGTCTGTCGGCTTTCCTGTTTGTGGACCTTCAGTTGCGTTCCAAATATCAGAATACTGAATAGTAGCAACATCGGCCCACCAAAATATAAAAATCTGGAGTGGCCTAATATACGGCCGTTTTATATTGGACCGAGCCCTATTTCGCTTTCTGTGAAAGGAAGCTCCTTTTCTTTTTGTTAGAGAAGGTAAATAAGCTCCAATTTTCCCCAAGTAAACTCAAATCACTCGAGAGTAATGCAAATGAAGCCGGAAGTTCTATCAGCTACTGAAGCACCTATGCGTGTGCTAGAATTACTTTTTTTGTATTAATACTTAGCACGTACAAGCAAGTATAGTTGTAATGGTCATTGGTAAATTTAATATTGTTATGTCAAAATAAGAGTATGCAATTTGCTAATAAAATTTTTGGGTGGCATTTTAACAATTTACCATTGACTTGCCCAAGTTGGAATGTGTTTTAAGTCGTTAAGAGCCATTGTCAACGGTGTGGGAAGATATCTCGAAGCCGCTCTCTTGTGGTTTATTCCACCGTTTTTTAAATTTAACGTATATCCTTAACACTAATGAATGAATGCTTGTATTAGTCTGACTTTTTTGGCTGACAAACACGTTGTTTTCATTGAATAAATAAGCAAAATCAGTGCTGTAGGTAATATTGGACTAATTAGATTGAGCATTCACACCAGATTGCTACAAACCTATAGCTTTCATGTGGTTTTCCTTTTTACATTTATCATCAGCTAATAATTTAATTTTTTTCGCATCAGATGGTGATATCATACATTGGAAATTCGTATTTCTCAGTTTTCACTGCATGTTCCTCCAGATAACAGATACTATTATTTTTATAATTAAGAGCGTTCGTAGACTTGGTCATTATAATCTTTGGCAAGTTGAGGGGATTCTGCCATTATTAATTATTAAAGCTCTTGTGATTGAGGTTGGAGCAACGACGACTTCAGGGGTTTACCGCGTGCGTCAACCCTCATCAAGAAAAACCAATTCCCTCTAAGCCTATATATGTAAATACCCATCTACATTAGCAGTAAGTGTAGCTTCATTTCACTGAGGAATTTCCATGTCGCTCTCTGGAATCCAAGGCCTTCCACTCGAAGTCACTGGTATTGTATACAATATTTGTATTAGCTAGCACTATACATGCAACTACTTTCTTTTTTCAAAGGATGAGACAGTACTTTGGACATTATTTGTTCTTTACTAATGTGATTATTAATTTTATTTCTAGTCGTTGGATGTTATAACTTGGATGATAAAGATTGGATATCAAGACAAGATCCTTACGTCTGCCTTGAATATGGAAGCACCAAGTACAGAACAAAACCTGTACAGGTATCTATCTGAAATCGTTTTTGAGTGCTTAAAACTTTATATGTTTGTTTGCTTTGGTTGTCTTTCTATGTTCAGTTCTCTTCAATGGATCTAATTTCCTGCTGTTTTGTTAGATGGAGGCAACAATCCGACTTTCCAAGAGAAGTTCGTTTTCCCACTGATTGAAGGCCTCCGGGAACTGAATGTTGTGGTCTGGAATAGCCACACCCTTAAACCTGATGAATTCATTGGCTCCGGAAGGTAATTCAATTATCAGCCTTCAACAATTCTAACAAAATAGAAAGATCAATGTATACTTTTCAATTAACCACTTTCCGATCTCGCTAATTTCTAGGATTCAACTTCACAAAGTCCTTTCCCAAGGTTTTGATGATGCTGGCTGGCCGCTTCAGAGCAAAACTGGCAGGTCAAATAGAATACTGTCCCTTCAAGTATTCTCCAACTTTTGTACTCTCGCCATTTATAGTTCTTTTTATATCTGATACGTCTTCTTTCATACAGACACTCTGGAGAAATCAGACTGATATTGCACTACTCAAGTTCGCATGTACAATTTCTACCCTCATCATTTTGTTTAGGAATCATGAGAACTTGAACCATTATATATATTACACATTATTTACAACAAAATAACCTTGTTATCCCTGTTTGGGCAACTAACTAATTGCAGCAATCGACGACAAAAGTAGCTCCATCAGCGCCGCAACATGCGAATCCGTCTGGCGCCTTCAGCCAAGTCTCACTGCCTGGTTCCTTGACACAGGCATCTCCAGTTCCTTACCCGCCCACCACCGCATACACCGCCCCTACCCCTTACACATCGTACCCTTCTCAGCCGGCAACTTATCCACCATCTCCATATCCTCCCACGGCTCCAGCCTCACCGGTTGGCTATCCTACACAGACGTTCCCTCCTGTACCTGCAGTCTATCCTCCACAACCATACCCGCCTCCACCTCAGGGCCCGACTTACTATGCTCCAGGTACAATCATTTTTTTCAATTCTCAAGTTTTTTCCTTTGACTGTGTTTCTACCTCTTACTCCGGATGGGTGCTGACGACTGACGTGCTCTCTGAATGAAGGTCCTCCATCTGGAATCTATCCACTCCCGCCATACTGAGATCTAGCATTGACGACCATCAGTTTGCGATTGTATACGAGTGTAGCATCATGTACGGGGCCGCTATAAGAATCCGTGCTTTTAGAGATCGAGATCATGTGTTCGCAACCAGTTTGTAATTTTCTGCTAAAAGCTTCATTTGCTTTTTATGACGAAGTTCGATTGTCGGTTTAAGTCTTTAAGCGTAATTAATTTCTACGGTTTTTTCTGGCTTAATTAAAATATATACGTATGCACGAGTACTTTATTTCTCAGTGGAAGAACAAATGATTGCTTGCTTTTTCACTTCCTTTCGTTTTGCTTAGCTCTATCTAACTGAGAATTCAAGGAAGACTTGTTCCAACTCTCATTTCTTGCTAATGACGTGATGATAGCAGCACTCTCTCTCCCTTTTTACAAATGCCATTTTGATACACCAAAAGGAACGAAAATTCACGATACATAAAAAGAAAAATCAGATTCCAGATATTGAATAACATCACAAGACTACACCTCATCAGAATTTTTCAGTGATGGGCAAGTTGATTGAATTTGATTAGCAATGTCATGAAAATTAGTACACAATTTATAGCCTGCAAATAGCAAGTGAAAATAATGTAATTATCCAAACAATAAAGAAGTTACCTGAAAGTAGCGTTACCTCAATCCAAGATGTCCAAACCTTCCTAATTTGGCTTGTCTATTAGATGCTTTGTGCTGTGCGAGTGCGACACCATTTCTAACCTCAACTTACAATGACGCCTAACAACTTATGTTTTTGCTCGAACAGAATTGGACTTCGTTAGAAGTTCTTATCTTTTTGCTATTCATATTTTAATTTTACTATTTTACTCTTATTATTAAAAATATCTAAATTAATATTATTATTTTTATTTTTTATTTTTAATAATTAACATAATTTTATTCTAACATTTAAAGTTAAAAGTTATAATAATATTTTAACTCTTAATTTTTTATTCAAAATTTATTATCAAATATTTGTAATATCTAATTGTATACAATTTCTAAAATACATCATATATATATATGAAAATAATTTATTTTAAAAACTATGTGTAATTAATATTGTCAAAATTATATATAATTATGTAAATATTTAACAAATTTTCACAAAAAATTTTATGTTATAAAAAAATTTTTACAATTAATTATACAAAATTTTAAAATAAATTATTTTAACAACATGATTGACGAAGCGAAAATGCGAAAATAAACAAAAATAAGGTTTCAAAAGTTTTTAAATGAAATTTTTATTGAAAGAAAGATGTGTAAACAATACTATATGCTCCCTATTTATAATAGAGAAAACCTAAATCTACTTAAATAAGGAAAAAAAAACTCTTATAAAAAACAAGCAAGTTAAAAACTAAAAAATTAAAGAAAAATAATTTAAATTAAATAAAATAAAAAGACTAGTCAAGTTGTCCTACATCAGCTCCCCGTCACTTGAAAATGAACTTGTCTTCAAGTTTTATAGGTATAACACTTTATCTTCATGATATTTGTACATGTCTACTACATTAAAAGTGTTTGAAATATTCCAATCATTCGGCAGTTATAACACATAGGCATTATCATTAATCTTCTTTGCGATACGAAAAGGCCAATACTTTCTGTTCTACAATTTGCTACGAATTCTAAGAAACCGACTTTTGTGCAAATAGGCCATGACAAGATCTCCTTCCTGAAACACCTTTTGTCGCCGATGTTGATCTGCGTCTTTTTTGTATTTCTTGTTGGCAGCTTTCAAACTAGCACAAACCTTCTTTTGTATTTTTTGTACCTTCTCTGCCATGTTTTCTACAGTCTTATTAATCTCTGGCAAAGCTGTTGAAGTTACTAGGTCTAATACATGACAGGGTAGTTACAAATAAACCACCTCAAATAGAGTTTTGCCAATCGAATGATTCATCATATTATTATAAGCAAATTCTATTTGAGGTAACACTGCATCCCATTATTTAGGCTTCTCCCTACAAATACAATGCAACATATTTCCTAATGTGCAATTAACCACCTCTGTTTGCCTATCAGTTTGAGGGTGAAATGTGCACTACTGTACTGCAACTTTGTATCAAATTTTCCCCATAAAGTACGTCAAAAATGACTAAAAAATTTGACATTCCTATCTAAAGTAATAGACTTAGAAATGCCATGTAGACGAACCACTTCCTTAAAGTATAATCCCGCTACATAAGTTGCATCACCAGTTTTCTTACAAGCAATAAAATGTGGCATGTTTGAAAAACGATCCACAACCACAAAGGCAAAATCATTACCTCGTTAGGTACACGGTAATCCTAGCACAAAATCCATTGATACATCTTCCCAAATATTTTCAAGCATGGGTAATGGCATATATAATCCAGTGTTCTGAACATGTCCCTTAGCAACTTGGCACTGCCGCATAATTCTTCCTACATCTCGTGTAAGTTGCTGCCAATAATACATCTCTTCCACCAAAGCGACTATCTTGTCTCGCCTCACATGACCAGCCAAATTGCCACCATGTAATTCCCGTATCAACTATTCCCGCAATGAACAACGAGGAATGCATAACTTATTGGCTTTAAACAGATATCCATCATGAATAAGAAAATCTGTTGCTCACTGATTATGATTACACTGATCCCAAATGATGTGAAAATCTTCATCAGTTGCATACTGGTCCTTCACTACTTCAAACCCAATTATTTCATTACTCAAGGTGACTAGTAAAGTAGCTTGCCTACTCAAAACATTAGCTACTTTATTCTGTTGCCCAAACTTATGCTTCAATACAAACGTAAATTTCTGCATAAATGACACCCACCTAGCATGTACTTTATTTAAATGATGCTAATTATCAATATACTTCAATGCCTGGTGATCACTATAAAGTACAAACTGCCTTTGAATCAAGTAATGCTCCCAATGCATCAATGCCCTGAATACTGCATAAAATTCTTGGTCATATGTAGACCATTTCTGTCTCGCGTCACAACTTTTCACTAAAATATTCAATAGTTCTACCTTCTTGACTGAGAACAGCACCAATACCTATTCCCGAAGCATCACACTCTACCTCAAATACCTTGTCAAAGTTAGCTAATGCCAATACAGGAGTCGTACAAAATTTTTCCTTCAAGATGTCAAAACTCTTATTTTGCTCATCACCCCAATTAAACTTTCCCTTCTTCATACACTCAGTAATAGATGTGCGATGGTGCTAAAATTACGAATGAATAGACGATAAAATGTCTCTAATTCATAAAAACTCTTTACTTCCCCGACAATCTTTGGTGTAGGCTAATCTCGAATTGCCTTAACCTTGAACTCATCAACTGTAATGCCGTTAGCCCCAACTACAAACCGCAAAAATACTAAATTTCGCTACATAAAATTACATTTCTTCAAGTTGATAAACAATTTATTCTTTCTAAGTGCTTTAAACACCTCCCTCAAATGAACCAAATGACTCTCCTTATCACAACTATAAATTAAGATGTCATCAAAATATATCATAACAAACTTGAAAGCGAAATGTTTCAATACTTGATTCATAAGTCGCATGAAGGTGCTTGGTGCATTTGACAAATCGAAAGGCATTACTATCCATTCATACAATCCCTCTTTAGTTTTGAATGTTGTCTTCCACTCATTTGAAAGTTTGATGCGAATTTGATGATAACTGCTACGTAAGTCAAGTTTGGAAAACACTTTTGCTTCTCCAAGCTGGTCTAACATATTTTGTAACCGTAGAATCGAAAACTGATACCTAATGGTTATTCTGTTAATTGCTCTACTATCCACGCATATCCGCTAACTACCATCCTTTTTAAGGACTAGAAGTGCAGAAACTACACAAGGACTTTTGCTCTCCTTAATAAACCCCTTCTTAAGTAGCCCATCCACCTATTTCTGCAAAATCTCATGCTTCTTAGGACTCATTATATAATGTGGCAAATTGGAATGACTAGCTCCAGGCACAAAATCAATGCTATGTTGTATATCCCGTATAGGTGGTAACCCCTCTGACATCTTTTTTGGAACTACGTCGGAAAATTTAGCTAGTAATGGCTGTACGATCTCTGGAATCTTCACCATCGGATCCAATTCCTCATCCTTAGCTACTATCATACAACCCTCATAATTTTCTTTCATATGTCTTTCTACTACAGTTAAAAAATTTGTCTCCTCTACTTTAGGAACCTTTTGCCCCTCTTTAGTTTCACTCATTGGCATCAATACTATTTTCTTCTCATCCTACCAAAACTCATAAATGTTTCGTCATCCCCTATGTATCGCATCAATATCATATTGCCATGGCCTTCCCAGCAACATATGGCATGCATCCATATCCATGACATCACACAACACATCACTTTTATAATATTTTCTAATCGAAAAAGGAAGTTTACATACTTCAGTTACATGCGTTTCAATTCCTTTCTTAATCCAACCAATTTTGTAGGGTGACGGGTGTTTTTCCATGGGCAAATCCAAAGCATTTACTAATGCCTTAGAGACTATATTTTCACTATTACTCCTGTCAATTATCACCTTACACACTTTATTTTAATCGTTCCCTTTGTCCGAAAAATCTTATTTCGTTTGTGTCTTCTCTTCCGTTTTAGGTGTCAATAATAGCTTCTGCACAATATAAGAAACGGCTTCTCCTTCATCACTATCAACCACATCAACTTTTCCCCATCTTCATATTCGCCCTCTTCATCTTTTATTGCAGCGTTCACATAATGTGTTACACCTTTATTTTTCTCCCATTATGGACATTCATTGGATCTATGTTCAGGCTGTTGACATCTATAACATTTGCTTGGCATTGGCTCATATACGGGTTACTAGTTTGTTACTGAGTAGTTCGCAGGTTAGCAAAATTACCCCTTTGCCTGGTTTTTCCTCTACCCATATTTGGTGCTACACCCTTATTTTGTGGTACCAGATTTGGTGAAGTCAAAAACTGTCGTGCTGCAACTTGCAGTTTAATAACAAGCCGCTTTAATTGCCTCTCCAACTTCCTTGCCTTGCTCACAGTTTCAGAAAAATCTCAAATTGTATACATGTCAAGCTGGTCTTGTATGTCAATTCGTAACCCTCTAATGAATTTGGCAACCAGTTGTGATTTTGACTCCTTTAAGTTGTTCGTAAAACATAATCTATGGAATTCTTTAGCATACTTGTCGACTGAACGATTTCCCTGTCAGCAATTATTTAACTGCTTGAATAAATTCTACTTATAATTAGAGAGCAAATATTGAGCCTTCATCTTCTGTTTCATGTACTCCCAAGACCTAATTATGTCTTTTCCTTTATGTTGTCGTTTATTCTAAACTTGTTGCCACCAAGCGGATGCACCCCCTTTTAACTTTATGGCTACTAATTTTACTTTCCTTTCATCAGGAATATTCATATAATTAAAAGAATTCTCAATATCTGCCAACCAATCAAGAAAGTCTTCTATATGCAAACTCCCTTTAAACACAGGAAGATTTAGGTTTACCTTATAATCACTATAATTTCCACTTCCACATGTCCTAACAGAATCTTGATCAATTATATCATCATCTAAATCCTCATACCTCTGAGTTTTGTCGTTAATAATGCCAAGTGGTTGTAACACTGGTGTTGGAGCACCGGGCGGGATCCCGTCTATCCCTCTACACTCATGTTCAACTATATTGTTACCGCCTAACTCCAATCTCTCTAACCTTTGATCAAAATCTACTAATTCTTGACGAATAGTTTGAGTGAATTCCTTAACGGCTGCCCTTCCAACTTCTGCGGCTATTGCACGAATAGCCTCCACTGTTAGTGCCTGCACCCCTCAACATCATCAGTAGGATGGTTGTTTCCCGTATTGCTGTTGCACACCATTGTAATTCTTGCTCTGATATCAATTAACAAAGCGGAAATGAGAAAATAAATGAAATTAAAGTTTCAAAAGTTTTTGAATGGAACTTTTATTGAAAGAAAGATGTCCAAACAATACTGTAAACTCTCTATTTATAATAAAAAATGGCTAAATTTACTTAAATAAAAAAAAAAAAATTCCTATAAAAAATAAAGAAGCTAAAAACTAAAAAATTAAAGAAAAATAATTTAAATAAAATAAAATAAAAAGACTAATCAAGTCGTCCTACATCAATGATATATTTTAAAAATTATATATAATTAGATATTATAAATATTTGATAATAAATTTTAAATGAAAAAATAATTAAGAGTAAAAATATTATTATACTTCTTAAATTTAAATGTTAGAACAAAATTATATTAGTTCTTAAAAAATAAAAAATAAAAAATAAAAAAATATTAGATTTTACATATTTTTAATATAGAAAAATAAAATAGTTAAATTAAAATATAAATAGTATTATCGATTTTTTTTGAAACATAAAAGGTCTCCTTAAAACTTAAAAAAGTAAATTACAATATATATTTTTTATAATATACACTATATATATTATTATTATTATTATTATTATTATTATTATTATTATTATTATTATTGAGATCTAGCACTGTCATTAAGATTATACAAAGCCATAGATATATAACAATAAAAAGATGAAAATTTTCTATTTTCTATAAGAAGAAAAAAAGGCAAGGTAGTAGTGCCTCTCTTAGGACTCAATAGTGTGGAAGTAGTGCCTCTCTTAGGACTCAATAGTGTGGAAGAGAGTAAGTAATAAGTCCCGTGTGTTTTAAGCCAGCTTGGTATCAATCCTAGAAAGCATTGGTTGTTGTTGTTGAGTTGAATTGAATCCAATCCCTATTGGAAGGTATGGATTATCTAGGGATTGATCTTAGCTGCGCACTCGGATCTCTACGAAACGGCAAATTCCCAGAGAAAGATTGTTTGCTGCCTCTCATATCGAAGCTCCTCGGCTACTGCATCGTGGCCGCTTCCACCACCGTCAAACTCCCTCAGGTCATACTTCTAAGCTGCTATTTCTTTTGATCCATGTAACTAGTTCCCTTTTCTTTTTTAATTAACAATTTTCTTCATTTATTACGAATTCATAGACAACCATGAGATTCGTGTATCCCTTCCCAATAATAGAATTTTTTTTTCTTCTGAATGGTCGGTTCTAAATTGATGGTTAAAATAGAAATGCTTACGAGTTTGACTTGAAAGTGTCTGCTAAAAATCCCCATCTTAGTTGAGCTGCAAGAGCTGACAATTTGTGGAATTGAAGTGTTTTTGTTTAGTTTAAAGTATTTTCTCTTGCTATTGTTGTTTAGGTTGCAATAATACTTCTCATTACTTAATTTTGATAATTTTTGTTCTGCAATTGTAGATATTGAAAATCTTGAAGCATAGAAGTGTAAGAGGGCTTAGTGTTGTAGCCTTTGAGCTGGAAGTAGTTGGTTATACAATTGCTCTGTCCTATTGTCTTCACAAAGGGCTTCCTTTTTCAGCATATGGCGAGTTGGCATTTCTTTTAATCCAAGGTAAGTATTTTTCATTCTTCCTGTATTTTCTTTCAACCTAAAACGTTTTAAGTTAATTCTGCATTGTGGTGTGCCATGAGCATAAACAAAATTGGAATACTGATGTAATGACTGATGGTGGTAGTATATGAAGTTGAGATTTTGAGGATTTAGGGCAGATAAATTATCCTTAATTCATACATTTAATGTTTACTGCACATATCAATTTGGCAGTTAGACACAACCACGTTAGATTGACTGCGTCGCTGAATCTTCCCATCTTGTTCCTAACTTCCAGACAAGAAATTTTTGTGTAAAATAATCTAAGTTGGTGGGTCATTTAGGGGAATCAGATGAGGTGTTGTTGAATTGCTGAAATTATGCTGTATCGTGTAGCTGATGCTTAACTAACACAACCTCTTTTGCATGTCTTTTGCAGCAATAATTTTGGTTGCTGTAATCTACTCTTTTTCACAACCTGTTGCTACCACAACGTGGATCAGGGCTCTACTGTATCCTACTTATTTGCCCAATCATATTATTTTCAGTTTTTCCCTATTGAAATTTTAATATGCAAGGATAAAGTATACTGGCAACTTTTCCCTTGACCTGATTTGATTTCAGATATTGTGCTATAGCACCAACAATTCTAGGTGGTCAAATTGATCCTGTTCTTTTTGAAGCTCTATATGTGAGTAGCAATGTTTACTTCCCTGTCTTCATTACTCAAATATTATCAGCTTCTTTCCATCCTCTCTTATTTTGTTATGAATAGATAATGGAGACAAAAACATACACATCTATGCATATTTGAACATTCAGAATTTTGGTGCTTTTTAATTTTATTCTTCTGCATGTTTGACACTTATCTTATGTGGAAATGTTCAACTACAGGCATCCCAGCACGCAATATTTTTCTTTGCCAGGGTTCCACAAATATGGGAGAACTTTAAAGTAAGTTGAAATGTAGAATCATTTGGCTGTTAATTTGTGGGATATTACCGACTCCAAGTTTATATAATCTGTAAAGAGACCTTTTCTAGTGTTAAAGATTAATAACTATCCTTTAAGCAGAACAAAAGTACTGGGGAACTCAGCTTCTTGACATGTTTCATGAATTTTGGTGGTTCCATGGGTGAGTTATCATTATTAATTGAATTAGTTGCAATTAAGAGGGCATGGTATATAAACTAAACAACTTATCATTTTTTTTTTTTGGGGGGTTCCACAGTGAGAGTGTTTACAAGCATTCAAGAAAAAGCGCCAACAAGTGGTATCCTTTTCTATTTTTGTGAGTTGTCAATTGCACAAGTTTCTCTAATGAGTTGTTTAGAGTAAAAGTGTTGCATGTCTTTTTTGAGAAGGTTATCTTCAGTAGCTAAAGCAGATTTGTAGCTTTGGCGACAAAGTGTTAATTCTAAAGTTTAACATATCTTGGAATGTTGACGGAAATTTGAGTCATGATCTTACCTACTATGGCCAATTATAGGCACTGCATTACTTTATACTTATTGAGACATTGGATCTTTGATCAGATGCTTCCCCTACTGTAGGTGTTTTCTAAGTCTTAGTTTTCCAGCTGCTTATTTAATATGCATGCATCCAAACATTTGCTGTCCTTAATTCTTTTGAAGTTATTCTGGGCTCTGTAATTGGTATCTTGATGAATGGCACCATCCTGAGTCAGATCATCATGTACCTAAAGCCTCAAGTCAAGAAAGAGAAGAAAGTTAAGTAAAAGGAGACCACGTTATAGGCAGGTTTGCTCTGCTCACGTTAAGAGGCTCAACAGGTGAGGCAAGTGAGCCACCATTGTGTTGGGTTGCTGGCCAGCTTGCTTTAGTCTTAAACTCATTAAAGGAAGGTTACATTATATATTCAATAGACTTTGCTCTTCAAAATGCTTCAGAAATTTGTGAAGATTGATTGAAATCTTGTTGTATGGAGTTAATTTGTTATTTATATTACATATCCAAAATCTAACTTTTATCTTTACATCCACTCATGTATCCCGTTATTGTAGTTCTCTCCTTGTTTGTAATTTATCTTTGTTAAATCTTTGTTTTATTACAACCCAGCTGGAGCAGAATTACTTGGATGACAGAGGAGGAACTCTTTGAGTGGCTGATTAACAAGGTTTGGTAGTTTAGCATGATTACAATGGAATTCTGTTTACCAATATTTTAATGCTACAGAGTATTAACCTTCAGCACAACAACGGTGCAAAAACTGGAGTAAGGGTGTGTTTGGGATTGCTGATTTTTTCTTAGCTTTGAAAGCAAAGCCCTCACTTCTCTTACTAATATTTAACACTTCGGACCTTCATTGTGTAACATTTGTGACTTTAAATGTACAACACCTTATTCTTTACCTGTCTTAAAATTTACATTTATGAGTTAGGCTATGATTCACAGTGACTTATTTAGTTTAATGGTCGAAGAAAGGTGTCATTGCTCTCAGCCCACATCGATGTTATAAGATGAAATTATAATTGAATGTTAGTGAAAATGTTAAGTGTTTATAAGATGAAATTATAATTGAATGTTAGTGAAAATGTTAAGTGTTTTTAATTAAAAATTGATGTTTATCAAATATTTATTTTAGCAGATTTGAAAAAAAAAACTAAATACAATTTTTTTTTTTTTTATGAGAACTAAATACAAGATAGTAGTGTCAAAAGTATGCTTGCTTGCTTGCTTTATGGCCAGTTCATATGGTCAGCATGCTAATTTCTATGCTTTTCCTTTGCTTGAAAGGCGGCAAAAGGGACTTGCCAGGTCTTACGGCATGACCCATAGAAAGAAAAAGGTATTAGAATTTCATAAAACATTTTTAAACGAAGCCCGCTAGGAGGGCAGAGAACCCGTGAAGCTCGAATACGGTTGGTTATTACAATTTAAACTACGTTTGAAAATAAGGAAGGAGGCTCCGTAGTAACATGAAAATCGTGCTTTTGACATGTTGTAGTACAAAATTTCTACATGAGAACAGTTTTGGACCGGAAATGATTATAGCATACAAAGGTGAGAAGGAAAACACGTTTTATCCGTATATTGAAGTCACCGCCCTTCTACTTCCCCAATTCTCTAAAATTTCAACGGCATTTTTTTTAATTAAGATCACGCGATGGGAACAGTTTTTAGCTGTTCTTTCACTCAGAGGGGAATCTTTAGTCCTAACACAGCACGCACTCCAAATCTTCAAAGAAAATGGCCAATTAGCTGCTGAAAACCGAGACACCATAATTCTCTGTGCCCTTCCAAGAGCGCATTGACGTAGCACTAAATATTTTGAATGGTAAAAGAATCAGCTTATGGCCGTCGAACGAGGGCAATCTGATCGGCCAAACTTTGAGGAAATCCATTAACAATTTGTACCATATTTGACGAGTGTTCAAGTTTGAAACAATCCCAAGCATCTCATAACATTACATACAATTCTTTTCAATTCACCTATGCCAACCTCAAGAATATGCACATCTACAACTTAATAGGTTACAAAGTGGAAAATTTGATTGATTCCAACCTCAGACAAAACAAAGGACAGGTTTCAATCAAGTTATTAGTCTATTCAAGCTTACCTTCACCAGCACATAAACAGACGTAACTTCAGGAAGCAAACTAGTGCAGATTCCAAACCTGAGTAAAAAGCTCCTTTGAAAGTATTGAAATCAAGGCTTCGTCCCAAATATGAAGCCAATCAAGCCTTCATCCCAAAACAACCTACCATTAACTCCAAATTACTGACAATACTATTGCAGAATTTATTTCCCTGTGTCATATGCCAGAATTTTATGATGGTGTAGTGTTTCTCACAAAACCCACATCCAAATGCATAGGATCAAGCACCACCAGGGTCCTCAATGCAACTTATAGGCGCCAATGAACAGAGAAAGGTGATATCAACCATATGAGGAAAAACCAATCACTGCAATTAATTCATCTGGTAACAAAACCAGACAGAAGGCAGACTCTGATAATCAGGTAAATGCAAATTGGACCAAGGTTCACCAACCCAACTCATTTGATAAAAGGGTGAATGAATCACAATGAACAATCCTACAAAGCTAAAAATTGATACAATTTCTCTGGGTTTGATGCATAGATATCTTATACTAGAAAGTATCCAAATCTTCAGAAGTCAACGTCTCACAGTTTCTAAAACCAAAATGAGTTAACCATTTGGACATAAATTACTTCCCATGTTTACCTGTTCCTACAGATGAAGAAGTGCAAGAATCAACAGCAGCTTGGTGAAACAGCATTTGCACAACCAGCATCAACTATGAGTTGCAATTTCTCCGCAGTGTACTCTAATTGACCAAAATTTAGATGCTGACAGATCTCTACCACCAGTTCCACCATCAAACTCAATTTTTAGAATCCATGATCAACCATCTTATATACCATAGCCATTTTTTCTATATATTATCCTAGAGTACACAGTGAACATGCTAATGGCATATCAAACTTGTTGAAACAATTGAATACCTATCAAACTTCTTCATAGTACAATTAACAAATGAAATTTGGTACATATAGTCCACCTTAGCTGACTCTCCTGGCTAAAACTCATGACTTCTTAAACTAACAGCTTTTGTGAATCAGCTCCTTGAATTGAACTAAAGCTAGTTGATATGTTCCTATGACATTAGCTTATGCCTATAACTATTGAATAAAAAAGTAACAAAACTTTCCTGTTAAGAAAGAGACTTCAGATGCATTGCCTTCCAACGATTTTACCCAAAATATACACCTATGAAAGGATTTATGTAATGCAGTTGCAATACAGACAAATATAGTGTTGAAGCACAGTCCCTGATGTGGCAAAAAGAACCTTCTTGTACATACAAATACAGTATGCAAGCACAATCATGTTTTTACCCAGACTACTCATTAGACAATCAAGAACTCCAATCCTGGAAAGTATGGAAAGCGTATACAAGCAACGGTTAGGCTACTGAATATAAAAAAGTAAGCTCAAATGAACAAGAAATTAGCACAGAATTCACAAAAACAGACAAGTGTAAGCAAAGAAAATAAAAATGATCGCCTTTTGGCAAATGAAGTTTTTTAAATTCAGAAGACAATAAACAAACACTCGGCACAGACTTTAAATACACAAGGGGACAGAATTAGACAATCCAACAGAAATTAATGTGAAAACAGTTGAATAACCAAGTTCAGTTCTTTTAATTAACTATTTCTTGAACTGCTATTACCACTTGACCACCTCCTCAAAGTGCAAGCCACCAAACTCCTCCCACTCAATAGCCCTAACCTCGACTTGAATGAGGTTGATCGACTAGTACTACTCGATGCAACACTAGGCTGCACCATTTGTGGGGGAAACTCGATACCATTGTCTTGAACTCCATCACTTGCATCTTGGTGTTCAGTCTCGCCACTATCTAAATTCACAACAACATATTCTCTTCTTGCTCTCAACCAATCCGCGCCTTCAGTAGTCACTCCTCTACACTTCTTCACCTTCACTTTGACCAAATTCGGACACCCACTTGCTAGTGCTTCCATTCCGTGGTCAGAAACTGGACAACTCTTGATGCAAAGCTTTTTCAATGCTACGCATTTTGCAGCTATGCAAGAAATTTCCATATCACCAAATGTATCACTACCACACAAGGCTAATCGTTCTAGATTTTGGCAATTCGATGCTAAAACTTCCAGACTCAACCTGGTTGGATTCACACCAATGAGAACTAGCTCCTGTAAATTTGGGCAAAATTTTGCCACGGCTATTAGTCCTTCATCTCCTATTCGATTGGCTTTCCATCCATCAATGTGGAGTTTTCTCAATAGTTTACATCGCTCAGCTATAGCTGCTAATCCAAGATTTGTACACTCGGGAGTTTTGACGAGATGCAGAATTTCCAGATCTAAACAGTTAGATATTGCAGCCAACCCGACGTCCGTCACTTGGATTCTCTCAAGATGGATCTCGACCAAACTTGTCACCCGATCCGTTGCCAGTTGGAGAAGCTTGTCCCAATCACCAGAGCACCTAAAAAGTTTTAACGTTCTTAGATTCTTTGCCCCGATTATTAGGGGACCAAAACACTGTCCATTGTAAAGTTCCTTTAGGCAAATTGTTTTAAGTGAAGAGGATGCCACCCCAGGTCCAATCGGCTCAGCGGCGGCTCCGTCTGTTATGCCGCGAAGCCGTTTTACCGATAGCTCTTCAAGAGTCGAGCAGTTATCGAGCACTGCGTTCATGCCTTTGGCTCCAAAAGTGCAAGATCCACACGATAGCTTCTTCAAACCCTTGCAGTTTTTAGCAAATACAGACATTCCGGCGTCGGTTAGCTCCCGGCAAGCGCGAAGCTTTAGGCGCGTTAGGTTTCTGCACTTTAGAGAGATTAAAATAAGCGCGTCATCTCCGACACTGACGGATCTACGGTCACATTTGAGAGCGAGTTTCGTGACGACGTCGAATCGGGAGAAAAGAGAAGGAATCATTGGAAGGAGATCTGATTGAGCGTTGAGAGAGAGACGGTGACGACTCTGCCCCTCGATCCTAAGCCAACGCCGACAAACGAGGGAACACCTTTTGCGGTCACCGGAGCTGAGAGACTGGAAAATGCAAGCCAAGCACTCGTCGGGTAGATTTCGAGATGTAGTCGGACGCTCCGTCGGGAAGTTCGTCATTATTTTCCTCAGCTTGCATCGGGGAGATCACAGCCGTTGATTTGGATTTGTACCGTTGGCTGTGGTTAGATTCTCGGCGGCTTGTGATGGCGGCCGTCGAAGCTGACTGGCCCATCCACAACGAGTTGAAGAATCGACGTATGAGATTTTGCCTCAGGTATCGTTATCCTGGGCGCCACCGTAGCGAAACTTTGAGCTGAACTATTTAGGAGCCTCTAGGTCTGGCTATTTTGCTTCGAAGTGTTCGGACACGGACATGAAATCGGATTTCAATTTGGCTTTTTCTGGAGTTTGTTTGCTTTTTATTTATTTATCTTTTTGAATAAAATAGTTTTCTCCACCCTGGTAAAATTTTATAGGGTTAAGCTTAGCTTACCACGCGTTTATCGCATTGCATACTCGCATCCTCACTGTAACCCACAACAACACCTTTTGATTTCCATCGTTGCATGGTTTTGATGGATGATATGGAAGTGAATGTGATCGTCATCGAAGGGATGGCTTATGATAAGCAGATCGGGGCGTCCACTCTGGATTATTATTTTTTCAACCATTATTTTTCCTCGGCCCATAAACAACATTTATTTCGAATCTGTGTAATATCTGATGAGTATTATAGAAGTTTGCATTACAATTCGTGCCATAATTAAAGAATTTAAACATGGCTGGCTCCAAATGAATGAAAGGAAAAGATAGATATTCTCTTTGCTTTTAAAATTTTTAAAAGGAGTTTCAGTGGCAAAAGCCATACTCAAGATTCTTATCCGCATGCATTTTCGACTAATTTACGAGTTTAGTTTAATTCATGTAAAATTTGAGGCGAGAAGATTAATCAAATGTCCTCCCGACATCAAAATTTTTTTGTGATAATCTTCGGATGTGATCAATAAACATTTCATTTTTACTTGGATAACTTTGTAAATCTCCGTGAATGAATGAGTTGTTACAATACAATAATTAGCGTCAACCAGATCACAGTTCGCAAAAATGTTAGCTAACAAAAACAGTAACTGTGATGCCCGAAACAGACCATGTTACTGATATCTGCAGGACTAAAATCCACAATTTTTTAAGTTCCTTTACCATCAAGATAAAAAAACAATATGCAGTATTCAAATTTAATTTTGTTTTGCCTCGTGAAAAATCTGGTCAAAACATGATACAATTTCCATACTCCAATTTCCTGAATGTTGAAATGAAAATTCTTCGTTTGAATATCATTGGCATTTTTACAATTATTTTTGCTACAAAATACTACTCAATTTTCATTTTGTTTAAAATTTCCACTCTAGAATATTTTGTTTAATTACTTAATTTTTTATTATCATTACACGTTAGAAGAGTACATCACTGCTACTAAAATATTTTGGCAATATTATCGGAAAGACAAGCGAACATCAGTTATCTTACAATAATACCCATTTACTCTAATATTATTCACAATAGCTTAGCGTATAATCCGCTAACAGCCCTACAAATATTAACATATTCACAGTTAAGGGTGGACATTGTCCGGTCCCGTTTGATTTGAGTTTCCTCGAAAAAGATCCAATTTTTTTGTTTTTTTGAAATTGAAATTATATTGAATATAAAATAGGATCATATTTAAACTGAATTAAATAAATAATAAATTGAATCGAACTCGTCAGTTCCAATTAATCTTATTCGATTTTTAAGTTCTAATTTTTTTCACCCTTCTTTTATTTGTCTAGAACATAACTTTCATAAAATAACATTAATTTGATCTTAAATATAGAAAAATATTTTTTGTTCAATTTGATTTTTTGCATGAGCATTGAAGGTGGACCAAAAACTTTGATTTTTTAAAACTTAAAATTGACCACAAATCGAAAATCGTATAAAATAAAACTAAACTTGTAAATTTTGGTCTAGTTGGTTCGATTTTTGGGATTCCAAATTTTCTTATGCAACCTTATCTACAGTCATTTTGTTCACGTCACATCAAATATGAATATGGTCTATAAATAATATACAATTTTAAATAATTTTTTTGGCAAGTTTTAATTGATTTAGCTGATATAATTGTTAAAATTCAAAATTTTCTTCTTAATAAATTGATGAAATTCGATTACGTCACAAAACCGAATAAATTTGATTAAAGGCTTTAAGAAATGGGAATATGGCAAGTCTTTCTCACGAGACTTATTTATTTTAAATAAGGGACTTTAACACATACCTCCCCTAAAATTTAACTTTTTAATATTTACAGAGAAAGTTTGGCTTAATGCACACATACCTCCCTTACAAACTTTCACTTCCATCCATAATTATAGAAAAGACACATTTACCTTCATTTGGCATTTTTCAAAATAAAAACAAAAATTTAAGGTTGAAATATTTTTTTTAATTAAAATAAGAGATTTTAACACATACCTCCCTTGAGGTTTTGAATTCTAACACTTATATAAATAATTTAGGAAAAGGCACACATACCTCCCTTGAAACCATCCATCTCTGTTATCTCACTGTTAAAATTAGGAGTATTACGATAAAAAGTAGAAAAAATTTCTCCTTTTACTCCTCCACCACATTCTGTTTTTCCTCAAACAACACCTCCTCCGTTACTCAATGCTCATTACTTCCCCACTTTTCACCGCCTTCTTCGTCTCTTTTCGTATCTCCTTCATTCTCCTTTACTCTTTCACCAACTCTTTCTTCATTTGTGCCTTCGCGGGTCCCACCACATCCTTCCGCATTTATATTTCTATAGCAACTTCACATCCGTTGACTTAACCCTCTTCGCCTTCTTAATAATATACAGACCTATTTTTCACACATCCAAAGGGTAAAAAATAAGGTGGCTGATACTTTAACTAATCATGATTTAACTTCTTCTTCTTTTTGTTGGTGGAATGATCCTCCTCCTCTCATTTGTAGAAACTTACATTTAAATGTTTGAGATATTCCCAACTTTCAATTTATTTCGTAATATCTATTACTGATGTTGTCAACTGCAGAATTCTTTGACAATTTATCAACTGCTAGTTAGGACATTCTATTAGTCGTTAATTCTTTACTCTTTCAAATACTGTATATGTATTTGATGTTGTATAGTGATGGATCTATTGTTGGGAGAAGTTATTTGATTATATGCTGCTGGGAACTGTTATTGCTGCTATTAGGAGTGTTGTTGCCTTGCTTGTGTTATGCTATTTTTGGGCTTTTATTTTGTTTTTGAATTAACGCCAATACTTGTTGCTGGTGCTATTTTCCACGTAATTTCTGCTAAAATGTTTGTTGTGTTACTTACTGCTATTTTATTTTCCCACTTCGTGCTAACTGCAGATTCTGCTGTTGCTGATATGCTTTATTGCTACTATTTGCTATCTGCAGTAAAAAAAATAATAGCCTAATTTTTGTCATTTTGTAGCAAAAAATATTGCAATTTACTGTTGTTTCTCCTTACTGTTGTGTGTTGTATTTGTTTATTTCTAAATTTTAATTTTTGCTGAACTTATGATTCCTTTTGTATTCTCTTCTTCAATTTTTAATAATATATTATTTTAATTAAAAAAATATTTCAAGGTTAAATTTTTGTCTTTATTTAGAAAATGGTAAATGAAGGGTAAATGTGTCTTTTCAATAATTATAGATGGAAGTGGAAGTCTGTAGGACAGGTATGTGTGTATTAAGGCAAACTTTCTCTCTAAATATTAAAAAGTTAAATCTCAGGAAAAGAACGTGTTAAAAGCCCTTTTAAATAAACAAATAAGTCGGAATAAACACATAGATAACGGGCCATTCCCTGCGACTAGTAACTATAAATGGGTCTATATACTTCTCACTTGATCGATGAATAAACGAGGCGGCCGCTCCTCCATTGCTAATCAGTGGGCCACATGCAGCCCAAATTTAAATGAAACTTAAAAATTTAGAAGTCCAAAAGTATACCATCCATTTCCCCCGGCCCACTAATTAGCGCAACCATGTTTTCTTTTAATTAAAGATACGACGTCGTTGCAGCCAATCAAGCTAAAGCCGGGAAAGGGAAGGCAGTCGACGGCTCTAACTTGATCCACTCACACAAAATTCTTCGATGGCTGCTCCTCTGCTCCTCAGGGGCATCCCGCACCTTCGACTTCGGCTTGCCGCCAGGTTTCTTGCCCCGCCACGGTTAACTTTCTGCTCAGCTGCAGCTTCCGAGCCGACTCAACCGGAAGAGAAATTATCATCTGCGGACAAAATCACCGCAACATTGTTAACTGTGAAGGAACCACCCAAGTACCACAGGTGGGACCATCCTGATTACAGGAAGTGGAAAGACAAAGAGGAAGAGATTCTTCGAGATATTGAACCCATACTTTTTCTCACCAAAGAGATTCTTCACTCGGACAGGTTAGTCTAATCGTTTATTTCCATTTCTTTCATTAACTTTCCTTGCAAGCTCATAAAGTTATTGTTTTTGGTTTTATTCAGTTTTGTTGCTCGCTCACAGTATGTTGTTTTGTATCTTATAAGCAATTGTATGGGAAGTTTTTACTGACTGCTCTCGGTCCATTCGTTCATTCATTCTTTATTTTATTATTTATTTTAATAAACTAGGGTAATGAATAATGTCAATGTAGATATTTCCCTCTTAAGGCATGTGAACATTTGACAGAAATCCAATGACACGAAAAGTTTCGGCTACTTTTCAATAGGAAGCTACGTCAAGAAAGTAAGATATTGGCCATAACAATGTGTTCACCTATATATTTTCCATTTTTCCATGATTCCATTTGGTTTATGGAATTTTCATACTTATATGCAATCTGCGTACAGTTAGACGATATCAAAATAATAATAATAATAATAAATAAATAAATAAATAAAAACTTTTACAATGTCAAGAAAAATAAAATGTGCCCTTGGCTGAAACAGTCGCTGGACTGGGCTTCCTCTTTCCTTGTAGGAGCAATATGCTACCACATAATGATGTAGGACAATTTTGGAATTTAATTAGTTTAGGAAGTCTTTTATTCTTACTAATTTAATTTGTTATTGAATTCTTAGTTTTCTTATTTAAATAGGAGTTCTTTTCCTTATTTAAGTTGAATTGTAATGTTGGGTTTTCTCTACTATATATAGAGAACCTATGTTATTGTTTTGGAATAATCTTTTATTGAATAAAATATTCCCCTTTGATTTTGTTCCTCATGAGATTGTTATCTTGACACTCGTGTTTCGAGTCGTTAGGGTTAGAACGACATCTAATCCCGTCCGTTAGAACGTTTATCTAACTCACTGCGTTAAAGAACCAAACGAGATTCGGCGTTCGACAAGGTGTTTTTATCCCACCCGCTATCCCGCCTGCGTCAGTTGGTATCAGAGCCTACCTCTGTACCAGACAGAGCTTTCCTGAACCATTAAACACAACCACACTCATAAATACATCCTTTTTTACCCAAGAAAAAAAAATCAAAAAAAAAAAATTAAAATCATGGTCTACCATGTTAGGCATGATGCGTTGTTGTTTGATGGAAAATGCAATCCTAAATTATTTTTGTTTTGGTTGGAAGATGTTGAAAAATTCTTTGAAGTTGAGAGAATACGTAAAGAAAAACGAGTACAATTTGTTACTTGTTTTCTATTAAAAGGGAGTGCATCATATTGGTGGAATATGTTACAAAGGTCACGACTTGCAAACCAAGAAGACAAAGTTCGATCATGGGATCAGATGAAGCGATTGATGAGATCACAGTTCATTCCTCTTGATTATTGTTTGACACATCAAGGTATGAGATCTATTTATTCTTATGCTATGGAGTTTGAGGATTTTTATGGACATTCATTTTTTTATGAAAGTGAAGAGCTTTTAGTTGAGAGATTTTTAGAAGGGCTCAATACTGATATAAGAGATCAAATGCCGTCATATATTATCCATACACTACCATATGCTATTTTCTTAGCCAAAGAAATCGAAAGTCAACTAAAGCTTGACTTTGATATAGTTATTAGAGATGTTGTTGACAATGTAGCTTATAAGTTATCTGATACTATGGTTAAAGTTGACCATAAGATAGTGTCTGAAGATGAGCTTCAAAAGGAAATTGAAGATGTGTCAGAAATTGTACAAGAATAGGTCTTATGTGATCTTAATTTAAAAATTGAGCATGCACAAGAAATTCAAGTCGAAGATCTGCTTATTGTTGACATGGTTTTACCTATTCAAATGGAAGATATAAAGGTTACCATTGAGAAAGATTTGGCCATAAAGACAAATTTAATTGGTGAGTATATTGAGCGAGACTTGGGAAAAGTTATGAGAAATTTAAAAGTAGTTTATTATTACAAGTACATATTTTTTCAAAGGGCCACATACAAGTGCAAGAAAAAGATAAAATTTGAATACTCTCGAGTTTCAAAGAAATTTGTTGAGAAGAGCCACTATTTTAAGTCAAAAGAAGATTTAATGTTGAACTACAAATTTCATCCGCCGGACAAAATAAAACTCGAGGACGAGTTTTTTAAAGAGAAGGGGAATCTGATGTAGGACAATTTTGGAATTTAATTAGTTTAGGAAGTCTTTTATTCTTACCAATTTAATTTGTTATTGAATTCTTAGTTTTCTTATTTAAATAGGAGTTCTTTTCCTTATTTAAGTTGAATTGTAATGTTGGGTTTTCTCTACTATATATAGAGAACCTATGTTATTGTTTTGGAATAATCTTTTATTGAATAAAATATTCTCCTTTGATTTTGTCCCTCATGGGATTGTTATCTTGACACTCGTATTTCGAGTCGTTAGGGTTAGAACGACATCTAATCCCGTCCGTTAGAACGTTTATCTAATCCCGTCCGTTAGAACGTTTATTTAACTCACTGCGTCAAAGAACCGAACGAGATTCGGCGTTCGACAAGGTGTTTTTATCCCACCCGCTATCCCGCCTGCGTCACATAAATTGCAAGCAACTTAGCTGAAATTAATCACATGAACAGGTCAGCAATTCCTGTAAGGATGTGGTTTCTAATGTGTGATCAGAACTTGTATTTTGCTTTTGAGTGCCCTCTAGTGCTTTATTTTGAAGTTTTTTTGAGTATTTTGAAAACACAGTAAGTACAATTTTAAGGGATGGCTTTTCAAGCGTATATAAAAGAAGAAAGCAACTTGAATCCTAAAATTTTAATCATCTTTCAAAATTATGGTATGTCTTTTATGATACGTATATATGTTGTGAGGTTCATAGAAAAAGATTCACCAGATTCAAAAGCTCCCCATGTTTTTATTATTTCACCTATGAATCATCTAAAGTTACCAAAAAATGCCTTTTAAGCAAGAGACAATATCAGATTTGTTAAACAGTGAAGAAAGAGGCTGTTGGACAACACTTCTGAAGGTTACGAGTAGATCTCGTGATGTTTTGACATAGGGGCTAGAGATTGATAGCACTTTGTGAGACGACAATGTTGCTATTTAAAATAATTTCAGTATCTTAAGTCATCTATTTCTATTTGATTTTGTTTACCACTTTTAGGTATATGGATGGAGAACGTCTAACAGCTGAAGATGAGAGAGCTGTGGTAGAGAGGCTTCTTGCTTATCACCCGCATTCTGAAGATAAAATTGGATGTGGCCTTGATTCTATTATGGTGAGTTTTAGTTTATAGCATCAAATGTAGTTTTTTTTTTTTTTTTTTTCCTAATTTCAGTCAAGCTACTTTAATGAGACTGTTTTCTGTCTTACTATTTTTTGTTGCTCAACATTCATTTTTAGTCTGTTATTGGGCCAATTTCGGAACTGATCATAGATACTGACTCTGTAAACTTAATTCTTTCTGTTCTTCAGCACGAATCCTTATGCCATTTCTCAGTTGTGTGATTCGTATCTCATGTCACTTTGTCTGTTTCTCGCAATTTGAGCCCTTAGACATTTTGATCCTTTGTCCTTGTTGCGTCTATAGCTTGAGCCTTGGTGCTTATTTTGGTGCCTCGTTGATTTTTGTTAAGAATTCTCCAAAAGAGGGACTTTTGTCACACACCATCCATTTGTCTATCAATTATTTCTTCTCCTCAATTAAGAAAAGGTGTACAACTTATTCCAGTGCATATAGATTATTTCTGTGGCAATCACCCTTGTGGATACCTGATACTTTAGTTTGTTCATAAATTGGTGATGAAGCCTTTGCTTTGAAGAGCATATGGCTATTAGAGAGGACGATAGTGTCCTTGACTATTGCTTAGCTCCTAAAATGGCTTAATCCATTATGCAAGGTTGAAATTGCTGCTGCTAAATGATAAGTTGAATTCTTCTCTTCATTGCACATACAGTGCTGAATCCATTTGTTTTTCTTAGGCCACAATTAGGCCACTTGAGCATTGTCAAAGTGCAATGTAGGTTAATTACTAAAATTATTTTGATCTTTTATCATCGTCTGTTCTAATGATACTGTTGTTGGGACGCTATTTGAGCACATATAATTTTCTGCCGTATGCCTGATAAATACATCAATGGTAATGGAACTGGTTGTGTAAATTGTAGCAATGACTTCAAGAGCGAGGATTTTAAAATGCATTTGGTCTGTCAATCAGGCATCGTGTGTGATATGTCTGACCTTAGTCTATATCAGCTTAGCTGATTCTCATACCATACTAACAAATTTCAAAGATTTACCTCTAGGAGGAACTTGAACCCAAAACCTTAAAGGTTCAACTCATAACCCTACAAGTTGAAGCAGACTTTCTTTCTCATTAGAATAACTTTGAACTACTAAATATCATACATAAGATGATAAGGTACATAGACAAACGCATGAATATGCAGTTACTTTACATCTGGAAAACTCTAGATTATGTCAATTTCAAATAAAGGTTAGCCCAACCTCATGTGAGCGAGTTGGGCTAGCTCACCCCAATTGATAATGATATTGCAGACATGGTCAGAACAATTTAGGGATACGAGTGGGCAATTTAGATCCAAATGTTGGTTTGGTTCTTCATCTTTGACTTTTGTGGTTCAATTTTCTTTGAATTGTTCTTTTTTTTTTAATACTTTTTTTGGGGTAGAAATTTTTCGACAAAAATGATTGACAAACATTAGCTAACAGATAGTGGTCTGATTAGCTTTTGTTGATTTTCTTGACATTGCTTGCTAGATCCGTTGGGTGTTTGTCTCACGCGTGACTGACATGTAGATCTGCTGGCAAAACCTTTTGACTGTTGTCTGTCTTACCTCCATTACTTGTCATTTTGAATCCTATATTTTATTTGCCTATTGTTTTCTGTTTCCTTGAATGATGCTTTGGCATTTGTTTTCAACAGAACTGATGATAGTATTATGGTTGCAATATAGTTTAAGTGGATGAGCTGTCCTGTTTTTTCTATCTCCTCAGGATATGTTTTGCATCTAGTGAGATAAATATTTGTGCTGTCTTTAGGAAGAAACTGACAGTCTGTTTTACCTCTCTTTGAAGGTTGATCGGCATCCCCAATTTAGACACTCAAGGTGTCTTTTTGTTGTTAGAACAGATGGTGGATGGATAGATTTCTCCTATCAGAAGTGTCTTCGAGCATATATTCGAGATAAGTATCCATCCCATGCAGAAAGATTTATTAAAGAGCATTTTAAACGTGGTAGTGGTTAATATTTGTTAATCCCGATACTTATAATGGTTTTAACTATGGTTTTGATGCCATTAGATCATATTGTGTATTAAATCTTTTTGCAAGTTTTCATATTGTTAGAGCGACTGCACATCAGTATCAGTAACCTACACATTTAGCCTAGGTATACTGATTGTCAATGTAGTAGATAATTGTTGACTGGCACTTCCAAGTTTGGTTGCAAATGAAGACAAAAAAAAAAAATGATTGAAATGAACTTCGCTTTGTTGACTTGAGCTTTTGTTGCCATCGCATATATGTTGGCCATCTGGTAGGACTAAATTTTTCAAAAGACCTGGCTCTATGCTTCTTCTGTAAGTTTGCAGGGATTTATATTCTAATAACACCAATTATATCAACTATTCAAAAGGCCATAATAACAGTCAACCAGCATGATGGCCCTTCACACGCTCAAACCAAAGTGATTTTGAAAGTGAAACAGGTATATTCGTGTGATTTTATATTGTGATGATGAACAATACTTTGTGCCAGTTCGGGAAGAGGAGTGATCGCATCTTTTTTTTTTTTTTTTTGGTATTGGGTCAAGTCATATCATGAGCAACTGTATTCACTGAGTGATACATGGTAGTTGGAATTCGTGCTTTAATAATTAGGTGCGTGATGGATCACCGAAACTAATTGGTTCTACAATCGACTCTTTGAGTTCCCCTACAAATAATATTGCAGTTAGTATTTGAAATCCAATTGATGCAACTAAATTGCTTCACAACCTACTGTGGTCCCTATTACCAGTACTTCTGCAGTATCGGTGAGGCAGGAATTTAACGAGTCAAAAGAGTTAAGCGCAGCTGGTTACGTTCTCCAGTTGCGAGAAAACTATCATTCCACTACAGAAATCTCTAAATGTTTGCTACTATTTTGGAAGACAGACACATATTTATTCTGTACATTCCCGGGTTTTTGAGCGGTCAATGCACGCCACTGTTGGATGGAAGTCATGGAACAGAGAATACCACTCACATGCAACTGCAAAAACCTGCCAATCAAAGCCAAATTATTATGCAGTTAGCCCTCCAATGAGGCCAATAAATCAGTTGATTACAATCTATCTTAAGAATTTGCTACTGTTTCATTATTACATGTAGTTGTTGTCATTGTACTGGCAACTTCTTTTGGTTAATCGGGATTGTTCACCTTCTGCATTTCGAATTTTTAGCTTTGAGCGACAAACCATTGGCAATCTGAAAGCTAATTAGACAGTACCGAGATTGAAGCAGAATACGAATTCTATAGGCCTGAGGCCAGTTCTAAGAACCACTTCAACTGTTAATACTTGAAAGATCGAAATGGTAGGGCATCCGCCGGATACCTAGCATAGACTTTACTCTTACCAAAAAATGAATTCTAGGTTACAATTCTCACATGAAAATCTGTTCCAGAAATCCTTTGTGAATGACTAGGAAGTGTTGGCCTTACTTGGCATGCAAATGTCAACATTAAAAATAAAATAATTAAGAAAAGCGAGAGAAATTACAGGTGATGGGTAATAAGAAGAGGTCAACTCCTGATCATCATCATCATCAACTTACAAATTACAACCATGCAATATTTAGTAGTTACCCATCAATTCAATAATGAATAAAGATTGCATAAACTATGCTGTAATTGCGGGACGAGCATGATCATTATCACTAGACTCGAACTATTCATGAGTGGGCCCCGAAGGCCTTGGAGGTCCCCAACACACACAGCTGGATGAAGAAATCCATGTGGGCCCTCACTCCAAAAGAACACATATACCATAATTGAGTTTCTCAGTACACACATGGACATGGGGCTAGAGCCGCTAGGCCAGGCTGCATAATTTGTTCAATGCTCAAGAAAGATTGATGATCAAACACAAAATCATCTTCCCCAGTTTGAAGGGCAGTGATGGTTAGCTTAGCTAGCTAGGCCCCATCACCGAAACAAACAACAGTACGGCTATGGATGCGTACACAGGATAGGTCTCTGTATTTGCCATGGGGCTACGGTTTAATGAGTTCCAATAAAGGTTTTAGCTTTTGGATTGTGATTGAAATGTGAAGAAAACGAGCCACACTTTCCGATATTGAAGTAAGATTGTGGGCTTTATTTTATCTGACTTTGACCAGATTGATGAAATAGCCATGGTTATTGTGGAAAATTGAATCTGTTTGAAAAACAGTGGGGAAAACCTTTTTGCTCGGTCTTGGTTTTAGATTTTGGGGTCATGCACTTTTATTTACTTACTGCGTTGTGGTGCGGAGGGTGGGCTGGAAGCCAACACAACAACAATAACCACTATATCTACCATCTCTGATCATTTCACCTCCACCATCGATTTCTAACCTCACCTGCTCTCACTAACTCTCTTTTACGTTCCTTCTCTCAGCCAATGTGCCATCAATCTCTCTAGCTTCACATCTTGGATATCGAGCCTGTAAAAAAGATAAAAAAAAAAAAAACAGAAAGGAAGGAAAGAAAGGAACGTATCAAAACAAGAACTTACACGCGTCCCTGTGGTAAACAATATCTACAGTACTAGACATTCATTGTGTGTATGGCATTTTACCCTTTTTCCCATATAACACAAAGGGAGGAATTTTAGAAACTTGAAGACAAACCCACAATGAATGTGTTTCTCTTCTGATTTTTTACTCTGTTGTCAGCTGTAACATTATAGATGAGCTGGTGAGGGGAGACCTCTTTTTTGCGTAAAAGAAGAATTGCCTTGTCCTGCCTGCTGGAATGGTTAATTAATGGGAATCTGTAATTAATTTATTTATTTTTTTTTTTTCAAAATTTGTTAGCCATATTGTGGCTATACTTTTTTTTCTGTGAAAGCATAAAGAATGAACCCCCAAATTCTGAAATGAAAAATAATGGTATTTGACATCGCTGTTGCTTTTACAACTTTGCATTAAATTCCACATCAAAAAACTACAATTCCAGAGGCATGCAATGCCTTTTCTTGCTTTATGCCAAGACCCTTCAGAGAATTTGTAAAGCAGGGATGACTGACATTTAAAGTGAATTGATAAAATTGTTAATTGGAGAGTGACAAAGTTAATTTTTTGGGCTAAACGACTTGTCAATAAGGCGAGTTGTGGGGAGTGTCTCCGTGTACGCGTTTTAATGGAGACATGCAGAACAGCTATGAGCTACCTCACGGGAAGCCTCTATTTATTTCTTTTCTGCTACTTCTGAATTTGGGCTACAATCTGATCCCACTGTTCTGTAACTGAACTATTAATGTTGAAATTAGGGACTCAAGATAACGATGGCTAATGTCTATGTATAAGTTGATTTTGCATGCACTTAAAGAGTTTATTTTAAAATTCAGACTTTTCTTCTTAATTACAAAACAAAAATCGAACACGTTGATCAAATGGTCTGCTAAGATTTGTTATGCGTGGAATTGAAGAAGAGTCATGTATGCATGTTGATCATAACCATAAGATTCAAAGTCCAAATGTAAGACTGATGATGATGTATAGCCTCCCAGGGGAATTTCCTTGATTAGTAATAATTTGCTACGCATGCATGCATGTGATCGTTCGTGTTTTACATGCCGAGCATATGCATATGCATATAGGATTTAGGATTCAACTACAATCTCATTGTATATATTGACCAAAATTTTTGGCCACTACTTTATGCATTGTTGGCTTTGTCCTTAATTACCATGTACACTGCGCACAACTATTCGACCGGTGGAATGGAATAATGGAAGAGCTAAGCTAGCCCACCTAATCTCACTCGATCGAATTAACTTTCAATTAGTTGGTATGTTTCAAAGATGTCAATCTTAAAATATAAAAAATTCCAGCAAGAGAAACGGACTCTATCAGGGCATCCACATATAAACATAATTGATAATTTGATTTCTTTCGAGGGCTTTCAGAGACAAAATACAAAAAGGTTTTGCTTTGAGATTTAATTGCAATTTTACTCATCTTTTTTTATTTGGGTGGGGAAAAGTTAAATTCTTTAGCTTTATGTGTGTCAATACTGAATCAGCAGGTTCAGAGGTTACTTTCAATTGTCGGGGTCTGTGTATTTTACCTATCCCGCTCGCGCCAATTTAATTGTCTCTGAAAAAATGGAAAAAGACATGAAAAGAAAAGAAAATATCGAATTTTACAAAACCCAAAAAATTCAAAGAAAACAAACGGAATTAGTCCATTTGAAAGAATATTATCTTATACAGACGTTACCGTCTATAACTCGCTCGCACCTCAACAAATTTTGCTATGCTTTTATATTTGAGATGAGTGACTACGGTATTCAATCATGACGGTTGATGTAATAATAATTGGAAGCAAGTGAAACATGAAAAATGAAATCGATTTAAGTAGGGTATGCTTAATAAGTGGGGTCGCTGAATGTTAGAAGGTACAAGCGTCACGTGTCGAGTTATTGTGCTGCATGGCCCATGATGCAGGGTCTGGGACGATAAACACAAGACACTTTCTCCCATAAAAAAAAACATACAAACGTAGAAACCCACAAATAAAACGCAGCTCCTTGGGGTGGTACTGTCTAGTCTCCCTCTCTCTTCCTTCAGGCAGAGAAAAAAGAGAAAAACAAAAAAGAGAGAAAGAGATGCATCAAGCTATGTCTTTGAGCCTCTCTTTCTTCCTAACATTCTCTGCTGTATAATGATACAAGATCTAAAACCTCTTCTTCTCAGAAGAAGATGGCTCAGCAACAGCAACAACAAGAAGAAAACTCTGCATTCCTTCTCGATGCTCTCTACTGCTCTGAAGAGAATTGGGAGGATGAAGTGAGGCATGACTACTTTCATGAAGGATTAGAAGAAAGCTTTTATTTTAATAAAAACAAACCTAATCCAATTTCAAACTTGCAAGAACAGGACTTATCTTGGGATGATGAAGAACTTTCCTCCTTATTATCCAAAGAAGAACCAAATCAGTGGCATAAAAACCTGGAAACCAACCCATCCCTGGCTAGGGCTCGAGATGAGGCCGTGGAGTGGATGCTGAAGGTCAATGCCCACTACTCTTTCACAACTCTCACTGCAGTTCTTGCTGTCAACTACCTGGATAGGTTCCTCTTCAGCTTCCAGTTCCAGACTGAAAAGCCATGGATGACCCAACTGGTTGCTGTTGCCTGTCTCTCTCTTGCTGCTAAAGTAGAGGAGACACAAGTGCCCCTATTATTGGACCTACAAGTATGTTCAATACTGAATCTTGTGTTGTGTTGAATGTGTTTTCTAATTTTTGGTGATTATTTGTATCTAATTGGTTGGCCAATGTGGGGTTCTTTGTTTTGTGCAGGTGGAGGCTAGTAAATACGTGTTTGAGGCAAAAACTATCCAGAGAATGGAGATTTTGGTGCTCTCCACGCTCAATTGGAAGATGAATCCTGTAACCCCACTTTCTTTTCTTGATTACATTGCAAGGAGACTTGGGCTAAAGGATTATCTGTGTCGGGAATTCCTCAAGAGATGCGAGCGTGTACTTCTCTCTGTCATTTCGGGTAACCAATCAGAATCACTATGAATTCAACCGAAAAAGATGATTTTGCTATGATTTATTTTTCAAATCAATCCAATGATATGTTATTGATCTTTTTTTTATATCCAGATTTTAGGTTTATGGAATATCTCCCTTCTATAATGGCTAGTGCTACAATGCTTCTCGTTGTCAAGAATATAGAACCCTGTCTTGGAGTAGATTATCAAAAGCACATCTTGGACATACTTGGAATCGATGAGGTGAGAGTCTTTAATTTTCTCTTGACAATCAATTGACTCTTTGTAAATCGATGAGAATTTTCTTCGTAATGTGCAAATTCGATTGCATTCTCTAAATCATGATGATCGTGTAAACAGGACAAGGTAGAGCATTGCAGTAAGCTGATAATGGGGTTGGCAGTAGAAGTCCATGGCAGCCAATCCAATAAACGCAAGTTTGGTTCCATTCCAGGCAGCCCAAGCGGCGTAATGGATGTGTCGTTTAGCTCTGATAACTCGAATGATTCTTGGTCTGTGGCATCATCCGTGTCTTCCTCGCCCGAGCCACTGTCCAAGAAGAGCCGGCCACAGGACCAGATCCTGCAAAGGCTAAACCATGCCAACGCAGATTTTCTTACCATTCCTCGTTAGCTCGTCAATTACATTTCTGTCTTTTTCTTATGGACAATATAGTCTTTGTAATAATATTATTAGATATTGTTCGTTTTCATCTGCAAGTTAAATTGCTTACCATCTCTGCATTTCCTAACCAAAGCTCGATTCAGGTGACATTTTCGCATAATGGGCTTTGGGCAATGGGTATGGAAATTTGAAAGTCGAGATGGTTTGCATTTTATCCGGACGGCATGAACATAGCAATGAATAGTTCTTGCATTAATTTGACATTATCTATTCCTCCTCAGTGTTGGGACCTAGGCCTGCTTTTATCGACGTATTATTTATGTCATTATCATTTTAATAAGTTATGATCTCTAATACAGCTTATATATTAAAGTGTTAATTATTCGTGGTTTACATTGTGATGTAGGCGTCCATAATACACAAAACGTAGTGTATATATACATACACGTAGAGCCTAGAGTAGCTTCCGGCCCGTGCTTATGATAAAGTATGTATAAGGCTGAGTAAGAGTTTGAACGAAAACAAAGAGGATATTTATTTGTTTGCATGTGAAGGGAAGAATATTTTGTCGGCCACTGGTATTTCCGGGCTTAATTTTGTGATTATTGTTTTGGGTTTGACCTCGTTTGAAGAGCTTATTTTTGTGGCATGACTGCTTGAAAGGGGTGAAATGACAGCAACTGGAGCGAGCTACATGGCTGTAACACCGTCCATTTTATATTTTTTATACATATTTTTCTTCCAAGTTCCACATTTGTAAATACATATATATATATATATATATATAATAACTGCTCTGGTTTGCTGGTTATACACGCAGAACAGAGTTCGTAAGAAGAAAACCTTCGATACTAAGAGGTCTATAGCTTTCATTTTCATTCCCAATATCTAGAATACATAAATGGAACATAACAAATAAAGAATGATTTGTTTTAGTAATGTTTTTGAAATGCATTGATTCTGTTCAATAATTATTTGAAAAAAGGATAGGAAATTAGGAGTTTTTGGTTTTTATTTTTGACCACAAGCTGGCATAAGTTAGAAGGTTCAAATTTGAATGGAGGGACAGATGTAGAGTCCAACTTAACAAGGCAAAGTCAATGAGAGCTAGGCATTCAGACTGCGATTAATGTGCATGCTAGCTAATTAAGTTCACCACTAAAGTTGAAGCATTTTCACGGCATTATATTTGTCAATATATGGAGACCAAATTCTAGCACTACTAAAAGCTATTTTATATATTATTTAACTGATATTGTAATTAGCTGAGCTGAGATGCACAGGGAAAATAAGTATGGTGGAGAAGAAAAGTCTTGCCTCTTGTTAGTCAAGGTATTCCTAACATTCATATGCTTGCTTCATTAAATTAAATAAGTCGATCGATCTTGCTTCAGAATTTTTTATGCTATATCAGAAAAAGACACCCACAAGAAGGTTTGCATGTGCTTTTCTACCACTTTAAACTAATGGGAATCATGACTTGGCTTTTTATTTTTTAACTTCGACGCACAGCACAACTCTCTAGATTTCTTACTAAATTGCTTAATCTGTCAAAACCTATCTTAAAATAATTTTATCTCATCTATTTATTATTATTTTATATTTGTATGTGCCGTGAATGTCGGAGTTGTATATGCTTCATTCCTCCCCATATTGACCGTATTATGTACAGTCCTCCCTTACTCTTAGTGTAACGGCACATTATTATTATTACTATTATTATTACCCCATAAAATTAAAGCATGTCGCATTTAAGCTTCTTGTCTTTGCTTATTACTCTCTTTTTAGCACTTTGGCTTTGCACATTACTAGTCTTTTTGGTGGGGATTACTAATAAAAATGAATTTGATGATGTTACAAAACCAAAAAAAAAGAAAAAGAAAAAAATCGAAAGAGGACACGAAAAGAAAGTACGGGAGTAAGCCGCGTTAGTCTTATAAAGGAGGCATAATAGAAGATTAAAAAAGATTTTGGATACAATTAGATCCACCAAAAACACACCCACCTAAAGGGCAAAAAAAAAAAAAAAAAAGGTAAAAGGGTGTGGAATGTTGAAATTGGGAGACAATATCTTTTGATTTTGTATGAGATGTCTTTGTTGGTCCTCATTTTGTTTTGTTCTTTGCTTTTGGTAGTTAGGAGTGTAGACTGTAGCATATTTCAACCCAAAAAGAAAAAGAAGAACAAAAAAAAAAAAAGACAATGATAGGATATGAATAGGAGATCATAATAAGGGAAGTCGTGAGTAATTGGTTCCGTGTGAACATCTTCTCTTCTCTTTTACAGACACTGCAATCTTTAAACTCTACAAAGCTCACCTTTTTTACCTTGTGACCATTAATATTTTTAAAGTTTTTAACATTAAATTAATTTGTTCTTTATTCCCTGAAAGTTTTAACACATACCTCCCTCGAGAATTGAAATTTTAACATTTAAATAAAAAATTTAAGAAAAGACACTAAAAAATTTAAGGAAAGGCACACTTACCTCCCCTAAATCATTAGTTAACCATCCAATTTTATTTATATAACTATAATACCCTTAATTACTTCAAAATAAAATATAAAAAATTTAATTTATATGTAATCAAAAATAATTTTCATTTATATTTATTTAAAAATTAGAAATTTAATTAATGACAATTTAATTTAACAATTTTAGTTTACGTGTATTTAATATTTATTGAAATTAAGAATTTAATTAATGATAATTAACTTGATAATTTTAGTGTACATTTATTTAATATTTACTCAAAATAAAAATTTAATTTTTATTCATATATTATACTTATCCAAATCTTAAATCCTAATATGCAAAGCTGCTGCTTTTCTTACTCCCCTCTTTTGCAAATTCTCTAATAATAAATTATATTTTTTTATTTCACTAAACAATTTCACAGTCTTATCAATCTTACTGTTCTTAAAAAAACACTTTAATACAAGATCTATATCATATACATTCATATTAAATCTACATTTCAATATCAATCTTATGACTTGTAAATCAAATGTAAATTTTTGGATTTACACAAAAAATTTGATGGAATTATGCAATGACGGAAAATTAGAAAAAATTTCAACATGACTAAACTGCTACTTTTAAATTTTATTAAATAAAATTTTAATTTAAATAAATATGAAATGAATATAAATTATAATTGTCACTAATCAAAATTTTAATTATTTTAATTTTTTAAACATCAAATAAATTAAAATTGAGTTTCTTATACTTTATTTTGAAACAATTAAGGGTATTATAATCATTGTAAGTAAAAATATAAGGTCAATCGACGGTTCAAGGGAGGTAAATGTGTCTTTTCTTAAAACTTCTATCTAAGTGTTAAAATCGTAAATTAAATTATCATTAATTAAATTTCTAATTTTTAAATAAATATAAATATAAATTAAAATTATTTTTGATTACATACAAATTAAATTTCTTATATTTTACTTTGAAGCAATTAAGGGTATTATACTCATATAAATAAAATTGGATGGTCAATTAACGGTACAAGGGAGGTAGGTGTACCTTTTCTTAAACCTTTTATTTAAGTGTTAAAATTTCAAATTTCAGGGGAGGTATGTGTTAAAACCCCTTATTCACTGTAAAGATTATTATTCTTTTCACACTAATTATGATACCATTTATTTTTTTATCTGAATTCTGAACATAACTAAAATTTGAAACTAAATTATATATTTATTTTTTATTTTAAAATATCTAAAAATAAATATTAAGTTGTTTGTTTTTTTAATAAAATAAAAAGATTAAAAATTTTATATTTTAATGTGTATACCCTTTTAAATAATATATTTATATATAATAATTTTAATTATATTAACAAATAGATAAAAAATTAATAAATTTTATTAGTATGTACATTATTTATTTATTTGATATATATTTTTTTAAAAAAATAATTTCTAATCGATGATATAAAGATTAATAAAAATTAAAATAAAAATAATAAGTCATATTGTAATATAGTTATAATTATGTAAATATACAAATTGATTGTAATAATTAAAGTATAAAATAAATAGAAATGAGAAGACAAATAGAGAGACTTATAATAGAGAAGAAATACGTTTAAAAATAATTAATTAAGCTTTTTTAATTTTATTAGTAAATAAATTAATAAGATAAGAATATTTTTAAAAGATAAAAATATTAAATTATTCAGGTATTTACTCATTTACATTTAAATAAAAATTTTTAATTTAATTATATTGAGATGCTTTTAACAAATATTTAGATATAAGTTAAAAAAAATAATGACTCTTAAACATCTAAATAATTATATTCAGATTTTATCAAAAAAAAAAAAAAACAACTCCTAAACTAATCATGCTATATATGTGTGCCCTTGCATTATGTTCATTTGATTACCAACCGTGTGATCTCGTGGACAGGTTCGGGCATTCATATATTTGTGTTATTCATAGAAATATATATATATATATATATATGTAGCAATTTGTGCAATTGAACATCACTCTACGTCTACGAGACTACGACCACGTGTTAGTTTGTATGTTTGTTTGTTTGGGAGCTTTCCTCGCATCGTATGTACACAAGTCGATTAATTTTGGTGTTTTAGCTTGGGGGTTGTCTTTGCGGACCATTTGGTAGCTATAAACTGATAAAAAATACAACAACTTTTATCAAGATCGACGGCCATTTAATTCATTGGCAGAAGTCATTGTTCGCCAACCGGCAGCTCCATCACTTTTTCTGCGGCTATCTCCATATAATTATACACCCACATGCATGATATGATATGATATGATATGATATATATATGGGGCAAAGTCACACATTGCAACATTATTAATTCTTTGCAGCCTAAATTGTACATTATTAGTTAAACAGGGGGACTCAAACATCAAAAATGATGAATTAATCAACCTAAGATTCAAACTCTAATGTAGACAATATCATAAAAAAAAGGTATAAGAATATAACCCGGAAATCCTATTCTATTTAGGCAATACATATTTAGACTCGCGATAAGATAAATCATTGGCATATGATGAGCCAAGCGAACGCTTGAACTCGATAATATACTTGAAGAAAACATAGGCTCCGGTATTGATGAAGCAGGCCCACTACACACAGATTGTGTAGAGTTCAGTGGGAAGGAGAGTTCGCGGAATGGGACAATGTAATCTATCTAACTGCCAGGGAAATACACATTCCATGCGTGAATGGTAATAACTGTGATGAAAGAAGAACCTTTCTTCTCTTCTCTTCTCTTCTCTTTTCGATCCATTCTGACCTGACTAAAAATAAATTCAAAAAGAGAGAGAGAAGAATATTTTATATAAGTATGTACATATTTAGAAGTCCACAAGATGAGAATCCAATGGCTAGCCGGGCCGGGCTCTTGTTGTCCCATATTATGTGTCACCATCTCTCAGGTAAATGGCAAACAAATTATTCATATCCTGCAACTGCAAAGCCAGCCAGGTAAAGTAAACACACGCACAGCCTCGCATTAGTTAAATTATCTGTGTTTGTTGCGTTACATGCATTGGGCTAAGGCTAAAAATATGCTGTGCCTGTGCCTACTGACTAATTTGTCTGAAAGAGGAGAGAAAAAAAAAAAAAAGAAAAAAGGATATGAAAAGAAGAATTTTCAATTTAAATTCCTGGTTTTTAATATTGAATACATTATGAGGAAAACATCAAAAGAAAAGCCGAGAAATAGTTAGTGTAAAAGGCAGAATTGTGATCGATTGCAATGCAATTGGGGCAGAGTGGTCCTCTGCTTCGGAGGTGGGGTAAATTAGTGGGCCTGGTACTCTCTGACTCACACTGATTTTCATCCTGGTGGCGTCTTTGTGGGTATTATTGTTGTAGCTAATACAACTACAAGCCTCGCAGATAAACAATATGGCTCGAGTGCCCCTTTTTGTTCGCAGCAATGAAAGGGACGTGGGCTAGATTTTGAGCGCCTCGGGGTCGGGGTTGAAGCTGTTGCACCAAATATCATTAAAAATTGGCGGCAACTACCCTTGTAACATCTAAGGCATACCAACAATGTTGGGTCTATTTTAGAAGCCTGGGTTTTCGAACCCTATCATTTTTCTCAGAGATTTGATTTGTTCGTTGGACTCTATAAGCAGAAAGAAAGATAAGCTATTATCAATATTCCATCTTTGGTTGCATTTGGACCAGGATAAGAGGTTCTAAAGTTCCATCACCTTTTTAGTTAAATGACCCCTTAGAGATAATAAAATGTTCTTTTTCTTTTATAGCGTGATAGACTTAAAAACATAGCTAATTTCCTACAATTATGTTTCCAAGCATCCAATAATTGTATATTAGTATGCAACACAAATGAGACAATGAATCTACAAATTTTCTGAGGATTTCAAAGGAAAATCTTTTTATGGCCATGGGTATCAAAGTCATTTCGATTTTTTATCCTGCGCGGGAATTAAAAGCAATTTAATTCTTTTTCTTCTTTCTTTTGAGTCATAATGTTAAGAGGGCTACAAATATAAGAGTCGGGTGGTGTGGATGTGGACCAGAATTAAGGCCCAAATTATTTACTTGTCTTTCGTAGAAAGCCTAAATGCAGCTCTCTTTGTTCTTTTTAGCGTGCTTATTTTCACAGGTGACCCAGATTTTGTGTAATAACCACCCCATCTATTAATTTTTCATTTATATTTTCTTATACATGGTAATTCTTTCAATTAAAATACATTTTTTTTTAATATATACAATAGTTTAAGTGATGAACAAAGAAACTGTACAATAAGAAGCTTTTTTTTCATATTAGAATACTTGGAGATGTCGAATAAATACACTAAATGTTTTACTTTCATTTAGGAACGATACATTAAAAAAACAAATATACGCATAAAAAAGAAAATATTATGTTTTTTTTTTTTTTAAGGATATAGGTATTTTTAATATTAAACGGGACTACTTTTATAAAATATTATATTTTCTTTAAATTTTTGAAGGAGTGTGTAAATAGGTGGGTAGTCTGACAGTAATGGAAATAATATCACTACCTTTTACTAGTTCGCAATACTAGGGAGGTGCATTTTTTATTTCCAAAACTGAAAGAGTCTTTGGGCTTAGAATTTAGAAAGCACATTATTAGACTTGCCCCACCGCAAGAGCTCTAATAAGATGAGCCGGGGGCCTAGTTTAGGTTTTGGGCCGTCTTCATGAACTGCCCATTTTGAAGGCCACGCAGTGATGACGAAGAGGCAGATACTAAATGGCAAAAGTGAAGTTTGGTGTACTGTTTGGCGGGGAAAAGGGTGGAAAAAGTGAAAAAGAAGCAATAATGGATGCACTTTTTAGTCTTCCACAATTTTCACGAGGCCCAACTACATTCCAAGAATCAAATATTCCCAATGTCTAGATTACACATACCGCAACAAGCACGAACACCACATATAAGGAAGAGGAAGCTAGGAAGACAATGGGTTGGGTCATATGACTCATTTTCCATGTTTGACAGTCGAAACGCCAATGCAAAATAATTGAAAGTTTGCAATTATTCTTGCTTTGAAATTGCAATTTAAAACCCCCCATGCGACCTGTTTTAGGTTCTCCTCTGCCTTCTTTGATGCTATAATTAATGCGATGGAGATGGGTGGCAAATGGGTTTCACACTTTTTGAAGTTCTATATTTGTACGAAGTGAATTATTCGTGTTCCAACTTTAATTAGTTTTCACATAGAGCAAGATACGGTATCTGTTTTATCGATGGAATGCACAAGAAGATTAGGTGACCACGAAATAAAAGGAAAATATTAAACACTTTTTATCTTATAATATATGTTTATTTTAAGTATATTTTAAAATTTGAGATACATAGCCCAAGTATATGCTGCGCCTTTATTATTAACTAACTAATTAATTAATGTTTATATGTATATTTAGTTTGTATAATTACGTAGTGGCACTGGGAAGGGGCCAGATTTGAAGGGCCAAAATTTGAGATACAAACAAGCTAAGCTAACGTTTTATGGAGGGAGTAATTTTGACAAATGACAATTCATGGGGCAAGGTTACAAGCGGAATAAGTGGAGATGCTGATACTGAGACGGAGAGAAGGACAAAACACGTGATGGGAATCTCTCGGAACGCACAATAAAAAATTTCATTTATTAAAGTGGCAAGTATTTTGAAGATTCCACGGAGATGGTGGGTAGATCAGATGTGACGGCCACCAAACTCTCTCTCTCTCTCTCTCTCTCTCTCTCTCTCTCCTTCTTTATTCTTTAATCGATCACTTCCATCCAAACTTTTTTACATTTGCTTTGCTTTGCCGTTTTACCTCCTTCTCCTTCTCCATCCTTATTTGGCTGTACCATGTTTATGATATATATATATATACATGCAATGCACCTGCGAGAATGCTGGCGCCCGGGAGATTGTTTTAGTCAAAAGGTGTTTGGAAAATGCGATCTACGTAATACCCCATTTCGGACCAATTGTCTTTTGATAATGATTGTTACTTCTGTTGCTCACAAGTAGTGAATCCTAGCTAGTTTATGTACATACGCAGAGTACATCATAAAATGGGTCAAACTTGCTTGAAACGTGATCCAATTTTAATCGGAAAATTTTTTAAGATGGCCCTAATTGAAACCTAATTGAAGTCAACAGTTACTTGAGAAGATTCTTTTATCAATTTAGTCTAATATTTATTTTCAGACAATTTTACTCTCATCAACTACATTTAATTTTTCTCGCATTCAATACTTTTTCTTTGCATTGCTCTTTTTTATTAATTATACTTTCACAAAATTCTAACTTTCCTATCACAAAATCTCTCTTTTCTTACAAAATGTGAGTTATAATATTCACAACATGAATGAGACTGTTGATAATGTATTTTAGAATGAATTTGTGATGAAATCATTGAATATATGTCTTTAGTTTTTATTTTTTAAAAAATATATATACATAAATTTAAGATGAAATAAATATATTTTGAATATAATTTTTCTTGGATCTCAATAATGTGAATGTATTTAGTTGAAATGTTATTAAAATTAAAAAAAAATGATGAAATTCAAAAAAAAAAAAAAAATAGATGAAAATGTGATTTTCGAGTGAGATACGAGTGTAATTTTTAGGTGGAAAGGGGGAGTAGATCCCTTTTGACAATTTCGGGCACCCGAAAATTGGCCAGAGGCGCCCAATTAGTGCTTGAATGATATATATGTGTGTGTGTGTGTGTTGAGAGGGAGATCAAAATGGTTACGTTAATTGAATGATAAAATTTCGGACAACAACAGACCAGACCTGACCAGTAGTATAAGTTTAAAAGTGGACAGAGATAGGTTATAACTAGGGAAACAAACTAGTTGAAAAATGTTTAGGTGGAGTCGGGCACAGAAGGGCATCAAGACCAGGACCAGGAGCATGTGAAGGAGGTACAACGGACACTAAAAATATATTTAATTAAGTGTTGCTGACGCGTCAATCCCATGTCTACTTTTCCTCAAGTTCGGGGGAGGGATGGTTGTCTTTTGTTATTTTTATTTGGTTTAATTATATTAGTATTTTAATGATATAGAACGAGGAATGGAATTAATAGGTTCAATGCGCATCCGATGATCTAAAGCTTTCTCATATCATAGTCATCGATCTTAGTTAAGCAAATCTAACCAATCATCGTTCTTATCAGCTTATATATGATTATGATGATGATGATGTTGATGATGATATATATTCCTTTAGGTTATGGCAGTTGGGATCCTCTCTATCTCATTTCCGGGAAATAGGCGTGGGAGTGGGGCGTCTTGTGCGTCCTTTGACCTTCTGACTTTTTATGCAAATTGTCCCGGCCGCCTATTGCACACGCACATAGAGCCACCAAACCCATTACCACTTACCAGTTACCAGCTTGGGGGATTTTTCTGTTTTACTTTGCTTGCCCTGCGTTTTCAACCGCATGCTGTATCCGCTCTCTCTGTCTGGTGCTACGTTCGGGTTTAAATCATCTCCATTGCAATATAATATCCTTATTATATTATATAAATTAATGACTAATTTTTATTAAAAACTTATATCTTCGTTCCTTAATATTACACGTAATTTATATTGAGATTATCACATTTATTTTGTTATTACATTGGAATCACAAATACAATCAAATACGTTTATTTTATTATATATTTGGATGAATTTTGTATTGAGTGAAATATATATTACAATACAAGTGGTATTAATTTTGAATTTGGTCATTTATTTGATAAAATATTAGGATCTTAGTTATGAAATCAAAAAAAAAAAAAAAAGACAACAAACTTATCTAATTAGCAATGTAACGGGTCAAAATTAATTAATTGTAGGAGATATTTGGGATAAGGATTGATTTATTTTATAAAATATCAATGTTGCTAGAAATCAAAATATTAAACCTTAGAAAAAAAAATAAAGCAAGTTTCACATTTAAATTTGGCGTGTAATTAAGTAACTTTCGTGCCCATTTGACCTTAGAATTACTATTTATGTTATGATTCAGGTGGATTTTTACGAAAGCTAAAAGAAATATTAAATTATAACTTGTTAGATTTAATCATTGAACTTTTGAATAATTACATATATATATATATATATAACCTATATATATTATATTAAAAATTATTAAGAGTTGAAAATTATAATTAGATTTAATTTAGAGAGAGAATAATACATTTAATTTGGATAAAATTTATCTGTATTTAGTAAAAATTTATTCAAAAATTAATATGAAGAATTTTTTTTTTTTTTTGGATGTGATTGGTTTAATTAAATTGAATACGTAATGATATGAATAACATTTCAGAGAAAAAATTAGATCGCAACTCTTTCTGTCAAATTACATGTATTCCAACTTTGAAGCGATGAAATCGCATATTAAAAGCAAAATTGTTTAGGGAATAACATCGTTGGAGTAAGGGTGGGAGATTTAAAAATAAATACTGAAGTCGATAAATATTAAAGATTAAATAGGAATAGATTTCGAGTTTCTGTGCAACAATTACTAAAATTCATAACCATGTGACAATAAAATAATGTTATCTCTCTCTTCTCAGAAAAGGTGTCGCATTGTTTCACAGCTAGATTTTATATTTTAAAGCAATGGTCCAAACCCATCAGCGCGGATCTTGCTGTTAAAATATTAATTATCAGTATCAGAAATCGGGCAAGGTAGAAAGGGCTATTTTGTAAACTCGTGTTGTTAAAATTTAAACACGAAACGACACTTTTGCAATTAAATATATGTTATGTTCATAGTCACGCAGGCAGAGATGTCGAACCCCACCGAGATTCTCCTTTTTTGAAATTAAACGTAAATTGAAACACAAACTTTTTCACCAATTATCATAAATACATAACTAAAATTTTACTACAACCTCTCCTCAATTATTACTACAATACCACCGGAAAAAATCAGTTCAAACAGTACAAGGACTGTTTTGTTGCTCTACCTTTAAAATCATCACTTCGTAAATAGTTTTAATTAGTAATGAATGAATGCTCAATGCACATTAATGAATTAATATATATTGACCCTTTAATAAAATATATAAAAAATATATATATATATATATATATATATATATATATATATATTTGAAATCCGAATAAATTAGTATAAAGAGAGGAGAGGAGGAAAGGAGAAATCCAAATTCGCGTACGAAGGTATAGACAACAGTAGAAATAGAAAGGAATCCAATACAATACAGCAATTGATTCAAATCCAACTAATTGATACCTCTGGAGTCCGCCCAACAACAAAAGTCTATATAAACTGACAATATCAGTTACATTGGTGTCACAATAGCACACGACCACCATACGCTTACAAGCCAAAGCAAAGCGGCCAGCGAGCGAGCGAGCGAGAGAGAGAGAGAGAGAGTGAGTGAGGAGATTGTAGAAAAATCATGGGAGGTTGGGCTATAGCCGTGCACGGAGGCGCTGGTGTTGACCCAAAGCTCCCTGCAGAACGACAAGAGGCCGCCAAACAACTCCTCGCTCGCTGCCTTAATATGGGCATCTCCGCTCTTCGCTCCAATTTCTCTGCCATTGATGTCGTTGAACTTGTTGTACGTCTTCGTTTCTCTTTAATAATACAAAAAGAAATTTGTGTCGCTAAATTCTAACGTTTGTGAGAATGGAAATTTTTACAGAAGAAAGAGACAAAAGACACCGCTTCGGAGTTTAAGTGGTGGCGCTTTTGTGTTCCATTCCATTATTAGTCTTGCTTTTTCATCTTATTGTATTATTTTGTTTTCTCTGTTTTAATAATCACGTCTAAATTGTTTTTTACTCGTGAAATTTGTTCAAGAATGTTATGTTATTTGTTTGCGTACAATAAATGGAAAAAATTAATACGAATATTATAATTATGGAAGGTTTTTATCAAATGATTGGAGCATTGTGTTTGTGGGACTACACAGGTGAGAGAGCTGGAAACGGATCCTCTGTTCAACTCTGGCCGTGGATCTGCACTCACTGAAAAGGGAACGGTGGAGATGGAGGCCAGCATCATGGATGGGCCCAATAGACGATGCGGCGCCGTATCTGGGGTTACCACTGTTAAGAATCCGGTATCTCTGGCCCGACTCGTCATGGACAAATCTCCGCATTCCTATCTGGCCTTCTCTGGCGCCGAGGAATTCGCCAGACAACAGGTCACTTACCATTCTACCCTTTACCTTTTCGAACAACAATATTTGTTCTGTTTTGGCGCTTGGACGGACGTAGTAGTAACACGTTTTTAAGCAACTTGCTTAGGGTGTTGAGTTGGTGGACATGATGAATACTTCATCACTGAGGAGAACGTGGGAATGCTAAAATTAGCGAAGGAAGCAAACTCCATTCTGGTACGTTTATTCTTTCTCATTTATTTCTCACCAACGTAAATCATGAGGCGAAAATCAATTCACTCACTCATATTACTTTTTTTATCCTTGATCAGTTTGACTACCGAATCCCATCCGTTGGATTGGAGACCTGCAGCGCTGGTGCTGCAGCCACAGATAACCGGTTGCAAATGAACGGACTTCCAATAAGCGTGTACGCGCCAGAAACAGTTGGGTGCGTGGTGGTTGACCGAGAGGGCCGGTGCGCAGCAGCCACGTCAACAGGAGGGCTGATGAATAAGAGGACCGGTAGAATCGGTGACTCACCACTTATTGGTGCTGGGACCTACGCATCTAATCTTTGTGGGGTCTCCTGCACAGGCGAAGGGGAGGCCATCATACGCGCGACCCTGGCGCGTGACGTGGCGGCAGTGATGGAGTATAAAGGTTTGGGACTGCAAGAAGCGGTGGATTTTGTGATAAAGGAGAGGCTCGATGAAGGGAAGGCTGGACTGATAGCGGTGTCAAAGAACGGGGAAGTGGCATATGGCTTTAACTGTAATGGAATGTTCAGGGGCTGTGCTACTGAGGATGGGTTCATGGAAGTTGGTATTTGGGAGTAAATCTTTGCCTTTTTTTTTTTTTTTTTTTTTAACAGTTACGTGTTTAAAAAGGCTCTGGCTTTGCTTTGGACATGTTGGTGTTCTGTTCAAGTTCAAAGGTTTAGCAGTGCTGCACCTCTTGTGTGGCTATATATCTATATGTTAACTATGTAGTAGATTTGGTGCAGTTTTATTATGGTTCGTTATCCTAATAAAATAGGATCTTTTGCTTTGGCAATAAAATAGACTACTAATTTCTTAGCACCGACTCCGGATCATCTTCATAATTAACTGTTCGAACTGTTTGGCTTGGTGAACTAGTTGTTTTAATTTAGAGTTTTCTACTTGTATTTCCTTTTCCTTGGCACCGCAAAAGCTATTGTCTTACAAAGCACCCTTTGCCCGATGGCTTTCGGTAAAGCACTCTTTGACGTTACTCGAAAAAGTATCTGGAATCCTTACGAAGGATGGAAAAGCCAAATGTATCTAAATTCTTCGTGCTCCAGAATCAGGTGGAAAAAAATTTATTTTTAGAGGGATACTTCTGTGATCAACATTTTCTGGCCCAGTCTTGGACTTTCTCCAAAGCTTTAATTTGGACCCCAACTTTAACACTAAACCAGCATAAGCAAGCCCAATCAAAATACTAAACAGAAGGGTCTGCGAGTCACAAATATTGAGCAGCGCTCACTCGTGTTTGAGATGCCGAGTCAAGGAAATCAACGCATGCAGTAGTAATTTATTCAGGAACTTTTTACATTATCTTCGTGTAAACATGTAACGCTTATTCGTTACATTACTTTGTAATTGTTGTTACTTCTTGCCGCTGCCCCAAACGGTGTCCTTTACGGATTGAAGGGTTTTTGACACAGCATTAGCTGCACTGGCCAAGACACCACCGCTTCCTTTGTTGCGAGTCAGATGAACCACCCCCGCTTTCTCCTTTCTTGGTTCTCTGTCTTCCCCTGCTGGTGACCTGTAGTCTGTAGTCTCCACTTTTGTTTCTATTGCACCTTGTTCGTTTAATTCTTCAGTTCCCTACAAAAATACGATAAACATTTACCCATGAAGAGCAAAAATAAAAAGAAGCATATATTCATCAAGAAAATTGAAAAACAACGAAACGAAATGGAGACCAGTAATATACTTTCGTTGTGCTCATATTTCAAGATTTTGAACAATGGTGACTACGCTTTTGCTTATGGATGTCTCGTGGTGGAAGAATCCCTGATGAAAAATCTAGTATACATTTATAGAATTAGTTTCTCTGATTTGAAGGCAAGTGCCACGGACACGTTTCCTATGCGGTGGCTCATTCTCCTGGTTATCATAGCCAAATTTCTCAGTGTATAGACACGTCATGAGCGGATATGAATAATGATGTAGAACTTCGAACTTACGTTGGGTTTTGTCCAATTAAAACAACATGAGGGATAGGTGCCAAGGAGATGATGTCCAAATTTGTCACATGGGCAAAGAGTCCAAAGATGATCTAAGCATTGGAGCAAGTTATTTGAAAGCCTTGTACAACTCTTCTGATATCACAATTATTTCTCTTTAGATCTTTCAGTATATAGGCAAAATCTTGCAGTGTGAAGAATACAAGTTTATCTAATTAAATTAGAACATGGACCCGGAAAAATTTGAAAGAACCACCAACATGCATTTCTGGCTCTTTGACATTTCAATAAATCAGTGAACTAATAGAACAGCAAATAAGACTAATGCCTGCACGTTCATGCAACTAGTAAGGAGGGAGTAAATGAAATACATCCGTTCCAATCAATTGAGAAAAAATCACTATACAGACCATGCAAAGCATAATAACTCCTTGAAGTATATCCACAAAGTGTTTGTTTATAATTGGCTAAATCATGATACCATGGACTGCATTATAGTTTGAGGAAAACAAACTCTTCAATGGCAGGTATCTCTCCAATTTTCTTTAGTACTTCCCTGCTGGGTTCCTCATCCACACCAGTGGTCATTACTGCTTGCTTTTGAGGAGCGATTCTTCCCACACTCATGAAGTTCACATTTACATTCTCATCACCCAGTAGACTACCCACCTTCCCAATTATACCCGGTTGATCATCTTGCCTGCACAGAATAATGCTGCCTTCCAGGCTCACATCAACACCAAAGGAACCAACCTTGGTCAGATGGGGTTTCCCGTCCTTCACCTTTCCTTCCACTCCAATTTCGCCAAAGTCTGAAATTGCACTAGCAAATTTAGATTCTACATTGGCAATCTGAACCTGAATAAACTCTAATGGATTCTCAGGAGAACCATCCAACACGATGCGCTCTTCACTTATCATCAGTCCTCTCTGTTTAGCTGTGAAATCAGCATTCACCAAGTTAACAAAAATACTGGAAATGGGCTCAATTATACCCTTGGTGATCATAGCTCTGAGCAGCCGCGTGTCAAGATCATCTGGACTTCGGGCAGAAGCATAAGTCACCTTCAATGATTTCACACTACTTCCACCTACAACCAGTTGCACAGCCAGTCTACCAAGCTTCTCTGCCAGTGTAACAAATGGAGCAAGTTCTGATAAAACCTACAATCACAAGAAACAATAAGAGAAAGAATTATGCACACATGAATAAGAGCAAGGGATCGTGCAGGCATAGAAACACAATGAAGAGCTCAAACATACCAATTAATTAACTCTAGCCAGAATTTCATCAATAGAACTGGTGGAGTCAGACAGAGGCAAACTGAGTTCTTTTGCGAAGGTCTTAGGCTAGGCAGGAACTAAATGTCTACCTATATGATGTGCAATGTTCTATCATTAAAGGACATATCCAATGCCAAAGAAGTAGTACTTTGAATTGCTGAAATCAATTGTAGGATGTGAAAGGATTCATATCAGAAGTTTCCACTTTGGTAGCAATTAGTCAGGGCACAAAATTTTCAACTGGAAACAGTGATGAGTAAATAAACAAGAATAAAATAGAGATGTACAAAATAATACCTTGGCAGGAACCATGGGTGCATTTACAGCAGTAGCAGCTAGCTCCCCTTTCAAGGCTCCAACAACAGCTTCTGCTATTTCAATGGCCACACCTTCCTGATTACACCAATCCATTTTATTCAGGCTACTTAACCAAAAATCAGAAGATAAAATAATCACAAATAAAAGATAGATGGCCATTGGTCAAGCACACCTGTGCCTCTGTAGTGCTAGCACCGAGATGTGGAGTCACTGTAACATTTTCATGAAGCACCAGCTTACTGTCTTTTGCCGGGGGTTCTTCTGCGAATACATCAAGGGCAGCCTGCACAAACAAAGAAATTTATCAGCTTTTCCCTCCAAGGCTGCGTCAAATAGCCATTAGTGTTTTTGTCCATGAAGGAAAAACCCGAGCAATGATTCCAGAGTTCAGGGCTCTTAGTAGAGCTTCTTCATCTATCACACCACCACGGGCAACATTCACAATACGGACTCCTCTCTTCATCTTAGAGAAAGCCTCATCGTTGAACATTTTTGATGTAGAAGGGGTTAGAGGCATGTGCAATGAGATAAAATCTGCTGTCGATATGGCTTCCTCGAAGCTGACTAACTCCACACCAATTGCTCTAGCACGGTCTGATGGGGCATAGGGATCATGAGAAATCACATGCATCCCGAGGCCCCTAGCCCTTCTTGCTACTTCTGAACCAACCTTTCCAAATCCCATCACAGCAAGTGTTTTTCCAACAAGCGACACACCCACGTATTTATTCCTCTGCCATTTTCCTGGACACACCCAACCTCACTAATGAACTAGTGATCATGCTATCACAAGCTATTTCTAATCTTTAATTGGTATTACTGATCAAAGAACAAGCTTAAACTACCTTAATTCAAAATTTGAACAATTTAGGCAGACTATTCTGCTTCAGTAAATTAATAAATGCAACAATAAAAATATTTAGTGCCTCCCTTCTGCTTGTTTATTGAGAAGCAATAAGCCCTCGATTCTTCAATTCTCTCACAAGAAAGACTTATTTGTAAGAAAACCATATAAATCCAACAAGCACAAGACAACGGAAATTTCCGTTAAATTTGAAGCACAGAAAATGTTCAAATAAATGTCAAAATGAATAATTAAGAAGAATACAGTTCCGAACCAGCTTTAACGGAAGCATCAGCCTGCGCAATATTCCTGGCCATAGCAGTGAGCAACGCAATCCCATGTTCGGCGGCAGCAATAGTATTGGCCGTCGGCGCATTAACGACGAGACAGCCATGTTCAGTGGCAGCCGACAAATCAACATTATCAATTCCGACACCGGCACGACCAACAACCTTAAGCCGTCCAGCCGAAGACTCGAAGACCTCACGAGTAACCTTAGTACCACTCCTAACAATCAATGCGTCACAAAGAGAAATCTTAGTACAAAGCTCCTCGGGTGATAAATTGTAAGAGCAGTCAACGTTGGCGAAATTCTTCAAGAGGTCAAGACCGGCTTCTCCAAGTTTTTCAGCGACGAGGACGGTGGGCTTAGAGGAGATAAAGGTAGCAAAAACGACGAAACGGTTAGTCGTTTTGCGGAAGCGAGGGAGTGTGGTGGTGGTGATAGGGAGAGCTAGTGTGGACGAGAGAGTTGGTTTGTTAGGAAGCGGAGCCAAGAAGAAGTTCGCAGTTGAGCATGCCGCCGCCATTTCGCTCACTCTGACTCTCCCTTGGAGCCCTTTTAGATGGGAATAGGCCATTAAATGGCGCCACGTCATTGACATTTCATCATATAAAGGATTTGACTTTCGTTCTAACGTACCATAAATATTGACAATTAAATTAAATTAAGACAGCGGTTATAAATGAATAAATTTGTCCCTTACTCGTCCTGCATGTTTGTCATATTGGACTTTTATTCTTCTATCGTAGGCATCGGTAATACGTTGAACCAAGGGTCACTAATGACTGCGTCTTACCTTTCTTTCCAAACTTTAAATGTCTTCTGCGATTTTTCAGCTTTCATTTCTCTTCTTTCTTCCTTAATTTGCTAAGAACGGAGACATCTTCATTCGTATAACTTCGAATATTTTCTCAATTAAATAGTAAAAAATTGAAAAAAAAAAAGAAGAAAGAGAAAAAGGAAACTAAATGCTTTAATGTTCTTCATAATTTAAACTTGAAGACTAAGTTCATCTCCTGATAAAATATCCACAAATTAAAATTTAATGGTAATACATGTTGAAGATTTTATTTTTGACCAAACACCCTCGGGTCACATGAAAGCTAGAAAGGCATGATGTCACGCCCCGCGTGAACAGTGCTCGTGAACAGTAACCGTGGCCGAGACATTGTGCGGACAGAATTTGCGCGAGGGAAAATCCGGGACAAGCGGGTGCGTGAGCTTCGGCAATATGCCTCGTCGATAGAACGGGTTAAGAGGGGCAATGAGGCATTTGGGCCAAAGATCCATATATTCTTCCTTATTGGCATTATTGTACTTGTAGCCCAATGTTAGCCCAACTAGCCCAACTTCTAGAATGGTGGCCCAATTGGCCCAAGTTCTAGAATTGTGTAGATAGCATTACCATTTTGACAATTGTGTAGATATTTTCTAGGACATTTCTAGAAGGCCAATCCTAACCCTCAAAAGTGCATTGTGAGGTGCAATATAGGCCGTCCATTTTATGTAAGTTTTCCTATAAATAGGTGAGGCCTCATTTGGCCAAACCAAGCAACCAAGTAACAAAGCAATCAAGCAATAAACTTGAGTTGTGTAAATCACTCTTCACTCAAACTCTTATTGCTCTCTCTTCTATTCATAAGATTCCGATTTAGCGCATTGCGGGTATCGAAGGCTTGCTTAGTGAGCGGAGTTGCTAAGCGCCGCACGGTCGAAGCGAGTGAAGAAAGTGAGGCCGTGACAATGAGCTAACTTAATACCCAAGTGAACCTGAGACATTGTAGTGAGGTGAAGATGGTCCTTCTTAAGCTGCAATCCCTGTGCGTCTACGCATTTTACATTTGGTAGTTTAATTGCCTTTTGAGCTGTTCTTACAGACTCTATGAATTTCCCTTCTCCCGATGCCAGTGCCACTTGCACACAACTAATCTTGTCCATGCTCATGCTAGAATATGAAATATTTCAACATATATATTAATACAAAGAGGTAGTAAAGCTTATTCGGTTGTCGTCTTAATTTATGAATTTTATCAATTCTGGTGACTATGAATAGTTTATCTCAAATTGAAGAGAGTTTGAGATCAATAAATATGTCCAGCCACGAGCTACAATATAACTATCTATCTATACATATATAAAATTTGTTCAAGCCCCAATCACAGTTTTTCCTCTTAATCAGCTTAATGCCCCACTATTAATTTATGCAGCAACGTCTGAGAATTGAATCCACGTTATTGCTCAACATAAAACATCAAGGGAATTACATTGTTGTTTCTATCTCAAGTTTAATATTTGTCTTCATTCCTTGTGCTTTAACCTACACAAATCTAGTTTTACCCGATGTAAAAAGTTGAATTGATGTTTTTCCCTCAAACTATTCGTCTATCATTGACTCGTTCATCATAAGCTTCGATATATCGTTTTCAATAAAGTAGCGAAAACAAGGGGAAAAAAAAAAATACAATAAGACATGGTAAGAAAAACCTGGATAATGGGGAGAGATGGAATAGGAAGATCAGAACGCAAGTCCATAATTAGCCTCTCCATGTTCTGTTTATATGCATCAGCGTCTTCTTTCTTCACTGTATCACTCTCACCCTGATACCACAAAATTGCACGAATTGTTCCTCCTTCACTCGCTGACGCATTAGCACGCTTCACCAACTCACCATACAGCTTTGTCCCTTTTTCCCAGTGGCTAATTTTGGTCCCACCAACCGCACAAGGAACCAAACCCACCACCCCAATGGTCGAGCTATTTGTCACGCGCCCAGCGGAAAAGGCACGTGCGGCACCCTCGTAGACCCCCATGTCGAGGGTAAGCCTTGTTAACCCGTCGCATATTTAACTGGTTTCGGCCTACCTTGGCCTCATCAGGAGGACGGCTTCAGTCCCCGACCAGTTCGGGCAGGGGTGGTCTAAGTCCCCTCTACATGATAGCCCTTGAGACTGAAGCCGACTTTGCACCATGAAACATCAATGTGCTTGAGTTGTCACACCCCAGCACACCCAGCCAACATGCGATTTCTCGTGCCGTGACATTCTCCACCACCGAAAATCGTGCACGTCCTCGTGCACGCGGCCATCTTCAAATTTTTCGCCAGCTCAATTGGTAGACCATCGAGGTCCTACCCTGCATGCCGCTCCACTCCATAACGCCCATCTCCTCCGGGCTAAGGAGACTCCCATAAAGAGAACACGATAACACCACGTCGTGCGGGCACGCCATCCTCGACGTACGGTGGTAGCAGTGCTTGGCGTAGATGAGGCGCTATGCGGTTGCCTTTCAAACCACAATGCTCATCTTCCCCCCCAGGAAGATCCCCATACCGCAGGACACATCATTGTGCGAGCACGCCCACATTCGAGGCTGCGTGGCGAAGGGTCACACAATAGACACCTCGTTTTCCCTCGCCCAATCTTACGGGCTAATATCCTCGGCCATCTCGGTGGATTCCCACAGGGGTCAGGAACGTAGCGAGATTTTGCGGAAATTCTCGTTCCTGCTCTGATACCATCTGTCACGTGCCCAGCGGAAAAGGCACGTGCGGCACCCTCGTAGACCCCCATGTCGAGGGTAAACCTTGTTAACCCGTCGCATATTTAACTGGTTTCGGCCTACCTTGGCCTCATCAGGAGGACGGCTTCAGTCCCCGACCAGTTCGGGCAGGGGTGGTCTAAGTCCCCTCTACATGATAGCCCTTGAGACTGAAGCCGACTTTGCACCATGAAACATCAATGTGCTTGAGTTGTCACACCCCAGCACACCCAGCCAACATGCGATTTCTCGTGCCGTGACATTATCCTCGTCGTATTCTTTTAAGAAGGCAAAGTAACTCTCTTGACCCTTGCGCTTCAAACCCTTCTTGAATTGCATGGCCGAAAGTGTCTTAGTCTCCACCTTACTTGATCTTGATATCGGAACCATGCACGCCTTTCCTCCATCAAGGATGCACATGGTGTTGGCAAATGGTACCGGTACGACCTTCATTTGATCGAAGAAATCCATTCCAAGCACAATTTTGTGGTCGTCCATAGGTACTACCGACCAATCTACCGGTCCTTTCCATTCTCCGATGGTGGTTTCGACCTTCTGCGCTACACCTTTGATTGGTTTAGCGACCGAATTTACTGCCTTCATGGTGCCGCCTTTGTTGGTCACCTTGAGACCTAGTCGTTTGGCCTCGTCAACTTGCACAAAATTATGTGAGGCACCCGTATCAACTAAGGCTTTCGTACGTACCTTGTTGATCACCACATCAACATAGATAGCCCCCCTTTGCTTGTGCCTCCGGAACCGCTCGAATGGCATTGAGTAGTTGCAAAGAACCCATCGCCGCGTCACCCTCTTGACTTGGTGGTTCCTCCGCACGAGCCACCATGGCGTTCAATGCCTTCCTCTTCGGACAATCCCGCATCCAATGAGGACCATCGCAAAAGTAGCAATTTCGAGAAGGTTTGGAATCCCTCTCTTTGTCATTCCTCGGCTTCTCTTTGCCGCTAGGTGGTTTGCGGAAACCGTCTCCTTGCGATTTGCTATGGTCTCCCCCACCTTTACTTTGGCCACCCTTCTTGTCCTTGGCCTTGGTATTTGATCGCTCACTTGAGTAATCAGTGAGAGTCTCCGCAACGGCTATGGCGGTTGCGAGATCTTGCACACTTCGTCTCCTAAGCTCCGTCTTCGCCCATCCTTGGAGCCCATCCATGAAGAAAAAGAGCGAATCCTTGTCGCTCATATCCGGAATCTCCAACACCAAGCTAGTAAACTCCTTAATGTAGTCCCGCAAGCTTCCGGATTGTTTGAGGCGTCGCAGCCGGCCTCGTGCTTCCTCTTCGGCATTTTCCGGATAGAATTGCCGCTTGAGTTCCCGCTTGAAATCATCGAAGGTTTCGATGGTGCATGTCCCTTTACCAATGTCTCCGTACCTCCTTCTCCACCACAACATAGCCACATCGGTTAGATAGTGGGTAGCGGTACGTACCTTGGTTTGTTCATCGGTGATGCCCATCACCTCGACATATTGTTCGATCCCTCATAAGAAGTTGTCCACGTCCTTGGCACTCCTCGAGCCATTATAGGACTTGGGCTTGGGGACATCGACTCTTGGTGCTTCACGTGTGGTAGTCATCCCGCTTGCTGCCGCACGCTTGCACAAAGCCACATCCTCCTTAATTGTGGCGAGTTCCCTATCAATGTAGGCTCGGATGTCCCTAAACATACGGTCGTGAACCGCTAGCAACTCTTGCTTGAAGGCATCCTCGAGCTTGGCGGTAGACACCTCCACTACCTCACGAAGAGCATTGTCCTCCGCTTCCAACCCGTCGAAGCGTTGCTCCATCTCGTCAAGGCGTGAGTCTACACTTGCCACAAAAGCTTCCACGCTAGCTACTCGAGCGTCCAAGCCAGCCACCATGTCCTTGGACTGCGCCCTCTTGCTTCCACCCTTGGTAGGACGTTGCTCGTCACGTCCCCGCACTTGGGCTTCCTTACCTGCAATGGTAACGTCGAAAACGTTGGCCATTCCCTTTGATAGAGTTTCCCTTCACGCAACTTTTGATTCGAAAGCTCCCTCTCAACAAGGTCTCCGCTTAACCTTGTGTTGCTCAACCTTGAGCTCTGATACCAACTGTCACGGCCTCACTCTCTTCACTCGCTTCGACCGTGCGGCGCTTAGCAACTCCGCTCACTAAGCAAGCCTTCGACACCCACAATGCGCTAAATCGGAAGCTTATAAATAGAAGAGAGAGCAATAAGAGTTTGAGTGAAGAGTGATTTACACAACTCAAGTTTATTGCTTAATTACTTGGTTGCTTGGTTTGGCCAAATGAGGCCTCACCTATTTATAGGAAAACTTACATAAAATGGACGGCCTAGATTGCACCTCACAATGCACTTTTGAGGGCTAGGATTGGCCTTCTAGAAATGTCCTAGAAAATATCTACACAATGGTCAAAATGATAATGCTATCTACACAATTCTAGAACTTGGGCTAATTGGGCCACCATTCTGGAAGTTGGGCTAGTTGGGCTAACATTGGGCTATAAGTACAATAATGCCAATAAGGAAGAATATATGGATCTTTGGCCCAAATGCCTCATTCCCCCACTTAACCCGTTCTATCGACGAGTCTTATTACCAACGCTCGTGTGCCCGTTTGTCCCGGATTTTCCCTCGCGCGAATTCTGTCCGCACAGCGTCTTGGTCACGGTTACTGTTCATGGGCACTATTCACGCGGGGCGTGACATCCTCCCCCACCTAAATGCGCGGCGTCCTCGTCGCGTCTTCCTCACGGAACCTCTTATTGCTCTCTCTTCTATTTATAAGCTTCCGATTTAGTGCATTGTGGGTGTCGAAGGCTTGCTTAGTGAGCGGAGTTGCTAAGCGCCGCACGGTCGAAGCGAGTGAAGAGAGTGAGGCCGTGACAGTTGGTATCAGAGCTCAAGGTTGAGCAACACAAGGTTGAGCGGAGACCTTGTTGAGAGGGAGCTTTCGAATCAAAAGTTGCGTGAAGGGAAACTCTATCAAAGGGAATGGCCAACGTTTTCGACGTTACCATTGCAGGTGAGGAAGCCCAAGTGCGGGGACGTGACGAGCAACGTCCTACCAAGGGTGGAAGCAAGAGGGCGCAGTCCAAGGACATCGTGGCTGGCTTGGACGCTCGAGTAGCTAGCGTGGAAGCTTTTGTGGCAAGTGTAGACTCACGCCTTGACGAGATGGAGCAACGCTTCGACGGGTTGGAAGCGGAGGACAATGCTCTTCGTGAGGTAGTGGAGGTGTCTACCGCCAAGCTCGAGGATGCTTTCAAGCAAGAGTTGCTAGCGGTTCACGATCGTATGTTTAGGGACATCCGAGCCTACATTGATAGGGAACTCGCCACAATTAAGGAGGATGTGGCTTTGTGCAAGCGTGCGGCAGCAAGCGGGATGACTACCACATGTGAAGCACCAAGAGTCGATGTCCCCAAGCCCAAGTCCTATAATGGCTCGAGGAGTGCCAAGGACGTGGACAACTTCTTGTGGGGGATCGAACAATATGTCGAGGTGATGGGCATCACCGATGAACAAACCAAGGTACGTACCGCTACCCACTATCTAACCGATGTGGCTATGTTGTGGTGGAGAAGGAGGTACGGAGACATTGGTAAAGGGACATGCACCATCGAAACCTTCGATGATTTCAAGCGGGAACTCAAGCGGCAATTCTATCCGGAAAATGCCGAAGAGGAAGCACGAGGCCGGCTGCGACGCCTCAAACAATCCGGAAGCTTGCGGGACTACATTAAGGAGTTTACTAGCTTGGTGTTGGAGATTCCGGATATGAGCGACAAGGATTCGCTCTTTTTCTTCATGGATGGGCTCCAAGGATGGGCGAAGACGGAGCTTAGGAGACGAAGTGTGCAAGATCTCGCAACCGCCATAGCCGTTGCGGAGACTCTCACTGATTACTCAAGTGAGCGATCAAATACCAAGGCCAAGGACAAGAAGGGTGGCCAAAGTAAAGGTGGGGGAGACCATAGCAAATCGCAAGGAGACGGTTTCCGCAAACCACCTAGCGGCAAAGAGAAGCCGAGGAATGACAAAGAGAGGGATTCCAAACCTTCTCGAAATTGCTACTTTTGCGATGGTCCTCATTGGATGCGGAATTGTCCGAAGAGGAAGGCATTGAACGCCATGGTGGCTCGTGCGGAGGAACCACCAAGTCAAGAAGGTGACGCGGCGATGGGTTCTTTGCAACTACTCAATGCCATTCGAGCGGTTCCGGAGGCACAAGCAAAGGGGCTTATCTATGTTGATGTGGTGATCAACAAGGTACGTACGAAAGCCTTAGTTGATACGGGTGCCTCACATAATTTTGTGCAGGTTGACGAGGCCAAACGACTAGGTCTCAAGGTGACCAACAAAGGCGGCACCATGAAGGCAGTAAATTCGGTCGCTAAACCAATCAAAGGTGTAGCGCAGAAGGTCAAAACCACCATCGGAGAATGGAAAGGACCGGTAGATTGGTCGGTAGTACCTATGGACGACCACAAAATTGTGCTTGGAATGGATTTCTTCGATCAAATGAAGGTCGTACCGGTACCATTTGCCAACACCATGTGCATCCTTGATGGAGGCAAGGCGTGCATGGTTCCGATATCAAGATCAAGTAAGGTGGAGACTAAGACACTCTCGGCCATGCAATTCAAGAAGGGTTTGAAGCGCAAGAGTCAAGAGAGTTACTTTGCCTTCTTAAAAGAATACGACGAGGATGGCGATGCGGAGGTGAGTAAAGGGGATGTTCCGAAAGAGGTAGATAACGTCGTCAAAGAGTTCAAAGATGTAATGCCCGAAGAGTTGCCCAAGAAACTTCCACCAAGGAGGGAGGTGGATCACAAGATCGAATTGGAGCCGGGCACCAAACCTCCCGCCATGAGTCCATACCGACATGCTCCACCGGAGTTGCTAGAGTTGAAGAAACAACTCCAAGATTTACTTGATGCGGGCTACATTCGACCATCTAAGGCACCATTCAGCGCTCCGGTTTTGTTCCAAAAGAAGAAGGATGGGACGCTACGGATGTGTATTGATTATCGGGCACTTACCAAGGTCACCATCAAGAACAAATATCCAATTCCACTCATTGCCGATCTTTTCGATCAACTTGGGAAAGCACGGTACTTCTCCAAACTTGATTTAAGGTCGGGTTACTACCAAGTACGCATAGCGGAGGGAAAACGAGGTGTCTATTGTGTGACCCTTCGCCACGCAGCCTCGAATGTGGGCGTGCTCGCACAATGATGTGTCCTGCGGTTTGGGGATCTTCCTGGGGGGGAAGATGAGCATAGTGGTTTGAAAGGCAACCGCATAGCGCCTCATCTACGCCAAGCACTGCTACCACCGTACGTCGAGGATGGCGTGCCCGCACGACGTGGTGTTATCGTGTTCTCTTTATGGGAGTCTCCTTAGCCTGGAGGAGATGGGCGTTATGGAGTGGAGCGGTATGCAGGGTAGGACCTCGATGGTCTATCAATTGAGCTGGCGAAAAATTTGAAGATGGCCGCGTGCACGAGGACGTGCACGATTTTCGGTGGTGGAGAATGTCACGGCACAAGAGATCGCATGTTGGCTGGGTGTGCTGGGGTGTGACAACTCAAGCACATTGATGTTTCATGGTGCAAAGTCGGCTTCAGTCTCAAGGGCTATCATGTAGAGGGGACTTAGACCACCCCTGCCCGAACTGGTCGGGGACTGAAGCCGTCCTCCTGATGAGGCCAAGGTAGGCCGTAACCAGTTAAATATGCGACGGGATAACAAGGCTTACCCTCGACATGGGGGTCTACGAGGGTGCCGCACGTGCCTTTTCCGCTGGGCGCGTGACAGAAAATGTCACGGCACGAGAAATCGCATATTGGCTGGGTGTGCTGGGGTGTGACAACTCAAGCACATTGATGTTTCATGGTACAAAGTCGGCTTCAGTCTCAAGGGCTATCATGTAGAGGGGACTTAGACCACCCCTGCCCGAACTGGTCGGGGACTGAAGCCGTCCTCCTGATGAGGCCAAGGTAGGCCGAAACCAGTTAAATATGCGACGGGATAACAAGGCTTACCCTCGACATGGGGGTCTACGAGGGTGCCGCACGTGCCTTTCCGCTGGGCGCGTGACAGATGGTATCAGAGCAGGAATGAGAATTTTCGCAAAATCTCGCTACGTTCCTGACCCCTGTGGGAATCCACCGAGATGGCCGAGGATATTAGCCCGTAAGATTGGGCGAGGGAAAACGAGGTGTCTATTGTGTGACCCTTCGCCACGCAGCCTCGAATGTGGGCGTGCTCGCACAATGATGTGTCCTGCGGTATGGGGATCTTCCTGGGGGGGAAGATGAGCATTGTGGTTTGAAAGGCAACCGCATAGCGCCTCATCTACGCCAAGCACTGCTACCACCGTACGTCGAGGATGGCGTGCCCGCACCACGTGGTGTTATCGTGTTCTCTTTATGGGAGTCTCCTTAGCCCGGAGGAGATGGGCGTTATGGAGTGGAGCGGCATGCAGGGTAGGACCTCGATGGTCTACCAATTGAGCTGGCGAAAAATTTGAAGATGGCCGCGTGCACGAGGACGTGCACGATTTTCGGTGGTGGAGAATGTCACGGCACGAGAAATCGCATGTTGGCTGGGTGTGCTGGGGTGTGACAACTCAAAGATTTACTTGATGCGGGCTACATTCGACCATCTAAGGCACCATTCGGCGCTCCGGTTTTGTTCCAAAAGAAGAAGGATGGGACGCTACGGATGTGTATCGATTATCGGGCACTTAACAAGGTCACCATCAAGAACAAATATCCAATTCCACTCATTGCCGATCTTTTCGATCAACTTGGGAAAGCACGGTACTTCTCCAAACTTGATTTAAGGTCGGGTTACTACCAAGTACGCATAGCGGAGGGAGATGAACCAAAAACAACATGCGTAACAAGGTACGGTTCCTATGAATTTCTAGTCATGCCTTTTGGACTAACGAATGCACCGGCTACTTTTAGCACTTTGATGAACAAGTTATTCCATCCCTATCTCGATCAATTTGTGGTGCTATACTTGGACGACATTGTTGTATATAGCAACACCTTGGAAGAACATGTGACACATCTTAGGAAGGTGTTCCAAGTATTGCGAAAGAATGAATTGTACGTGAAAAAGGAGAAGTGCTCTTTTGCGCAACGAGAAGTTCACTTCTTGGGCCACAAGATCAAGGATGGAACATTGATGATGGATAAGGCTAAGGTGCAAGCTATTCAAGAGTAGGAACCTCCGACCAAGGTACACGACCTCCGATCTTTCTTGGGGTTGGTTAATTATTACCGTCGCTTCATCAAGAGTTACTCGGCAAGAGCAGCTCCACTAACTGACTTACTAAAGAAAAGTCGCTCGTGGGATTGGACCGAGGGATGCCAACATGCCTTTGAAGATTTGAAGAAGGCAATCATGGAGGAGACGGTTCTTGTGCTGTCCGATCACACAAAACCCTTCGAAGTACACACCGATGCCTCAGATTTTGCCATTGGGGGTGTACTCATGCAAGAAGGACGTCCCATTGCTTTCGAGAGTCGTAAGCTCAATGAGGCGGAAAGGCGCTACACCGTGCAAGAAAAGGAGATGACGGCAGTCATCCATTGCCTTAGGGTATGGCGACACTACTTGCTCGGGAGTCATTTCGTGGTTATGACGGATAATGTAGCTACTAGCTACTTCCAAACGCAAAAGAAGTTAAGTCCAAAGCAAGCTCGGTGGCAAGACTTCTTGGCGGAATTCGACTACGACTTGACATACAAACCGGGCAAAGCAAATGTGGTGGCGGATGCATTAAGTCGAAAGGCGACATTGGCGGCCATTAACCTAAGTATTCCCGAGGGAAAGCTAGTAGGGAGGATCAAAGAAGGATTGACCCAAGACCCTCTAGCCAAAAATATAGTGGTGCTCGCACACGAGGGGAAGACAAGACGGTTTTGGCTTGACGACGGATTGCTCTATGCCAAGGGGAGGCGAATCTTTGTGTGCCGAAGTGGGGTGGCTTGAGGAAAGAGCTTATCAGGGAATGCCATGATTCCAGGTGGGCTGGACACCCCGGGGCTAAGCGCACCAACGCTTTGTTGGAAAATTCGTACTATTGGCCAAGGATGCGAGAAGATGTCGAGGCCTATGTGCGGACATGTCTTGTATGCCAACAAGACAAAATTGAGCAACGAGCATCCGGTGGGTTACTTGAGCCATTACCGATTCCGAACAAGCCATGGGAAAGCGTTTCCATGGATTTCATCACGTCACTACCGAAATCGGAGGGGTATGGAAGTATCATTGTGGTGGTGGATCGTTTTAGCAAATACGCGGTTTTTATACCGGCACCTACGGATTGCACAGCGGAAGAAGCTGCAAAATTATTCCTAAAGCATGTGGTGAAGCTTTGGGGAGTGCCGAATAATATTATAAGTGATCGCGATCCACGGTTTACCGGGAAGTTTTGGTCCGAGTTATTCAAGCTACTTGGAACGGACCTTAATTTTTCTACAAGCTTTCATCCTCAAAGTGACGGACAAACCGAGCGTGTCAATGCACTGCTCGAATTATACTTGAGGCACTATGTGAGTGCCAACCAAAGGGATTGGGCTAAGTTGCTAGATGTGGCTCAATTTTCTTACAACTTGCAGCGGAGCGAGGCGACTAATAGGAGTCCGTTCGAGATTGTGTTGGGACGACAACCGATGACTCCACATGCACTAGCCTCAAGTTATGATGGAAAAAGTCCGGGAGCCTTCAAGTTCGCCAAGGCATGGCATGAACAAGCCGATTTAGCTAGGGCATACCTAGATAAGGCGGCTAAGAAGATGAAGAAGTGGGCGGACAATAACCGAAGGGACGTGGAGTTCCAAGAGGGGGACCAAGTCATGGTGAAACTCTTGCCCCAACAATTCAAGACATTGCGCAAAGTACACAAGGGATTGGTTCGACGTTACGAGGGACCATTTCCGATCATAAAGAAAGTGGGCAAGGTGTCATATCGAGTTCTTCTTCCCCCTAAATTGAAGATTCACCCCGTCTTCCATGTAAGCATGTTAAAGCCTTACCATGGAGACGAGGAAGACCCGAGCCGAGGGGAGTCAAAACGGGCTCCAACTGCTGTGGTAACCTCTTTCGAAAAGGAGGTTGAGTGTATTCTTGCGGATCGACGAGTTCGAAAGCGAGGAGTGCCGAACTACACGGAATATTTCATCAAGTGGAAGGGATTGCCCGAAAGCGAGGCTACATGGGAGCATGAAGATGCACTATGGCAATTCCAAGAGCACATAAAGAGGTTCCGTGAGGAAGACGCGACGAGGACGTCGCGCATTTAGGTGGGGGAGGATGTCACGCCCCGCGTGAATAGTGCCCATGAACAGTAACCGTGACCAAGACGTTGTGCGAACAGAATTCGCGCGAGGGAAAATCCGGGACAAACGGGCACATGAGCTTTGGTAATATGACTCGTCGATAGAACGGGTTAAGTGGGGAAATAAGGCATTTGGGCCAAAGATCCATATATTCTTCCTTATTGGCATTATTGTACTTATAGCCCAATGTTAGCCCAACTAGCCCAACTTCTAGAATGGTGGCCCAATTAGCCCAAGTTCTAGAATTGTGTAGATAGCATTACCATTTTGACAATTGTGTAGATATTTTCTAGGACATTTCTAGAAGGCCAATCCTAGCCCTCAAAAGTGCATTGTGAGGTGCAATCTAGGCCGTCCATTTTATGTAAGTTTTCCTATAAATAGGTGAGGCCTCATTTGGCCAAACTAAGCAACCAAGTAATTAAGCAATAAACTTGAGTTGTGTAAATCACTCTTCACTCAAACTCTTATTGCTCTCTTTTCTATTTATAAGCTTCCGATTTAGCGCATTGTGGGTGTCGAAGGCTTGCTTAGTGAGCGGAGTTGCTAAGCGCCGCACGGTCGAAGCGAGTGAAGAGAGTGAGGCCGTGACATATTGCCTCTTACTCTTACTTCATTGGCGAATGCCATCCCCGGACCAACCCCACAAGTCTTTCCAACGTCAATGGCTGCATGCAGCGGTTCACGCGCTACTTCCCAGGAGAGTTGAGAGCTTAACCGAAGAATGGACGGGTTGGGTTTGCACTCCGGTGGTACATTGCGGTCCCACTTGTCGGCGTTTACGCCTCCTCTGCCGGCCATGTTGCTTTGGCCTGCTAGTATGAAGATGTCCTTTGGAAGATTAGCGGCCGAGCTGGAATGGGCTATTAACAACCTAGAGAGAAACAGATATGATAATAAGAGGGAGATGCTCATGGTTTTATTAGATTAACAATGACTACTTCGTAGGGGGAGGACTGCTTTTGTTTTGAGCAGGAATGTTACCTGCTGTTTAAAGCCTGCTATTGTACCTATGAGACTGTTTTCTGCTTGCCAAAAATATAAGGTTTTCTTTTCTGGAATTTACGGGGAATGCCCAAACTTAATTTAATGATAATAAATGTGGAGTTACCATATTAATGAAAACTAACCCAAATGTTCACTAAACAACCTCCACTCATTGATGATGCTACATGTGGGAGTAAATATGTTTTTTAAAAAATAATAATTAAATGGGAAAAAATATTCTGTAATCCTAAAGAAATTCGGTTTTACAATTTAAACAGATTCTCGAGAAAAAAACAGAAAACAAAATTCAAAAACCAAATTATATTTGGTGTAACTTTTCATTTTTTATATTTACGAGATTCTGCATTCCTTATTTTGAGCATATAGTTTATTGCCTCATTTATAGGATCTGCTCTGATAAAATGAATTATATTATATTATTTTTGCAATGATCTGGTAAGATTTTGAAAAGAATTATGGGTAAATTTTGTAACATTTTGTTCCTCAATTCCAAAAGGAGTGTGGAAAGCATGGTACAGTGGATCCGAGTGAAATCCAATGTAAACGTTGTTTTGAAAGTCATACAACTCCAGAGTCCACAATGTGACTAGTCAGCGACAGTTTCTGAAAATGAATGGATGCCAGTTGTCGGAAGAAAAGCCCAGACCTCTTGCAACCCAAATAATTATACATGGAAAGGAAATAAAAGAGCATATTCCAGTTGGGACTTGCACTTTCCCTCCAAAAGGCAATCAATCTGGCAAAGATTTCTGTAAGTAGGCCGCTGTGGCCCCATGTTGAGGTTGATTATAATGCTACACTATGAAGGACGTAACTTACGACCCAATATTGTTAAATTATATGGACCTGTATATTGGACTATCATTATTTTCATCTATATGTTATTGTTATTGTTATTGTTATTAGACATGAACTAGCCATAACACAGTCAATGCAGTGTTAGTTGAGGTCACCCATTAAATTATTAACTTTTGTGAAAATGTCTTCCAAGCACTCTACCAGTAATGCTTTGAATATCAACTTTACTAATAAAATGCATACATCGGAGATTAACTCAAGATTCAGTCAATCAGGGAGAATTTTCTGGGCAATAATTATTGCCGCAAGAGAATAATTTTCGGCGGAGTATACTCATATTTCCTAGAAAAAATTCTTTATCTGAAGGTTAAAATCATCAGCAGTGGAACAGCTGTCAAAAAGTAAGAAATGAAATTAGAAAAGTTTCGTGGAGCATCACTGTAACTGTAAGAGCCAGATTTGATGGAGCTGGATCTGGAAGGAAGGAATGCATCAGCCAACATCTCCCCCAATCGAACCTGAGAAGGCGTTGTGAGATGCAGGCCGTCTGGCTCAAGAGGTAGTCCCTTGGCATCTACGCATCGCACATTTGGGAGGTCACTGCTTAATTGAGCTTTTCTCACTATCTCAATGAAAGGTCCTTGTCCGGATGCTATCGCCACCTACCAAAACCACCCACCAAACATTATTCGAGTGTAAAATTCTGAGCAACTAGCGTATTAGTTTTAGTAAATATATATATATATATATGTGTGTGTGTGTGTGTGTGTGTGTGTGTGTTATCATCTACCAAGTAGTTGGGCTGCTCTAAAATAAATTATTTTGATAAGAATTCTATAAGCTCGGGCCAAGTCTTTAAATATTCTGGCTTTATAATTACCATGGATGTGTGATACACGGAATGTAAACGCTCCTCTAATAAAGTAATATTATTAAGTAATGGCATTCATTATTTATATGATAATTTTTAAAACAATTTATTATATTTCTTTACCATTCAGTTAAATTAATTTAAGATAATTACTGAGAGTCTGAGAATAACAGTTTTGCTCCTAAATCAAATTAATCATGGTTATTCGCCCACTGCTAAATTTCATTTTAACAACGTGACTTTGCCAACATGTAATTATAATAACATTTCTACTTCGTAAAACCTACTGTTATGCTTAATAATTGTTTGCCGGCAAGTATTTTCTCCTCCAAGACCTGCTGCTTTCGAAAATCGATGATATCAAAGTTGCAAATAACTTAATCTATTTAGTTAAAAGCTGGATGCAATTTTCGAACGAGATTGGCAGTGCTTGAAACTTACTAATAAGTAATCAAATTAAAATAATCTAAATAAAAAGACTATACCCGGATTATAGGAAGCACAGGAGCCTGCAGATCAGAACGCAAATCCGTGAAGAGCTTCTCCGATCTCTCTTTATAAGATTTTACATCTTCTAGACTCGCCGTATCACTCTCTCCTTGATACCAAAGAACCGCTCTGATTACTCCTCCACTCTGCAAAGCCACCTGGCTCCTCCTAATCATCTGCTCGTAAAGAAAACTTCCTTTCCTCCACTCACTGATATTAGTTCCACCAATGGCACAGGGGACCAGACCAATCAACCCAAAATTGGGAACCTTGGTCAAGATTGCGTTGGCAAATGGCATCCCTGGTCCAACCCCATTAGTCTTGTTCACATCAATATCGACATGAAGTGGTTCGTGAGCCTGAACCCATGTGAGTTCTGCGTTGAGTCGGAGGATTGAAGGGTTTGGCTGACACTGCGGAGGGACGATTCCATCCCAGATTTGGGTATTCGTCTTTGTATCATTGGTTACGCCACCTCTTCCGGCCATATTGCTTTGCCCAGCTAAGATAAATATGTTTTGTGGAAGTTGCTGTTGGTATTGAGGCTTTACGGGCCATGCTTGAAATATAATGATCAAAAACAACAACCAAAGCATTCTGGAAAGACTTGATGTGGATTTGCGGAGAGATTTCGCAAATGGAGGGTCCTCTCCTCTCCTCTCTGTGAATCTACCTTTCGGGACATGTTGAAAGTAAATGGTTGGTTTGCTTTGCTTGACATATAATTTACCCATTGGTCCATTTTCTTTTTCTTTCTTTCTATATTCTAAGCCAACTTTGTTCACGTGGAATTAATTTTTAATTTCTTACGATCCCCACTGTACAGGGAGAACATTTCAAGTCAAAGTACACATTTTTGAAAAAATTTAACTCCCTGGTATACAGTTGAAAGCAGAAAATTAGAAAAAAAATAATAGATATAATTCTCGAAAGCCATTAATCAAGTATCTATAATATATATTAGGCAACGGAGGGCCCCTAGACAGACCTGTTATCATTGCTTGGAAAGATAACCTCCTTCACGTTCGCCACGCCCTAAATCCTTTTAAGATGAGCCTTCCTATATAAGGCGAATATATCTTAGAACATAAACAAGTAACAGCTATGCCTCTTCCTAATTAACCAGACAAGTCAAAATTTTCATAATATTTAACGATTTCCAAACACCAAGCCAAGGGCTGACGTCTTGGACATGACATAACCTCTTTCTGGTCAACCTGGTATTAATCCGTACCATCAATTTGAGAAAAAAATTTTATTAAACACGAATGGGCAAAAATTAAAATCCGAAAGCACATGATATGATAATTTAATTTTCTCTCAACCCAAGTAGCGATGTAACATTAATTACTCACATATTTATCTTGCCTAAGCCAAAAGTGAACAGGGCATCTCCAATAGCGCACAACCCTTTCAGGTCATTGTCTTCCCTTCCAGGGGACAGTGAATCAATTGGTATGACACAAAAAATATTAATATGATCGCGGGTAAATTGCATCAATTAAAAAAATAATGCAATTTATTTTTAAAAAATTAAA
>CM040449.1:664701-769333 GCA_022749755.1 Azadirachta indica
GCGCCTCATCTACGCCAAGCACTGCTACCACCGTACGTCGAGGATGGCGTGCCCGCACCACGTGGTGTTATCGTGTTCTCTTTATGGGAGTCTCCTTAGCCCGGAGGAGATGGGCGTTATGGAGTGGAGCGGCATGCAGGGTAGGACCTCGATGGTCTACCAATTGAGCTGGCGAAAAATTTGAAGATGGCCGCGTGTACGAGGACGTGCACGATTTTCGGTGGTGGAGAATGTCACGGCACGAGAAATCGCATGTTGGCTGGGTGTGCTGGGGTGTGACAACTCAAAGATTTACTTGATGCGGGCTACATTCGACCATCTAAGGCACCATTCGGCGCTCCGGTTTTGTTCCAAAAGAAGAAGGATGGGACGCTACGGATGTGTATCGATTATCGGGCACTTAACAAGGTCACCATCAAGAACAAATATCCAATTCCACTCATTGCCGATCTTTTCGATCAACTTGGGAAAGCACGGTACTTCTCCAAACTTGATTTAAGGTCGGGTTACTACCAAGTACGCATAGCGGAGGGAGATGAACCAAAAACAACATGCGTAACAAGGTACGGTTCCTATGAATTTCTAGTCATGCCTTTTGGACTAACGAATGCACCGGCTACTTTTAGCACTTTGATGAACAAGTTATTCCATCCCTATCTCGATCAATTTGTGGTGCTATACTTGGACGACATTGTTGTATATAGCAACACCTTGGAAGAACATGTGACACATCTTAGGAAGGTGTTCCAAGTATTGCGAAGGAATGAATTGTACGTGAAAAAGGAGAAGTGCTCTTTTGCGCAACGAGAAGTTCACTTCTTGGGCCACAAGATCAAGGATGGAACATTGATGATGGATAAGGCTAAGGTGCAAGCTATTCAAGAGTAGGAACCTCCGACCAAGGTACACGACCTCCGATCTTTCTTGGGGTTGGTTAATTATTACCGTCGCTCCATCAAGAGTTACTCGGCAAGAGCAGCTCCACTAACTGACTTACTAAAGAAAAGTCGCTCGTGGGATTGGACCGAGGGATGCCAACATGCCTTTGAAGATTTGAAGAAGGCAATCATGGAGGAGACGGTTCTTGTGCTGTCCGATCACACAAAACCCTTCGAAGTACACACCGATGCCTCAGATTTTGCCATTGGGGGTGTACTCATGCAAGAAGGACGTCCCATTGCTTTCGAGAGTCGTAAGCTCAATGAGGCGGAAAGGCGCTACACCGTGCAAGAAAAGGAGATGACGGCAGTCATCCATTGCCTTAGGGTATGGCGACACTACTTGCTCGGGAGTCATTTCGTGGTTATGACGGATAATGTAGCTACTAGCTACTTCCAAACGCAAAAGAAGTTAAGTCCAAAGCAAGCTCGGTGGCAAGACTTCTTGGCGGAATTCGACTACGACTTGACATACAAACCGGGCAAAGCAAATGTGGTGGCGGATGCATTAAGTCGAAAGGCGACATTGGCGGCCATTAACCTAAGTATTCCCGAGGGAAAGCTAGTAGGGAGGATCAAAGAAGGATTGACCCAAGACCCTCTAGCCAAAAATATAGTGGTGCTCGCACACGAGGGGAAGACAAGACGGTTTTGGCTTGACGACGGATTGCTCTATGCCAAGGGGAGGCGAATCTTTGTGTCGAAGTGGGGTGGCTTGAGGAAAGAGCTTATCAGGGAATGCCATGATTCCAGGTGGGCTGGACACCCCGGGGCTAAGCGCACCAACGCTTTGTTGGAAAATTCGTACTATTGGCCAAGGATGCGAGAAGATGTCGAGGCCTATGTGCGGACATGTCTTGTATGCCAACAAGACAAAATTGAGCAACGAGCATCCGGTGGGTTACTTGAGCCATTACCGATTCCGAACAAGCCATGGGAAAGCGTTTCCATGGATTTCATCACGTCACTACCGAAATCGGAGGGGTATGGAAGTATCATTGTGGTGGTGGATCGTTTTAGCAAATACGCGGTTTTTATACCGGCACCTACGGATTGCACAGCGGAAGAAGCTGCAAAATTATTCCTAAAGCATGTGGTGAAAGCTTTGGGGAGTGCCGAATAATATTATAAGTGATCGCGATCCACGGTTTACCGGGAAGTTTTGGTCCGAGTTATTCAAGCTACTTGGAACGGACCTTAATTTTTCTACAAGCTTTCATCCTCAAAGTGACGGACAAACCGAGCGTGTCAATGCACTGCTCGAATTATACTTGAGGCACTATGTGAGTGCCAACCAAAGGGATTGGGCTAAGTTGCTAGATGTGGCTCAATTTTCTTACAACTTGCAGCGGAGCGAGGCGACTAATAGGAGTCCGTTCGAGATTGTGTTGGGACGACAACCGATGACTCCACATGCACTAGCCTCAAGTTATGATGGAAAAAGTCCGGGAGCCTTCAAGTTCGCCAAGGCATGGCATGAACAAGCCGATTTAGCTAGGGCATACCTAGATAAGGCGGCTAAGAAGATGAAGAAGTGGGCGGACAATAACCGAAGGGACGTGGAGTTCCAAGAGGGGGACCAAGTCATGGTGAAACTCTTGCCCCAACAATTCAAGACATTGCGCAAAGTACACAAGGGATTGGTTCGACGTTACGAGGGACCATTTCCGATCATAAAGAAAGTGGGCAAGGTGTCATATCGAGTTCTTCTTCCCCCTAAATTGAAGATTCACCCCGTCTTCCATGTAAGCATGTTAAAGCCTTACCATGGAGACGAGGAAGACCCGAGCCGAGGGGAGTCAAAACGGGCTCCAACTGCTGTGGTAACCTCTTTCGAAAAGGAGGTTGAGTGTATTCTTGCGGATCGACGAGTTCGAAAGCGAGGAGTGCCGAACTACACGGAATATTTCATCAAGTGGAAGGGATTGCCCGAAAGCGAGGCTACATGGGAGCATGAAGATGCACTATGGCAATTCCAAGAGCACATAAAGAGGTTCCGTGAGGAAGACGCGACGAGGACGTCGCGCATTTAGGTGGGGGAGGATGTCACGCCCCGCGTGAATAGTGCCCATGAACAGTAACCGTGACCAAGACGTTGTGCGAACAGAATTCGCGCGAGGGAAAATCCGGGACAAACGGGCACATGAGCTTTGGTAATATGACTCGTCAATAGAACGGGTTAAGTGGGGAAATAAGGCATTTGGGCCAAAAATCCATATATTCTTCCTTATTGGCATTATTGTACTTATAGCCCAATGTTAGCCCAACTAGCCCAACTTCTAGAATGGTGGCCCAATTAGCCCAAGTTCTAGAATTGTGTAGATAGCATTACCATTTTGACAATTGTGTAGATATTTTCTAGGACATTTCTAGAAGGCCAATCCTAGCCCTCAAAAGTGCATTGTGAGGTGCAATCTAGGCCGTCCATTTTATGTAAGTTTTCCTATAAATAGGTGAGGCCTCATTTGGCCAAACTAAGCAACCAAGTAATTAAGCAATAAACTTGAGTTGTGTAAATCACTCTTCACTCAAACTCTTATTGCTCTCTCTTCTATTTATAAGCTTCCGATTTAGCGCATTGTGGGTGTCGAAGGCTTGCTTAGTGAGCGGAGTTGCTAAGCGCCGCACGGTCGAAGCGAGTGAAGAGAGTGAGGCCGTGACATATTGCCTCTTACTCTTACTTCATTGGCGAATGCCATCCCCGGACCAACCCCACAAGTCTTTCCAACGTCAATGGCTGCATGCAGCGGTTCACGCGCTACTTCCTAGGAGAGTTGAGAGCTTAACCGAAGAATGGACGGGTTGGGTTTGCACTCCGGTGGTACATTGCGGTCCCACTTGTCGGCGTTTACGCCTCCTCTGCCGGCCATGTTGCTTTGGCCTGCTAGTATGAAGATGTCCTTTGGAAGATTAGCGGCCGAGCTGGAATGGGCTATTAACAACCTAGAGAGAAACAGATATGATAATAAGAGGGAGATGCTCATGGTTTTATTAGATTAACAATGACTACTTCGTAGGGGGAGGACTGCTTTTGTTTTGAGCAGGAATGTTACCTGCTGTTTAAAGCCTGCTATTGTACCTATGAGACTGTTTTCTGCTTGCCAAAAATATAAGGTTTTCTTTTCTGGAATTTACGGGGAATGCCCAAACTTAATTTAATGATAATAAATGTGGAGTTACCATATTAATGAAAACTAACCCAAATGTTCACTAAACAACCTCCACTCATTGATGATGCTACATGTGGGAGTAAATATGTTTTTTAAAAAATAATAATTAAATGGGAAAAAATATTCTGTAATCCTAAAGAAATTCGGTTTTACAATTTAAACAGATTCTCGAGAAAAAAAAAAACAGAAAACAAAATTCAAAAACCAAATTATATTTGGTGTAACTTTTCATTTTTTATATTTACGAGATTCTGCATTCCTTATTTTGAGCATATAGTTTATTGCCTCATTTATAGGATCTGCTCTGATAAAATGAATTATATTATATTATTTTTTTTTGCAATGATCTGGTAAGATTTTGAAAAGAATTATGGGTAAATTTTGTAACATTTTGTTCCTCAATTCCAAAAGGAGTGTGGAAAGCATGGTACAGTGGATCCGAGTGAAATCCAATGTAAACGTTGTTTTGAAAGTCATACAACTCCAGAGTCCACAATGTGACTAGTCAGCGACAGTTTCTGAAAATGAATGGATGCCAGTTGTCGGAAGAAAAGCCCAGACCTCTTGCAACCCAAATAATTATACATGGAAAGGAAATAAAAGAGCATATTCCAGTTGGGACTTGCACTTTCCCTCCAAAAGGCAATCAATCTGGCAAAGATTTCTGTAAGTAGGCCGCTGTGGCCCCATGTTGAGGTTGATTATAATGCTACACTATGAAGGACGTAACTTACGACCCAATATTGTTAAATTATATGGACCTGTATATTGGACTATCATTATTTTCATCTATATGTTATTGTTATTGTTATTGTTATTAGACATGAACTAGCCATAACACAGTCAATGCAGTGTTAGTTGAGGTCACCCATTAAATTATTAACTTTTGTGAAAATGTCTTCCAAGCACTCTACCAGTAATGCTTTGAATATCAACTTTACTAATAAAATGCATACATCGGAGATTAACTCAAGATTCAGTCAATCAGGGAGAATTTTCTGGGCAATAATTATTGCCGCAAGAGAATAATTTTCGGCGGAGTATACTCATATTTCCTAGAAAAAATTCTTTATCTGAAGGTTAAAATCATCAGCAGTGGAACAGCTGTCAAAAAGTAAGAAATGAAATTAGAAAAGTTTCGTGGAGCATCACTGTAACTGTAAGAGCCAGATTTGATGGAGCTGGATCTGGAAGGAAGGAATGCATCAGCCAACATCTCCCCCAATCGAACCTGAGAAGGCGTTGTGAGATGCAGGCCGTCTGGCTCAAGAGGTAGTCCCTTGGCATCTACGCATCGCACATTTGGGAGGTCACTGCTTAATTGAGCTTTTCTCACTATCTCAATGAAAGGTCCTTGTCCGGATGCTATCGCCACCTACCAAAACCACCCACCAAACATTATTCGAGTGTAAAATTCTGAGCAACTAGCGTATTAGTTTTAGTAAATATATATAATATATATGTGTGTGTGTGTGTGTGTGTGTGTGTGTGTGTTATCATCTACCAAGTAGTTGGGCTGCTCTAAAATAAATTATTTTGATAAGAATTCTATAAGCTCGGGCCAAGTCTTTAAATATTCTGGCTTTATAATTACCATGGATGTGTGATACACGGAATGTAAACGCTCCTCTAATAAAGTAATATTATTAAGTAATGGCATTCATTATTTATATGATAATTTTTAAAACAATTTATTATATTTCTTTACCATTCAGTTAAATTAATTTAAGATAATTACTGAGAGTCTGAGAATAACAGTTTTGCTCCTAAATCAAATTAATCATGGTTATTCGCCCACTGCTAAATTTCATTTTAACAACGTGACTTTGCCAACATGTAATTATAATAACATTTCTACTTCGTAAAACCTACTGTTATGCTTAATAATTGTTTGCCGGCAAGTATTTTCTCCTCCAAGACCTGCTGCTTTCGAAAATCGATGATATCAAAGTTGCAAATAACTTAATCTATTTAGTTAAAAGCTGGATGCAATTTTCGAACGAGATTGGCAGTGCTTGAAACTTACTAATAAGTAATCAAATTAAAATAATCTAAATAAAAAGACTATACCCGGATTATAGGAAGCACAGGAGCCTGCAGATCAGAACGCAAATCCGTGAAGAGCTTCTCCGATCTCTCTTTATAAGATTTTACATCTTCTAGACTCGCCGTATCACTCTCTCCTTGATACCAAAGAACCGCTCTGATTACTCCTCCACTCTGCAAAGCCACCTGGCTCCTCCTAATCATCTGCTCGTAAAGAAAACTTCCTTTCCTCCACTCACTGATATTAGTTCCACCAATGGCACAGGGGACCAGACCAATCAACCCAAAATTGGGAACCTTGGTCAAGATTGCGTTGGCAAATGGCATCCCTGGTCCAACCCCATTAGTCTTGTTCACATCAATATCGACATGAAGTGGTTCGTGAGCCTGAACCCATGTGAGTTCTGCGTTGAGTCGGAGGATTGAAGGGTTTGGCTGACACTGCGGAGGGACGATTCCATCCCAGATTTGGGTATTCGTCTTTGTATCATTGGTTACGCCACCTCTTCCGGCCATATTGCTTTGCCCAGCTAAGATAAATATGTTTTGTGGAAGTTGCTGTTGGTATTGAGGCTTTACGGGCCATGCTTGAAATATAATGATCAAAAACAACAACCAAAGCATTCTGGAAAGACTTGATGTGGATTTGCGGAGAGATTTCGCAAATGGAGGGTCCTCTCCTCTCCTCTCTGTGAATCTACCTTTCGGGACATGTTGAAAGTAAATGGTTGGTTTGCTTTGCTTGACATATAATTTACCCATTGGTCCATTTTCTTTTTCTTTCTTTCTATATTCTAAGCCAACTTTGTTCACGTGGAATTAATTTTTAATTTCTTACGATCCCCACTGTACAGGGAGAACATTTCAAGTCAAAGTACACATTTTTGAAAAAATTTAACTCCCTGGTATACAGTTGAAAGCAGAAAATTAGAAAAAAAAAAAATAATAGATATAATTCTCGAAAGCCATTAATCAAGTATCTATAATATATATTAGGCAACGGAGGGCCCCTAGACAGACCTGTTATCATTGCTTGGAAAGATAACCTCCTTCACGTTCGCCACGCCCTAAATCCTTTTAAGATGAGCCTTCCTATATAAGGCGAATATATCTTAGAACATAAACAAGTAACAGCTATGCCTCTTCCTAATTAACCAGACAAGTCAAAATTTTCATAATATTTAACGATTTCCAAACACCAAGCCAAGGGCTGACGTCTTGGACATGACATAACCTCTTTCTGGTCAACCTGGTATTAATCCGTACCATCAATTTGAGAAAAAAATTTTATTAAACACGAATGGGCAAAAATTAAAATCCGAAAGCACATGATATGATAATTTAATTTTCTCTCAACCCAAGTAGCGATGTAACATTAATTACTCACATATTTATCTTGCCTAAGCCAAAAGTGAACAGGGCATCTCCAATAGCGCACAACCCTTTCAGGTCATTGTCTTCCCTTCCAGGGGACAGTGAATCAATTGGTATGACACAAAAAATATTAATATGATCGCGGGTAAATTGCATCAATTAAAAAAATAATGCAATTTATTTTTAAAAAATTAAATAATAAATCGAGAATCTTAATCTTTATGACTTTGTTACTACTCGAAGGATTAACTTTTCTTCTTTACGCTTTTCTCCGTGGAAACAAAAATGGTCATAATTGCTCTACTGTGGATCCGGGAGTGCTATCTTTTGTTTAGCTAAATAAGCATTACCCATATGCTACCTGGCAAGCCATTTTGAAATTGCAAAGTACAAACACAAAAAGTGACCAATCTTGCAGGCCTGAGTAGAGCCTGCTATTCTAGGCCCAACATTCTGAGTCCATCATTGAGCCTATAAAGATGAAAGAACACAAGCCCGATAGAAAACATAAACGTTTTGCGTTATTGACTGTAATTCTATAGTCAAATAAAAGCTCAACCTATGGCGTTCTGGAACAGACCAAGTGGGATGGGTGTCCTTTACTTTTTGGTCACTGTGAATCTGTTCAAACACTGCTAGGCTCATACTTGCCGTTGAAATAAACTAAAAACCAACTACCCACTAGCTCAGAAGTCAAAAATGTGCTGTCCTGTCATCCGCAACAACCAAAATAAAGGCCAATAGAGATGTTCAGTAATAGTAAACAGTAAATATCTTGCCTTGCGTGCCTAGGGCTACTTCATTAATTAAGTTGCAGTTGCTTTCAGCCACAAATATTTATGATTATGGCCTTCTTTTTTGGATGTTCCAACGCGGATCAATCTTAACGTTCAGATATTTTGTACCCATATGTCCACGAATATTTAGATTCTAACTGGGTTACAAATGCAATCATGTTAGTCGTGAAAAGGATGCTTATCTGCATTTTATATGCCAAGCAATCTGGGAGGCTGAAATTTCGTGGCCAATTCAAACTGATATTCTACAAGTCCAGGTGAACTTGTGCAAGCAAACCCTGATCTGCTCTGCTCTTCTCTTCTCTTCTCTTCTCTGCTATTCTATCAGCCGCCATCTTATATATATTATTCTCACACTTTGACCAACAGGAATAGAAGCTCGTTCTTATCCCAACCAAACTTTTTGATAGACAAACCTGTAGATGTTTGTTTACAGAATTAGTTATCTGTTAAATCTCTTAATATATATTGGGTCAACCAATCAAATTTAATTGCTTAATTTGTTTTGCAATACGTAATAATATGTTTATAGAAAAAAAAGGGGTCGCAAAATTGTTTGTGTATGGAGTCGTATAATCTTTTCTAATTTGTTTCACCAAATCATTGAGTTGATTAAGTTTTTTGGTTATATATATTATATTAAAATCCAACACGAAAACAATGTTAGTTGTAATCCACTAATTCAATTTGTAAATAAGTACATCTATTTATTTACCAAAATATAAACACATATATAGTGGAGACAGATCTACAAATGCGATATTAAATATTAATAAAGAGCAACAAGTTGGGTGACCCTACCTGCGCCTCCCAACGGCCGATTCCTTCCCCACTCTTGGCCGGTTTTGACTTGTAGTAGTCAATTATACGGTGGTTCCCATGCTCTTTTATAAAGTACCATAAATAAACTGCACGAGAACCACGATATAATTTTAGTATAATTTCTTCTTCTTCTTTTTTTTTTTTTTCCCTCTTTACGTTGTTTTTGTATGCTAAATGGCCAATATCTTGTCTAGATTGTTCTAAATCAGTAATGAAGATCGTATTTGTAATGGATAATATATTTAGTTTTACAAAATAAAATTATTACTAATATGAAATATAAATTAGTGGATAATTAATAAATATCGTGTAATTGCTAAATAAAAATATAATTATTTATGTCACTGGTGGAGCGATAATTAGGCTTTGTTATTATGTTGTGTTTCTGAAAAAAAATTATTAATTATGAAATATAAGTACGTGAGCAAAAAAAAAAAAAAAAATACATTTTTTTCATCAAATAAATATTTTATTATTCTTGTATTTTGAAATATGGTAGAAAATGAACAACGTAAATTAGTTAGCAACAATGTTTATAAACAATAAAGTCATTATTATTTTTGACGAAATTCAATCCATGATGTATTTATACTAGTGGGTCGGCTAAGGTGATACTGACAACTAAATTATGTTTCTTCAGGAGACCAATAACAATACCAGATTTCTAAAGAAGCCACTAAATTAAAGTATTTTAAAATGAGCAAAATGTAAATCAATGAAAGCAACTTTACTCTAACCAGATCGGTGACATTGAAATGTTGGTCGGCAAAACTTTTATGGCAATCCGAATTTTTTTTGTTTCTAGCAATAATCATTGTCTAAAAAGGAAATGATCGGGAAGAAATTCAGAAATTAATTAAATCTGATTGTTGAGCTGACCACTAATATTGTTGTTGCAAATGACATCTCAGATTTAGTATGCGGTGCAGCTCAGATATTTCTCACCAGTTGGGGAAAAAATCCTAGTTCCTACAATTATATTATAGAAGGTAAGCGGTAAAATAAAATGTTAAAACGCGGTGTAAAAACGTCAGATGATCACATCCTACGGCGGATAGATGCAGCGGAAAATCATGAAAAATGGGACCCTTATTAATTCGCGAATCCCAAGAGTATGATTCTCTTGGAACTCGGGTTAAGTGACTTATAGCTGGCAACGATTGACGTGTCAATACATTTTTTCAAACCCTACGGTTAGGTCCGTTAAAGTTTCCAAAAGAACACTAACCACATCGGCTCCAGTAACGGACAAAACTACAAGCTTACCCCACAAGTACACATTACGTGGCACAACGCTGCGGTTGATTAAGCTGCAAGCTGTCGGATGATTAGTCATCATTGATGAGTCTAGCTGGATGTTAAGGGTCCCACGGAATACAGTGGCGTGGCCCAGCTGCGAAGAAATTAAAAATCGATATTTCTCTTATTATTATGGGTTGGTCTACATCACTATATTGGCTGTGCACTGGCAAGCGGCCACGCCAATAATTTAAGAGAGACGGAGAGAGAGAGAGAAAGAAAGCACCAACAAGAAGATAAGTCGTTCGTTCGTCCATCCGGCCAATGTTGTGGCTATTTTTGTTCATTAGTTCGGTCAATACGCACGTTTTTTCTTGTGTTTTTCCTGCCCTCTCGATTTACTTTTACCAAGTTGATTTTTACCATCAAGGAAGCCAGCTTGTATATTTAAACTTTTTTTTTTTTTCTTGTTTTTCTTTTCTAATGCGATTGATTGATTTTCCATTTTCTTTTTATACCTTCTGGTAACTTTTTAATTTGTTAGGTGGAGTAGTGATAAACTATTTACGTTACAAATTCATGACTTTAAGCTTTATGTCTTCTTATTATACAGAAATGTAGCTTTCCAGCTTCAAGCTTCATGCCTAAGGAAACCCTTAGCCAGAATGACTCATATCTGTCTTTATTTTTATATATACTTGTCTATCCTTTTAACTAAAGTGGCTGATTTAGGGCTGAAATTCCTTATTTATTTATATCATTTATTACTTTTTTTTGGGGAACAAAATTAGAGGATTTGAAAACCTAGTAGAATGGGCATCCACCCGTTGATAATGGTAATTTGATAACGCGAACAATTGGTTGGTTCAACATCATTGAATCATAGAAAAAGTAGTTTAAACAGTGGGGGCTACTGCATTGCATCATCACCAATCAATATGCATTTCCAATGCCTAAAATCCCTGTGCAGCAGGGTATGAATGATGCTCGCACATTCAATGATTCAGTGCCCCAACACCATAATACTCGTATCAATCAATCATCTTATCTTCTAATTAATAATAATTAAAACGGCGTACTTCGTTGTGGGAAGAATCTATGCACGGTTTTATGCTTTCTATGCCTAGTCTTTGATTAATATTATTCTCTCACATGTACATATAATCTTCCAAGGCAAGCTTCTGTTTCTTTTTCTTTTATAAATATATATTTAGTAGCTCTTTTTGTGGATGAAAATGAGTAAGCTAGCAGTAGCATGACTGCCCACTTGACTTGGGTTGTGGCTTATGGGGACTCGTTTAATTACTTTGTTTTTTTTTTTTTAGGTTTAATTTTAATTAATGTTTCTTGCCAGCCAAATAATGCAGCAGCACCGCCGCGGGAGGAAACATCCTCCCTCTTTCTGTGCCATGTGCTTTTAAGGCACTCCCATTCCCACATCCTCTAATCATTTTTAAATTACAGGACTAATCCGTATTTGATTTGTACTTATATGTAAAGTTAAACATTTTCAAAAGACTGACAATACCGCTTGCTTGTTGTCCCGTTAAACAAATGAATAAATAAATAAATAAACAAACGCAGTTACTCGATCAAGGCATTTTTGTGAGAATCCAAAGCATAATATTTGTTTGAGAAAGGCAACAATTACAGCCTACAAGCGTGCCCATCCCGGGACCTTTGCGTTCTTTGCAATAACTCCCAGACATGAACCGGTACCAATACTCCTAATACTATTGCTATATACTATATACTAAGTATTGAATTATTGATTAAGAGTGTTGTCTAAAAGGCAGACTAGTACTCCATCTTCTGTATGGAGAGATTTTATTGTTTTTTTTTTATGTTTAATTATAAAAATATTCGGTAACAAAATTAACCCAGCTAGTTTCCGATTGTGAATTTAAAATTTTTTCCTTCACTTAGAAAAATAAAATAAAAATAAATGGTATTTGCGATATTTGGCTCGGTGACAGATTTCACCAGAACGTGGGATGGGATAGGGATACATGGGACGTGGGTCTCAAGTGACTGCACGCGTGTTGATGACTAAGTCACGTGATGGGTTGATAGATAGAAAGGTACCGGTACGTTTAAAGGACGAGAAATGGTTAGGTTAGGCGAGGAACGGGTGTGCGTGGCACGTGAGAATGGGATGTGTATGCTCATGAGGTGTTTGTACAGCTGTTTCCCGCGTAACAGAAGCAAGTTGAAATATGGATACCACCTCTTCCCATGTTTTTTTAATTTTCGTTATTTGCTTTTAATCTGCTTTTTCCGTTTTTTCCGTTTTCTCGTCTCAAATACACTCCCCGCACTCGTCCCCAGTTAATCACTATATAAAGTTATTCTAGACAGATATATATATATATAATAAAATGTAAACATGATCTTAAGATGAATAATAGAAATTAAGAATTTATGTAATGTGGTAATTAAAATTCAAACGTTAGATTAATGCACAACACTAGTTTCAACTGATTATACATGCCATCCCACTAATTAATGATCTAACCAAAAACTTCCCGTAATGCACAAACCACTTGATGCGACTTTACTACTACTTTTACTTTTTTACAAAATAACATATGTTATTTATTAATTTTTGTTTCTATTTTCCAGCGATGTTCATCAACGAAACTTAAATTCATTTTGTCTGTTGTTAACCATATTATCTGCTAACAGAATAAGATTTGTGACCATAAACTAAAACTACTTGTCAATCGCTGATTCATACTAACTGGCACAAGATTTGTTATGTGTACATATGAATTATTTTATGGAAGAATAAGATTTATATAGAGCCATCAATGTAACAGACAAGATGATGAAGCAACGACGAAAGCCTCCAATTTCAAACAGAGCCGTGATTAATTAAGCTGGGAAGACGGTGGAGTCGGTTTTGGCAGTTTAGGGAGAAAAGTGCTTATCACCGCCACGTGGCGGTAGGTGGGGAGTAGGCCGTTAGAGCCTTAGAGGTAGTATTTTGAGTGGGGCTAGATTGACAGGCTGGACCGACAGAATTGTAGTACCCATCAGTCCCCCGATTCTGCTACTTAACTTTGTCGTTTTGTGCCAGCTCAGCATTTTCGTGCGTCGTTTTCTTTCTTAAAAATAAAAATCCCCTTCCAGAAATTGCTCTCCAGCCTGTCCTCGGTCAAAGTCATCCCCCCTCTCCCAACCGTACTCTTCTTCATTTCTTTCTCTCTTCATATTTATTCATTTATTATTATTTTTTTTTTGAGTAAATAACGATAAGATAGAGATCACTGTCACTCTTTTCTATCAAACAAACGTGTTTGTTTTTCAAGTTTAACCTCCCTTACAACTTCCAAAACGGTCAATTTAACTTTTAAATCACCGTTATTATACAGATTCTTATTTATAAAAAATAAAAATAAATGTAATTCCAATATAAGACGCGTAATTAGGTTATATGATGATGTGGCGTGATTTGGGTGTGAACTTGAGGAACTCTGCATTTGTGGCAACTGCACGTAAGGCAGTTTTGATGGAGAGTGATTATACGTGTAAGTTGGAGGGGCGAGAATGTGACGCGTGTTAGTTTGACAGCTGTATACTAGTAACTGCCTTGCCTGGAAGAATCCCCCACTCTCAACGGCTATGACCGGTCATTGTAACCGGTTCATCCAGTCATTCTTATCCCTTTCGTATATATACCCCTCTTCACTACCCTTCTGTTCCTCTCTCAGACCCAAGGTGAGGCTCAGCCTCAACCAGCTGACGACTGAAATTCATCCTCGTTTCTGTACTAAAATATTTAGATTATCAAATTATAATTTTCATAATTTTTCTGCTCGTTGGTTTATATATATTAGAGCTAGATTTTTCTTAATCAATGGCTTCGACTAAAAAAGACGTGGATCGGATCAAGGGTCCTTGGAGTCCTGAAGAAGACGAGGCGTTACAAAGGCTGGTACAAAACTACGGCCCTAGAAACTGGTCTTTGATAAGCAAATCGATCCCTGGTCGATCTGGAAAATCTTGCCGGTTACGTTGGTGTAACCAGCTGTCACCTGAGGTTGAACACAGGCCATTCTCGCCTGAAGAGGACGAGACTATTGTCCGAGCTCACGCTCGTTTCGGTAACAAGTGGGCCACCATCGCTCGCCTACTCAACGGCCGGACGGATAACGCTATAAAAAATCACTGGAACTCCACTTTGAAGAGGAAATGCTCTTCGATGAGTGACGATTTGCATGAAGATGCGATTAACCCGCAGCCCTTGAAAAGATCAGCTAGTGTCGGGCCGGGTAACAACGTTTCGGGTCTTTATTTGAACCCGAGTAGCCCATCCGGATCCGACTTGAGCGATTCTAGTTTACCTGGCGTTGCTCAATCTCCGGTTTATCGGCCCTTGTTAAGAACCGGGTCGGTTGCTCTAGTTGAGGCGTCATCTTCTACCACCGATCCACCCACTTCACTAAGCCTCTCGCTGCCTGGATCCGAATCATGCGAAGTCTCAAATAGTGCATCCGGATCCGCCCTTGGATCGAATATTGGTTTAAACGAGACCCAGATGATACAGCCCCAGGTGGCAACACCACCTGTACCAGTGCATGGTCAACTGCAGAATCAGAGAGAGTTTGGATACGAGAAGCAGTTTTTCAATGCAGAGTTTTTGGCAGTGGTGCAAGAGATGATAAGAAAAGAAGTGAGGAACTACATGTCTGGGATTGAACACAACGGGCTCTGTTTGCAGACGGAAGCCATAAGAAACGCAGTGGTGAAGCGTATTGGGATTAGCAAGATCGATTAGAGAGACAGAATAGTCAGTATCTAGTGAATCAGATGATCATCAAACTAGACCAGACCAAGTGAACGAGGAAAAACCTAAAAGTGAAAATGTGAAAAAAAGAAAAAAAAAAAGATCCCTTTGTTTTTTTAGATGTTTTATGGTTCCTTTGTTATACAGAATAATAATTTTGGTAGTGTACAGATGATAGAATGGGGGAATGATGAGGCGAAAAGAGAGGAAACAATTTCCTTTCGATCATAAAAGCTACAAAAATTAAAACTTAAAAATATTTGTTTAATATGGTTTTATTGCTTTTCTGAAAATAAATTGAGATGAAGTTGGTTAAATTGTTAGGCAAAACGGACAACGGTTTTTGTTTGCATATATATAATATTATTGAATGGAAAGCAGAATTGGAACACAAAGGTTTTGTTTGGAAGCAAAGAAATCGAAACAGAAAGTCAATTCGCATGAATTTGTCTGGTAGTTAGGCATCCGGGTAATCTGGACGGGTTATATTTGAGTGGTTGTTTTGAATTTAAAGAGCATGGGAAAAACTTGGGATATTTCAAGAAGTTGCTCGTATGAGCTGTGATGGTAGGATCGTTTCTAAATCCATGCCCATTATTATCTTGTTTGGAAAAATCGGAAAAATCGAAGATGGTCTCAATCATTTTGTTTGGTTAACCAATTTGTAGTACTCTACAATAATTAAATACATATATTGCTTTCATATGATTAGGGGAGGTAGTTGTAATCTGAAAATTAAACAAAGAAAAAAAAAAAAAACAACCTCAAAGAAAATGGAATATTTAAGAATTAAAAGCAATTAAAAAAAAGGACGGTAATTTTATGTACGATATAAAATCAAATATAATAATAATACGAAGATGGGTTTCCTAAAAAAGGTGTCAAAGGTTATTGAACTTTTGAGTTGGACTATTCATGATCATCCTTATGACTATGACTATGACTATGATTTCAAATCCAAGAGCATGATTGTTTTGTTATTTTGTTTTTTAATATCCACAATAACCAAAAAAAAAAAAAAAAAAATCTAGAAATGCTATCATGATAGGCTATTATTTCATGGTACCGTTGAGATTAGGTAGTCAGTCTTCCATGTATCCGAAATTAATAATGCTAAAATGTCAGTGTTTCTTTTTATTCGCTGAAGTTCCATCCTAAAGGGTAAAGTACGACACAACAGAAAAGTTAATGCCTATGTTGTACTCGAGGAGAATTGATTTCTATGCCAAGTTAGCGACTCCCAGTTGCAGAGAATACAGTGGCAAGCCATGGATTTGGCATGCTCGCTGCATTATCCTGACAGCTCCATTTTTTACAATTCCAGGATGTTGAGGATGGTGTCTGTATTCTTCTTCAAGCAGAGTCTTATATCATTGCTCTATTCATGTCTGTATTCATATCAGCAAGAGCAACCTGTTAGTCTCTCTTAAACAGCCTCGGCATTTCTTTAATCTTAACTTTGGATGTCTTCCTTATGTTGTTAAAAGTTGTAGATCCTGAAACTGAAATTAAAGGGTTTAGCTGTCATCAATTAATTATGAGATTAGGCTGGTTGAGAGGTCTTAACTGCACAAAGTGACAGTCGATTCATTATCTGCTCGCGCACTTGCACTATTTAGCTTACCACACCCTCCTTTGCCCTGCTGCTTTTTGTCATGCACAAATCTACGACAATGTGGATTGGAAGATGGGTACCGTTCTCAATTTTTTTGACACTGGTGATGTCTAACTCGTGTTCGATGGGCCCTACGCTGGGCCGGATCCACTCTGCTTGAAACGTAGGCCGAGCAACGACCCCTGGTGCTAATAGGCTGGGCCCTGGGCAGCCTGGCTTCTTTATTGTGCCCACTTTCATGTAAATTAACAAAACAACGGAAATTTAATGCACAGACCACGAAGTTTATGCAAAACATTTGTTTCAAGTAAAATGATGCAAATGAGAGAATAATAGGAAAGTTTCTTTCATCATAAATGAGTGCCTGAAACATGAACTCTATTTATTCAATCATGGTCTTTTGATCAAAATCTATATTTAATCGATGATTCAAAACAAACCGACCCAATTTCAAATTCAAACAACATCGTTCTTATTAATTGAACGGGTGTATGTGTATCTCTTCTATAACGGTGACTTTGATTAGCATCCAATCTCATTTAAAGTAATATTTTTTCACTTTTCTTTTGAGAATACTTTAAATATAATTCAAATTTTAGATTAAATAGATATATGATACTAGACTCATCATAATGTAGAACAATTCCCCTGTTATTACTAATAAAATTAAATTAGTTTAACATTGTTATGACTTATAAGTTAATTTGTTTTTATTATTCTAAATGAACATTCAATTGTTAAAAAAAATTTAAATGTTTGTTAAGGCATGTTACAACTGTACATATATCTTTCTTGCATATATTTAATTTTATTTGAAGGAAAATAATGAATAATAGATAATTTTAATACAGCATTAACATGTATAAAAAAATAAAAAATAATTAAAACTCTAGATATGCATGAAATATCAAAATATATGTATTTTTATAGTTTTGATGTTGCTATAAATATGACTAATGAAAATAATTCTGTTGTAATAAAAATTGATACAAGAAAATAAACTTTTCAAACACATATAATATAATTATAGCTCTATTAAAATAAAGAGGATACATATACATAACACACAAACACACACTTAAATGTCCCAATTAGTTGTTTTACAAGTAGTTTCCAAAAGCCACCTACTTGTAAGAGCTCCACTGAAAATGGGATAAATTGTAAAATAAGCGGCTTTAAAAATTTTTATCAAACTATTATTTTAAACTAAAATTGTAAAATAACTCCGTTTTAAATTTTCAAACAGAGTCGTAAATGGGCTGGCGATCACAGGACTGTCCGCCAACTAGGACTTGCGCATAGAGAATCGAAACTAAATTTCGGCAACACCCGCAAATTCGAGGTAATAACATTTTATGCCTAAGCTTCAATGAAACAACGAATCAGAATATATTATACTTAACATTTTAGTCCCTATAGTAGAGTAGATGGCAGATGGCAGATGGCAGATGGCAGATGGCAGATGGCAGATGGCAGATGCTGTTAGCTGTGAGTATTTAGTATTTAGTATTTACTTTTATTCAATATTCATTATTCACTTCAGGGACTAAGATGTCAACAGTGTGTAAAACATGTTCCAAATTTTAATTTCTCCTAAAAGTCAAGGGACGAAAATGTTAGTAATCCCAACCAAACTAAATCATCTGCCATCAAGACTCCTATGTTTATATTGGTCCATATTTTTGGAGGTTCTTGACTTGTAGAACCGGGTATTGTTCTCAGCTCACGCAATAGAACCATTGACTTCTATTTACATTTAGGTTTTCATCAATTTTATTCGAGGAAACAGTTTTGGAAATCAAACATTACCATAAATAGTAAATTGATAGACACATAATACATATATATATACACACACACACATATGTCATTCATTCCAAGTCATTCAGACCATGCCGCACAATTGCCGTTCCGATCTCCACCACCCATTAGAACTTCCAAAGATTTCTAGAAATCCAAGATAGAGAAAATTTGCAGCATTGCCTGAAAATTAGTTGAATGCATTTCGCATATATTGATATTCTTTTGCTTTTTATTCGTTTGATTGGGAACAGGTGAAATGGTAAATTCAGCAGAAGAGAACTATTTTTCCTGTGGATTCATTTGCAATTTTGCCAAGAAAATGACTTCCTTTGGACCAGAAATATACTTTCTCACATGATACATTTATTTAAAAGGCAAGCAGCTATTTGTCACACGGCTTTGGTGCTCAAGTGAATTTCCTTCTTATACTGGAGTTTCCCGCGTAACAAGACCACTTCCATCTGTTTTCTGCACTTGTGCCTGTTGCTTAAGCAGCATTCAGAAAGTTGGCCAAAGGATTACATAGTTCTTTAAGATATTATTTGACCAATTAATGAAGTTTAGATTAATATTTGACTGGCGAGTTAAAAATTTTCTAAGTCGTCACATTGAAATTAACACTTTCTAGGTTGTCCGTGTGTGTTGTAGAGATCATTTAAGCTGGTGGAGTCCACGCAAGGTGTGTCAAGGAAGTTGGTTTTGTCAAAGAAAGAAGCCAACTGATGGTGATTGGTTGGGTGACCAAATATTTTGCTATAAATACCTCCTCTTGCTAGCATTTCAACCGTGTGTGCAAAACCAGAACAAAACACAATTCTCTCTTTGGTTTCTTTGAGAGTTAAGGGAGAAAGTCCCCCGGTGTATTTGGATAAATCTCCTGGTAGTGAGCAGAATCTTTGGCTCTTACATGTATATTTGTAAATCTGTTTCTTCCATATTGAAACATTTGCGGTAGCCAAAATGGATGAACTGCGTGAATTAATGTTTCATTTTGTCTATTTTTGCATCCTTTAAGGTTGGTTTGGGTTAATTTCACCACGTATATAGATTTCTATTCTCTTCCTAGCTTTTTTTCTCTTTCAAACTCCTCCATCTTTATCTAGTGATTTTTTGATTTCGGCAAAGGGGGTTTATTCAGCAGGATTTTTTTTCTGTTGGCAACAATACTTTCTGCTTTGCTACATGGTTCACCAAATTCTCACCACTCACTGCGGCTTGGATGGCCAACCGAGACAAACCAGTCAATGGAAAAGGTTCAAAGCTTTCGCTTATGAGAAATTGCAATCTTCCCTCGACTGATGCAGGCGGAATCCCCATTTGGAGCACAAAAACTTTTTCTCCATCTCCTGTTCATTTAATCCTTCTAGACACCGAAAATCTTGTTCTCCAAAATTCAACAGTTGCTCTCTGGGAAAGCTTCAAATCCCCAACAGATACTCTTCTTCCTGGGCAACCACTCACAGAGACACAAAACTTGTCTCTTCAAGAAGCGGAGACAAGCATTCTTCTGGTTTTTACTCGTTTTATTTTGACAATGACAATGTCCTCCGTCTTCTTTACTACGTTCCTGAGGTATCCCGTGTATATTGGCCAGACCCTGCTTTCGTGGTTGGGGGAAATGGCAGGACAACATACAACAACAGCCAAATAGCAGTATTCAATAATTTAGGCTACTTCAGATCATCTGATAAACTTTCCTTTAGGCCTACTGATTTTGGCCCGGGGCGGAAAAGAAGATTGTCGCTAGATTTTGATGGCAATGTTCGAATGTATAGCCTAAAAGAGGCTGATGGGACATGGAAAGTTTCTTGGCAAGCCTTATCTCGGCCATGCATGATTCATGGTTCTTGCGGACCAAACAGCTTGTGTATTTATGTTCCTAGCTCTCGGAGCACATGCACCCGCTTACCTGGATTCAAGATGAAAAATCTCTGGTACTGGTCTTATGGTTGCGGACCTGCTATTGAATCCAAAATCTATTGCAACCATACTCAGGTGAATTTCTCCGAGTCCCACATGTTGAGTTTTATGGCTACGTTACTGACTATATGAAAGATTCCACTTTCAATGACTGTGAAATGAAATGCATGCAATCATGCGACTGCAAAGGTTTCATGCTCTTGTTTCGAGATAATACATATATTTGTTATCCCAAATTCCTCTTAGTTAATGGATATCGATCGGCTCACTTTGATGGAATCGCGTATTTAAAATTGCCCAAAGCTAGTGGTTGGTTTCTTACCAATAACAGTTACCCAACAATGTCATTGAATATTTGCTCAACCCAAACGTCCAACCGAAGTACTCAATAGAACGTACAAGAAACGAAAAGCAAATGAAAAGCTTCAGTTTTTGCTCTGGTTCTCCTATGATGTTGGAGGCGTGGAGATGACCTGCATCTTTTTGGTGTGGTGTTTGCTGTACAGGACAAATACAAAGCCAGACAAGACTACCGAAGGCTACATTCTCGCAGCAACGGGATTCAAGAAGTTCAGTTACGTTGAGCTTAAAAAGGCCACCCAAAATTTCACCGAAGAGATTGGAAGAGGCGCGGGAGGCATTGTGTACAGAGGCATTTTATCCGATGGATGAGTTGCAGCAATCAAGCGGCTTAACGAAGCTAGCTGTCACAGGGGACTTTTGTTAATGTGGCAGCCCTGCGCTTGAGCCAAATAACTTCGGCCAGCAAATTTTCACTTTCGCAATGGAGGTTCGACTCTCGAAACTTTCTGCGCCTTGAAGGAAAAACACACTTAGTTTGCACAAATTTACAAAGGGAAAACTCTCTTCAACTTTTCTATTTCTCTCAAGAAAAGATTACAAATGTACAAAGTTTGCTGTGCTAGAAATTCACTTCACACTTACTTCATAATTTTTAGTACACTCACTACCCTATATATATACAAGTAAAGGCAACCAACACCCCTGGTTGCTAAGGCCACATGTCTCTCACACATGCTGCCACAATATATTTCCCTAGTCAAAATGAACTATTCTTAAGGCTACTTTGTGTGCCACTTTCCTTAAGACAAAGGACTACCCACAAAGTCATCTTGACTTATCTTAACTTGACACCTCATCAAAGACCAAGTCTCCCTGCCTTAATCCTAACAAGTGCACCCCGTTTAGGGCCTTACCGAATACCCCTGCTATTGCCTTGAGTCTTCTAGCTCATGGCTTGCGTCCGTATTTACCCGCATAGCTTATTTTTGACACCCATGGCATAACCCAGTTACTGCCTTGTTACTGCCTGTATCATTCCCGCTCACAGCCATGTTTCTAGTCAGATGGGTTCATAACAACGATTCCAGCTGATCTCTTACCATTCCCAGAACACTAATCTTTCTTGGAGTGCCCAACGTCATTCTTCGCAATGTAGCCTCAATTTGCCGAGACCTATCACGCAGCTTTATATAAATTCCGCAACCTACCGACTTGATGTAAGGCCATCATCGAGTATGTTGCGTGCCATAAGTTTTAAGGCTGTAACACTAGCCAAGGCGAAGCCGAATTTTTAGCAGAAATTAGCATCACTGGGAAGCTTAACCACATGAATCTGATAGAAATGTAGGGATACAGTGTAGAGAGAAAGCGCAGACTTTTAGTTTAATAATATATGAAGCATAGATCAGCAGTAGAAAATCTTTCTTCCAAATGGAAGAAACGGTTTGAAATAGTGCGGGCACTGCAAAAGGTTTGGCTTGTTTGCATGAAGAGTGCTTGGAATGGATTCTAAACTGTGATATAAAGCCACTGAACATACTTTTAGATTTCAATTACCAGCCAAAAGTGGCAGATTTTGGCTTGTCTAAACTGTTGAATAGCGGTGGCCTCAATAGTTCAAGCTTTTCAAGAATAAGAGGAACGAGAGGTTACATGGCACCTGAGTGGGTTTACGATAACTTGCCAATCACCTCAAAAGTCAATGTTTATAGTTACGAGATTGTTTTGTTAGAGATGGTAATAGGTAAGAGCCTAACAGGTATTCAGACCACTGACTATGGAGAAACGGCAGGAAATGGAAGATTGGTTACATGGGTGAGGGAGAAGATGAATAAGGCTGTTGCTTCAAACAAGTGTTGAATTGAAGAAATTTTAGACCCCTGATTGGGGTGTGAACTGTCACGTGCTGGAAACTGATACGGAAATTCTGGCAATGTGCAGCACTTGAACAAGGTTCAAATGTACTGCCCAAGTAAACCTTGAAGACCCAAGATCACTTTGTGTGTGTGTGTAGCGTGAGTGAAGAAGCAATACAGTATCAAAGAAGAGAAATTGCAGTGAACACAGTAGAGAGAAAGAAAGCTACGTTCTGCCTTTGTTGAGAACGGAAATGGTTAGTTTTTTACATTTCACTACACTTACATTTATATACATGGAATCAATGGATGAGATTTAGCCCTTTCTATACAAATGGATGGTGGGGATTGCTTTACACATAAAAATCTCACCTACCACCACTAAACATAAAATTGGGCCAATTGGATCAAACACAAGAATGAGGTGTATTTACAAGCATGGCCACATTGGGCCTACAACAACATCAACCATTTGGGACAAATCTAAACATAAATGGCCTGCATGCTTGCTGGTCCAAGCTACCAAATATCCTCATAAATTGCCCCAAATCAACCATCAAACCTCCAACACTCTAAGTTCACCCTTACAAGCTTGCTGGCTCACGACGCACTGTTCACCCGAGGTACTGTTCATCCGTGAACCGTTTTGCTTGCACGCTTGCAAGTCGGAAGGTGTCGCTTGCGCGCCCGTGTGCTGGAGGTTGTGCGCTGAGGTGCTGCTACATCTTCGGCTATTCCGCTTGCATTTCGGCAGCTCGTGACACTCTCCCCCACCGAAATGCTTGACGCCCTCGTCAAGCTCCCTGTCAAGGACTTGAGTTTGGCCTGCTGCATTCCGCTTTCGTCTGTGTGAACCGACACGAACTAAGAGCACTGAATCTTCCTTGATGTTGCAGGTGCTGGATGTCACTGATGCTTGGCTGTTGGGCTTGGATTTCCTGGTATGGTCAGCTGCACACCTTTGCAGAAGTTGTTTCGGTAGTCTCGGTGGCACCATGTCGCCACTGTCTCGGAGCTTGCCTTGGTCTTCTCCTACAAAACCAAGCCTCGGAGACGAAGTACCATCTTCCTTGTGCTGTGACAAGCAAGTCTCCGTTCCTTTTACAACCTGAAAAGTCGACAATACCCTGCTACCAACTCGAAGCCTCTCAATCGGCACCTTGTATCGCTTTCCCGCATCATGAAATTTCATGCACCCGTCTTCAGTAAATGTGAAGGGCAGCAATCTGTCAATGAACTCATCACCCAACACAAGCTCGAAGTCACTTATTGGCACCACATTCAAGTCGATCTTGCCATGCCAAGTTTCGATAATGATGGGTACGCTGCGAGCAACTCCACAAATCGGCTGAGAGGGTTGATCCATAACCTTAATCCACCCCGGCTCCTTGCTTAGCACCAACTCCAAACTTGCTGCTGACTTCTCCAAAATCAAGCATTGGTTAGCGCCGCTATCAATGAAACCCCTGAAGCTTACCCCTTTTATGCTGGCGTCGACGAACTTAAGCGTCTTCCCGGGTTCCAGCTTCGATTCTGACTTGGCCCCAGACGTCTCTCCCTCTTGTGCCCGTTTAGCCTTCATTGAATTGAGGATGTGCAATGCTCTAATCTGGACATCCTCATCTGATTTGAACGAACTCAGCATGGCATTGAGGCGGTTCCGTTGTAGGCACTCGTTAGTGTGATGATCCCTACTGCACAAGTAGTACGTCCATTGCTTCCATTCGCGCTGCTTGTCAAACTGCCCCTTACTGCTATCTCGCTGGTCGAGAGCTTTCCGTGGCCGCCCCGTCTCATATTGGGATCCCGACTTGTGAGGCTTCACTCCCCCACCTTTGTCATGGCCACTCTTAGTCAGGCTTCGATTTCAGTCTCGTTTCGGAGACTCTCGGCGATGCTCGATCAAGGATTCTGCCGCTGCTATTGCTGAGGCAAGGTCTTGTACATTCCTTCTCCTCAACTCTTGCTCTGCCCATGGTTGTAACCCATCCATGAAGAATAGCAACCGGCTCTTCTCCGGCATATCAATGATCTCGAGCATGAGCGAATTATACTCTCGCACATACTCCACTATCAACCCCTGCTGCCTAAATCCTTGGAGCTTCTTTATCGCAATCTCCTCAGCATTCTCTGGGTAGAATTGTCTCTTCAATTCACCTTTAAACACCTCCCAAGTATCTATGCGGCATAAACCCTTCTCCATCTCCGTATGTCGGCATCTCCACCATAACGCCGCATCACCATCGAAATAGAGAGTAGCGGTACTGATTCGGAGCCCATCTTTATGCATTTGGATGGCGTCGAAGTAACGCTCCATCATCCATAGGAATGTGTCAATTTTCTTGGCGTCCCGCTTACCTTTAAACTTGGGCGGATTTGGAACCTTCATTCTTGATGCGCTGCTCGCAGCTACACCCGAAGCGATGACGGTTTTACAAAGTGAAAGGTCTTACCGAACCTCTCCCAACTCCGCTTTCATGCCATCTATTTGAGCCAACACCATTCCCTTAAACTCATCCATGGCCAGCTTCATGGAATTAGCGAAATTGTCGAAAGCATGCTTAAGTCGACTTTCGATGCAGGCAGCACCATCCATCTCGCGTTCTGCTACTCTATCATCGAGGCTGTCGAGACGCTCGTGAATATCGCCCAAGGAAAGCTCAATTTTAGCCAACCTAGCTTCGAATAAACTCATCATCTCCTTGGACACTCCCCTCTCCTTCACTGCCTTCTTCGAACTTTGGGCAATATTTCGCCCCTCACACTCCTTCTCCGCAACACTATTAACTCCAACATCCTTGACTGTCATTTTCAATTACTACAACACAATTCTACCAAGCAAAGTTTGACGACACAAAATCCACTAACCCAAATCACTAGGCCAAACTTCACAATGGCAATCCACAACACCTAAATTCCACAACAACCAAAGAATTCACAGCAATCAAGCTTCCAAACCCAGAAATTTGGATACTGTTCACACCAAATCCTAAGCTCTAAAATTCAAGATTGTTCAAGCTAGCAACAATAATCAATTACCCACAAGTTGCAGAGGTTCTTACCACACAATAGACACACAAACTGCTCTAATACCAACTGTCATGTGCTAGAAACTGATACGAAAATTCCGGTAACGTGCGGCACTTGAACAAGCTTCAAATGTACTGCCCAAGTAAGCCTTGAAGACGCAAGATCACTTTGTGTGTGTGTGTAGCATGAGTGGAGAAGCAATACGGTATCAAAGAAGAGAAATTGCAGTGAACACAGTAGAGAGAAAGAAAGCTACATTCTGCCTTTGTTGAGAATGGAAATGGTTGGTTTTTTACGTTTCACTACACTTACATTTATATACATGGAATCAATAGATGAGATTTGCCTCTTCCTATACAAATGGATGGTGGGGATTGCTTTACACATAAAAATCTCACCTACCACCACTAAACATAAAATTGGGCCAATTGGATCAAACACAAGAATGGGGTGTATTTACAAACATGGCCACATTGGGCCTACAACAACATCAACCATTTGGGACAAATCTAAGCATAAATGGCCTGCATGCTTGCTGGTCCAAGCTACCCAATATCCTCATATATTGCCCCAAATCAACTATCAAGCCTCCAACATTCTAAGTTCACCCTCACAAGCTTGCTGGCTCACGGCGCACTGTTCACCCGAGGCATTGTTCATCCACGAACCGTTTTGCTTGCACGCTCGAGTGTCGGAAGGTGTCGCTTGCGCGCCCGTGTGTTGGAGGTTGCGCGCTGAGGTGCTGCTACGTCTTCGGCGATTCCGCTTGCATTTCGGTGGCTCGTGACAGAACGAGCGCTGCGTAAACGAGTTGGAGCCTTTGCTTAAAGTGGCACTGCTTTGTTCAGAAGAAGACAAAGATGCAAGACCCAACATGAGTCAAAGTGGTAGAGACGCTTAAAATTGCGAAGAGATGTAAGCTGTTTGTTTTAGCTTGATGTTTTTATTTTGCTAAATCCAAAAACTGAATGAAATGCTGTGATTGATTTTGTTGCCCTAATTAAATCATAATGGTAAAATTAATTTTGTCGTCCAGCGGTTAGGAGGTCTGGCTTTCACCCAGGAGACCCGCGCTCGATATGCCGGGAACGGAAAACCAATTTTTCTAAATGGGCCTCTGTGTCTTTTTATCCACGGACATTTCTGAAAATCACTTTTTAGGCCGAATTATTTCCTCCATCATTTCAGCCTGTTTTCCTATTTCATAAACCATTGTAGCACTGGAGAAAGACAACTTCTTATGTCAATGTAAGGTGAACAGCGTCATAAATCTAACCAACCGTTATTGCATTCAATCCCCTTTTTATCTCTTGGTCATTCATGTTGCATGGTTTCTTCTCCATCCCTTTAAATCTCTTTTAAATTTATAAAATTAAACAAAAAAATTCATTGTAATTAAATTCAGATTCAAAAAGAAAAAGAATAAAATTTTAACGCATGTAAGTGTTGAAATTTGATAACTGCGAATTATATGAATAATATGTGGCTAGTTAAAAGTTTCATAGGTGAGTTTAATTACCATTATTTTAACTAATTAAAAAAAAAAAAAAGCTATCAGGGAACACACTCCCTTGGAGTGATAGAGATATCTAACTAAAAATCCTTCATTATTGAAAACAGTCTTTCTAAATGTTAGGTGTACTATAATTGTAGGTTATCTTTCCGCTGAAATTCTAGTAGATTTTTTATTAAAATACCAGTAGATGTCTAATTAACTATTAATAAATTTATAATATTAAAAAAAAATTAGAAACAATTTTATTCGAAAAATTTATAAGAAATTTAGAGTGATAGAGAAGGAAATTATGCAACATAAAGGAGTTAACTATAAAAATAGATAATATGCTGGAAATGAATGATCATATTTAGAAGATAGAAGATAAAAAGGTGCAAAAATTAAACTCAAAGAATAGAGAAATTGTTGATAGATTATGGGGTTCAGTGAGAAGATAAAGATAAAGTAACAAGTAATTATTGGGGGTTATTTTGGTATTATAAAAAATATTATGACTTAAATTTTTTAAGAAAATATTTTTAATAAGAGAATTTTATCAGAAATTTGAATTGGGTGATAAAAACATCACTCAAATTAAAAATCATCGGTTTTCATTGCGTAAATGCAAGCAGCAAAGTATGGGTAGAACATAATGTATTCATTAAGATTGTTTAAATATCAACACAAAATATGAACTTGAACAAATATTTTTTTTAAAAAAAAGATTAGGTTTTTGTTTTCTCATTCTCATAGAATTTTCTTCAATTTTTAGGTTTCAATGAATTTAAAGATTTTAATTTAAAAAAATGATTTTTGGTGTGGTGAATTTTTTTTAAGTATATAGGAAAAAAATCAAGATATTATTAATCTTTTGATATTTAGAAAAATATGAAAAATATAAAATAATATTTTAAATTTATTAAATAAATTTATAGAATAAAAAAGTGTTCTTCCTACACTTTAAGGTGTAAATATTTTCATTTTAAATTATTTAATAAACAATCATTGGTAAATTCACTTTTTTATCAATATTTAATATCTGGTAATTTAATTACATGAAAATTACCTACAACCACCAAGGAACCATTAGCAACTTCTTTTATTATGATAATAAATTGGCTGGTTGGTCGTACAATAATCATTTAAAGTTAAGGCCCTACGTATGAATTTAACCTTAATTAAAAAATTTTATTTAAAAAAAAAAAAGACATTAAAAGAAAATATGAAGTCAATGTCAACAGACGAAGTCAATGGCAACAGATACATGTTTCTTTTTGTTAAAGTTCAGAGAGAGGTAGAGCTCAAAGAAAAGTTCTGCATCACTCAATGGCTATCTCAGCTTTCCTCTTATTCTGTCCCTCTTGCAAACCCGTGCTCTATCATCACCAACATTATTGATTGCTCTAGAAAAAGGAGACTCTCTTTCTCAAAAAACAAATGACACTTTGATTTCTCCTAACGGTGTTTTCTCGGCAGGGTTTTTAAGTGTTGGTGATAACGCTTACAGCTTCGGTATATGGTTCACAAACATATTGCCAAATCACACCGTGGTTTGGATGGCGAATAGAGACCAACCAGTTGGAGCAAAATGAAAGCTTTCACTATTAAAGAATGGAAATCTCGTACTCCAAGATGCGGGCCGAGGAGTTCTTTGGTCCACAGGCACAACTTCACAGACCTCTCTGAAACTGCAACTCCTCAACACAGGCAATCTTGTTCTAAGTACTTCAGATGGTGTTAATTCTTTGTGGCAAAGCTTTGATTTACCTACAGATACTTTACTTCCCCAACAACTACTTACAAAAGACACATACCTTACCTCATCAAGAAGCCAAAGCAACTACTCTTCCGATAACTATAAGCTTTTCTTTGACAACGATAATGTCCTTTGTCTTCTGTTCCAAGTTCCAGAAATAACCAGCATCTATTGGCAGCCCATTTGGCTCTGGCCATATGAAGCTGGAAGGTCTACATACAGTAGCAGTAGAACTGCAGTACTTGATCCATCTGGTCATTTTATTTCCTCCGATGGTCGAGAATTCTCGTCAATGGATTTTGGTGAAGGGCCGCTCAGACGATTGACGCTGGATTCTGATGGCAACCTGCGGCTGTACAGCTTTTACGAGAAAGCAAAGAAATGGGTTATTTCATGGCAAGCCATTTCTAGAGCGTGTAGGGTTCACGGCGTCTGTGGACCTAACGGAGTGTGTACTTATGGTCGTGGCCTAGGCAGGAGATGCATTTGCTTACCTGGATACAAAATGAAGCATGACTCGGACTGGTCTAGTTTTGCGTTTTCTGTCGATGTTATGTAATGCAGTTATTGTGTTGTAAGTTATGTTATTTAGTAATTTGGATCCTATACTTGAATGAATTATAATAAAATTCCAAACATATATATATATATATATATACACACATATGTATATATATATACCACACAAATTATAAGTGAACATGTTAAGTTAAATTCCTATTCTTGCTAAGATTGTGTAAAAGTCCGTTTTAAAACATATGAATATACAATCTGTGTTTACTATTGACCATACTAACTTCTGCCTTGTTTGTGCAGTAAGAAAATTTGCTTTAACATTTGTTTCAATGCCCACCAAAACAATGTAGGACACGTTTAAAATAGTTAGAGGCCATTAAGTGTAAAAGGAGAACTAAATAATACATATTAATTGTCAATTGAAATATATGTTAGTGCTCATAAAACATTTTAATTAGTAGAATTACAATTACACTTGAAAATATAATTTTAATTGGTCTCGTTCAACTAAATATTAATGAAACGTATCCTTTTATACTGTAATTTTATTGATCTGAAAGACGTTATTAAGATAAAAATAAAATGTGCATGAATAACAGTGTAACACCATCCTAAAGGCCAGTTAATGGATATTCTCACCTCTAAATTATTTTAATATTATAAATACCTGCTAATTAAGTACTAGTTATTCATACAATTAATTTATGGAAAATTAGGTGCTTATTCTGCCTTACTCTAAACATAACATCTAAAATGATTGATGGATTGTAATGAAACACAATACTGGAAATGAATGATTAAAGAATTTGATAATTATTACAACCATGCATGCGCCAAAAAATGATTTTCTCAAATAATAATATAATAGTTTTTGAATTTTGAGCATTAGTATTTTGTATTTATGTTGTGGTCTCAATGGTAGAATAGCTTCATGTTATTCTCCAAGACGTACGTAGATAGAATAGTTTGTAGACAACGACTAGAGGCCACGCAACACGCAGCAGGTATCCTAGAAGTGGTGCTTTTGTCACGTGCTAAAAATTTGATGTAATTTCGACTACATGCAGCACTTAGAATAGCTCACATACAGTATTTAAAAACCTGAGATCAATTTGTGTTCAAGTGTGTATTTAATTTGGCTGTGAGGTGTGTCAATTTGATGCTCAAAATGGGAGCAAATGTAGAGAAGAAATAAGAAAATGTAAGCTGCTGCACAAATTGGAGAAGGAAAGAAATGGGTTCTTCTTTTTTCAATACACAACACTATACAATGTATATTTACAAATAGAGGGCCATGATTTAATTACATAAACACTTTCAATGGCCAAGATAATTCTATGTATAATTATTTACCTAAAATACACAAATATCTTACCTACCACCACTATCTCTAGTTTGGGCCTACTAGATCATAATTCTAAGTAAGGCAAGTTTGATTTATAAGCTGCCTCATGTGATGTCTAGCTTGCTTCTCCCTTGTGCTTAATGTGCTCAGCCCAAATGATGTTTAAGGTGGTTGCTTCCAAGGATTGTTGACATGCTCAACCTCGGTCACTATAGTAGGAAGTTGGACACGCTCTCATCTTGCTCCGCTTATCCTCAAACACCTTTCGAAATTCGCATTTCGTTGGCGGCCTACTATTCACTCGGATGCTATTCATCTGCCAAGGTATGCTCTCGGTCAAGAGAGTAGGCAAGTTCGGAGCTTGAACGTGCTTATTTTACGAGTTGCGTGTTCTTGTGCTCTTGCACTTTCGGCAGTTCTACTTCCAAAGTAGCAGCACGTGACATTCTCCCCTACCGAAGTGCTTAATGCCCTCATCAAGCTTACTGTCGAGGTCTTGAGCTTGCATTGCTGTATTTCACTTTCTTCTATGCGAATTGGCATGAACAGAGCATTCTGTATTTGAATTCTACTTGTGGGTGCTGAATGAGGGAATACCATCATGCTTCTTTTCCATCGAGCAAATCTCCGCTCCGCACATAACTTGGAAAGCTGAAAACACATTGCGCTAACTTGAACTCCTTTGATTGGCACCTTGTGTCACTTTCTAGCATCTGTAAACTCCATGCACCTATCCTCCGTAAACGTGAAGGGCAACAATCTATTGATAAACTCATTGCCTAATACAAGTTGGAAGTCGCTTATTAGTACCACGGCGAAGTCGATTCTGCCTTCCCATGTTCCAACTTTGATTAGGACACTTCAAGCAACTCCGTAAATTAGCCGAGAAGGTTGATCCATAACCTTGATCCATCTCGGCTCCTCGCTCAGCACTCATCCTAGCTGCGTTGCCAACTTCTTCATAACTAAACATTGGTTAGCGTCGTTGTCTATAAATGCTTTGAAGCTTGCCCCTTTCATGCTAACATCGACATACTTCAATGTCGTCCCGGGCTTTGGCTTTTTCGTTGACTTGGCCCCGAACATCTTTCCTTCTTGCGCCCGTTTGGTCTTCATTGCATTAAGCATGCGTAATGCTCTAATCTGGGCATCCTTATCTGACTTAAATGCGCTTAGCATGGCGTTGAGGCGCTTTCGCTTCGGGTACTCTTCGGTGTGATGATCCTCATCGCATAAGTAGCACGTCCATTTTCGCTTGCACTGTTTGCCTCACTCCTTATTACCATCTTTGTACTCATGATATTTCGGTGGCCTCCTCGTAACATGTTGGGGTCCCGACTCGTAAAGTTTACCTCCCTCATTGTTCTGATGGCCACGTTTGTTCAAGCTTCGGTTTTGATCCCATTTTGGAGACTCTCAGCTATGCTCAATTAAGGACTCCGCTACTGTAATTACCAAGGCGACATCTTGCACATTTCGGCGTCACAATTCTTGCTATGCCCATGGTTGCAAGTCGTCCAAGAAAAATAGTAATCGGCTTTTTTCTGACATTTCGATGATCTCGAGCATTAGCGAATTATATTCCCACATATACTCGGCTATTGACCCTTGTTGCCTCAGTCCTCAGATCTTTCAAATCGCAACCTGCTCCATATTTTTGAGGTAGAATTGTCACTTTAGCTCCCCCTTACACACCTCCCAAGTATCAATTCGGCATAACCCTTTCTCTATTTCCATATGTTGGCATCTCCACCATATCACCATCGAAATAGCGTGTCGTGGAACTGATTTAGAGGCCATTTTCATGCATTTGAATGACGTCGAAGTAGTGCTCCATCATCCATAAGAAAGTGTCAATTTCCTTAACATTTTGCTCTCTTAAAAACTTGGGCGATTCTGGAACCTAAACTGTCGGTACGCTGCTGGTAGCGACACTCGAAGCAATGACTGTTTTGCACAATGTGAGGTTTTGCCTAACCTCCACTAATTTCGCCTTGACAGAACCTAATTCAACATTAACTCTCTCTCGAAATTCTTTCATGGTCAGCCTCATAGAATCTGCAAAAGCGTCATAAGCATGTTGGAGTTGGCTTTCAATACCGGCAGCATCAATTTCCGCCTCACGTTGACTCATTTTATCATCCAGCATATCTAAGCGCTCATAGATGTCACCCAAGGAAAGCTCAACCCTTGCCAATCTAACGTCAAATAAGCTTACCATCTGCTTGGACAAAACTCTCTCTTTCCCACTCTTTTCGAGCCTTGAACACGCCCACATTCCTTTTGCACAACTTCTGCAACACCACTAGTCTCTACATTCTTGGCTGCCATGATTTATGATCACAACCAAACTTCGTAACACAACACAAGTTCGGCAATAATTTCACCAATAACCAACAAGCCAAAACTCAGAAAATTCCACAATCACAACAACAAATTAAAGTGCACAAACTTAGAAATTCCAACCACAACACCACAGCTAAAATTTACACAATCTAGAGTTTCTAGCTAGCGTAATCTTCTAAAATTAGTAGGAATAAGTTGCAGAGATGCTTACCACACAAACCTACACAAATTTGCTCTGATACCATACTGTCACGTGCTAGAAATTTGACGTAATTGCGACTACGTGCGGCACTTACAATAACTCATATACATTGCCCAAGTAAGCCTTTGAAAACTCAAGGTCAATTTGTGTTCAAGTGTGTATTTAATTTGGCTGTGAGATGTGTCAATTTCATGCTCAAAATGGCAGCAAATGTGGAGAAGAAAGAAGAAAACGTAAGTTGTTGCACAAATTAGAGAAAGAAAGAAATGAGTTCTTCTTCTTTCATTACACAACACTATACAATATATATTTACAAATACAAGGTCATGATTTAATTACACAAGCACTTTCAATGGCTAAGATAATTCCACGTATAATTATTTACATAAAATACAAAAATATCCTACTCACCACCACTATCTTTACTTTGGGCCTATTGGATCACAATTTTAAGGAAGCCAAGCTTCATTTATTAGCTGCCTCATGTGGTGTCTAGCTTGCTTCTCCCTTATTGCTTGGTGTGCTCGGCCCAAATGATGTTTAAGGTGGTTGCTTCCAAGGTTCGCTGACATACTCAACCTCGGTCACTATGGTAGGAAGTTGGGCATGCTCTTGTCTTGCTTCGCTCATCCTCAAACGCCTCTTGAAATTCCCATTCCGTTTATAGCCTACTATTTACTCAGGTACTGTTCATCTGGGAATGTACGCTCTTGGTCGAGAGGGTAGGCGAGTCCGAAACTTGAACGCACTAGTTGTGCAAGTTGCGCATTCTCGTGCTCTTACACTTTTGATAGTTCCGCTTTCGAATTGGCGACACATGACACTTCGCTCTTGCCCTTTTAGTAGGGCAGCCCAACAAAGCAAACGTAATAGATAAAAGATTAATGAGTAAAGAGGTAGATGGATGATGTACATTTACATCTGCTTATATATATATATATATATATATATGATAGCTCAAGGCTTGTGGCTGTTGAGTTGACAAAATTCAAATATTTACAGGTTCTAAATCTGCAGGACCAATATGTAAGAATTCATTGATTTTAATTATTTGAGCCTTTTTCTTTCAAACCCGAACATATATGATATGAACATATATGATATGGTGTGTTTACTTTTTTATAAAATTTATTTTAACTATCCATATCAACAATCAATTTTTTTTTTATAAAAAATATGTATGTACTTAAAATTTTTTTATTAAATTGAATTATTGAGTTATTTGTAAAATAAATTTCTTTTCACCACTCCTCTAAGTCTTAAGAATAACAATGTAAACTCTCCCGCATCGTAACATAAAGGTGAAGAAGTATTGATAAGAGACATTAGATATATTATTAATTTATATGAATAATTTTTATATGCAACAAGCAACGTCCTCCTATGTCTCCCTAACAAACTTGTTGACTTGTCATACAATAATCATTTAAAGATAAGGACCCACAACCAACAATACATAGCTGATAAAGAAAAATATATTATTATATATATTGTTTCGCTTAGAAAATTAGAATAAAATAATATATTTGACATTTAATCTAAAGTCCATTGATTGATGTTCCAAACCTGTTTCAACTTTCTTTCTTTTCCCTTTTTTTTCTTCTCTTATTATTATTTTTTTTTTAAAAAAAGAAGTGAACAACGATATGTACCTAAAATAACAAAAATTGGAAAGTGACATTCTACTAAACACTAAAAGAACAAATTTTTTACACAAATTGCCTATTAAACAACTTTCTTTCACTTTTTGAATATTCAAAATTTAGAATTTATAAAGAGATTTGTATGCCTACACTTGTAAATATATATGGTGGAAACTCTGAAGAGTGAGTAGACCTTTCTTTTATTAAAGCACAAAGAAAAATTGTGTGCGTGCATTTGTCAATGGCTATCTTGGCATTCCCTTTTGTTCTTTTGTTTCTCTTGCAAACTTGGATTCCATCTTCATCAACATCATTCGATGCTCTTGAAAGAGGAGCCTCCCTCTCTGAGAAAACAAATGACACTTTGATTTCTCCAAATGGTGTTTTCTCTGCAAGATTTTTGAGTTTGGGTGAAAACGCTTTTGGCTTTGCCATATGGTACACAAACATACTGCTAAATGATCACACCATGGTTTGGATGGCGAATCAGGACGAACCTGTTCGGAAAAAATCAAAGGTTTCACTATTAAGGAATGGAAATCTTGTCCTCAAGGATGCAGGTTGAAAAGTTCTGTGGTTCACAGGAACAACCATAGCTTCACATTCATCTGTGAAACTGTAGCTTGACGACACTGGCAATCTTGTACTACATACTTCGGACAGTGAAAATCCTTTGGGGCAAAGCTTTGATTCACCTACAGATACTTTTGTCACGGCCTCACTCTCTTCACTCACTTCAACCGTGCGGCGCTTAGCAACTCCGCTCACTAAGCAAGCCTTCAACACCCGCAATGCGCTAAATCGGAAGCTTATGAATAGAAGAGAGAGAGCAATAAGAGTTTGAGTGAAGAGTGATTTACACAACTCAAGTTTATTGCTTGATTGCTTTGTTACTTGGTTGCTTGGTTTGGCCAAATGAGGCCTCACCTATTTATAGGAAAACTTACATAAAATGGACGGCCTAGATTGCACCTCACAATGCACTTTTGAGGGCTAAGATTGGCCTTCTAGAAATGTCCTAAAAAATATCTACACAATGGTCAAAATGATAATGCTATCTACACAATTCTAGAACTTGGGCTAATTGGGCCTCCATTCTAGAAGTTGGGCTAATTGGGCTAACATTGGGCTATAAGTGCAATAATGCCAATAAGGAAGAATGTATAAATCTTTGGCCCAAATGCCTTATTTCCCCACTTAACCCGTTCTATCGACGAGTCGTATTACCAAAGCTCATATGCCCGTTTGTCCCGAATTTTCCCTCGCGCGAATTCTGTCCGCACAACGTCTTGGTCATGGTTACTGTTCATGGGCACTATTCACGCGGGGCGTGACATCCTCCCCCACCTAAATGCGCGACGTCCTCGTCGCGTCTTCCTCACGGAACCTCTTTATGTGCTCTTGGAATTGCCATAGTGCATCTTCATGCTCCCATGTAGACTCGCTTTCGGGCAATCCCTTCCACTTGATGAAATATTCTGTGTAGTTCGGCACTCCTCGCTTTCGAACTCGTCGATCTGCAAGAATACACTCAACCTCCTTTTCAAAAGAGGTTACCACGGCAGTTGGAGCCCGTTTTGACTCCCCTCGGCTCGGGTCTTCCTCATCTCCATGGTAAGGCTTTAACATGCTTACATGGAAGACGGGGTGAATCTTCAATTTAGGGGGAAGAAGAACTCGATATGACACCTTGCCCACTTTCTTTATGATCGGAAATGGTCCCTTGTAACGTCGAACCAATCCCTTGTGTACTTTGCGCAATGTCTTGAATTGTTGGGGCAAGAGTTTCACCATGACTTGGTCCCCCTCTTGGAACTCCACGTCCCTTCGGTTATTGTCCGCCCACTTCTTCATCTTCTTAGCCGCCTTATCTAGGTATGCCCTAGCTAAATCGGCTTGTTCATGCCATGCCTTGGCGAACTTGAAGGCTCCCGGACTTTTTCCATCATAACTTGAGGCTAGTGCATGTGGAGTCATCGGTTGTCGACCCAACACAATCTCGAACGGACTCCTATTAGTCGCCTCGCTCCGCTGCAAGTTGTAAGAAAATTGAGCCACATCTAGCAACTTGGCCCAATCCCTTTGGTTGGCACTCACATAGTGCCTCAAGTATAGTTCGAGCAGTGCATTGACACGCTCGGTTTGTCCGTCACTTTGAGGATGAAAGCTTGTAGAAAAATTAAGGTCCGTTCCAAGTAGCTTGAATAACTCGGACCAAAACTTCCCGGTAAACCGTGGATCGCGATCACTTACAATATTATTCGGCACTCCCCAAAGCTTCACCACATGCTTTAGGAATAATTTTGCAGCTTCTTCCGCTGTGCAATCCGTAGGTGCCGGTATAAAAACTGCGTATTTGCTAAAACGATCCACCACCACAATGATACTTCCATACCCCTCCGATTTCGGTAGTGACGAGATGAAATCCATGGAAACGCTTTCCCATGGCTTGTTCGGAATCGGTAATGGCTCAAGTAACCCACCGGATGCTCGTTGCTCAATTTTGTCTTGTTGGCATACAAGACATGTCCGCACGTAGGTCTCGACATCTTCCCGCATCCTTGGCCAATAGTACGAATTTTCCAACAAAGCATTGGTGCGCTTAGCCCCGGGGTGTCCAGCCCACTTGGAATCATGGCATTCCTTGATAAGCTCTTTCCTCAAACCACCCCACTTCGGCACAAAGATTCGCCTCCCCTTGGCATAGAGCAATCCGTCGTCAAGCCAAAACCGTCTTGTCTTCCCCTCGTGTGCGAGCACCACTATATTTTTGGCTAGAGGGTCTTGGGTCAATCCTTCTTTGATCCTCCCTACTAGCTTTCCCTCGGGAATGCTTAAGTTAATGGTCGAGAGTGTCTTAGTCTCCACCTTACTTGCTCTTGATATCGGAACCATGCATGCCTTGCCTCCATCAAGGATGCACATGGTGTTGGCAAATGGTACCGGTACGACCTTCATTTGATCGAAGAAATCCATTCCAAGCACAATTTTGTGGTCGTCCATAGGTACTACCGACCAATCTACCGGTCCTTTCCATTCTCCGATGGTGGTTTCAACCTTTTGCGCTATACCTTTGATTGGTTTAGCGGCCGAATTTATCGCCTTCATGGTGCCGCCTTTGTTGGTCACCTTGAGACCTAGTCGTTTGGCCTCGTCAACCTGCACAAAGTTATGTGAGGCACCAGTATCAACTAAGGCTTTTGTGCGTACCTTGTTGATCACCACATCAACATAGATAAGCCCCTTTGCTTGTGCCTCCGGAACTGCTCGAATGGCATTGAGTAGTTGCAAAGAACCCATCGCCGCGTCACCCTCTCGACTTGGTGGTTCCTCCGCACGAGCCACCATGGCGTTCAATGCCTTCCTCTTCGGACAATCCCGCATCCAATGAGGACCATCGCAAAAGTAGCAATTTCGAGAAGGTTTGGAATCCCTCTCTTTGTCATTCCTCGGCTTCTCTTTGCCGATAGGTGGTTTGCGGAAGCCATCTCCTTGCGATTTGCTATGGTCTCCCCCACCTTTACCTTGGGCACCCTTCTTGTCCTTGGCCTTGGTATTTGATCGCTCACTTGAGTAATCAGTGAGAGTCTCCGCAACGGCTATTGCGGTTGCGAGATCTTGCACACTTCTTCTCCTAAGCTCCGTCTTCGCCCATCCTTGGAGCCCATCCATGAAGAAAAAGAGTGAATCCTTGTCGCTCATATCCGGAATCTCCAACACCAAGCTAGTAAACTCCTTGATGTAGTCCCGCAAGCTTCCGGATTGTTTGAGGCGTCGCAACCGGCCTCGTGCTTCCTCTTCGGCATTTTCCGGATAGAATTGCCGCTTGAGTTCCCGCTTGAAGTCATCGAAGGTTTCGATGGTGCATGTCCCTTTACCAATGTCACCGTACCTCCTTCTCCACCACAACATAGCCACATCGGTTAGATAGTGGGTAGCGGTACGTACCTTGGTTTGTTCATCGGTGATGCCCATCACTTCGACATATTGTTCGATCCCCCACAAGAAGTTGTCCACGTCCTTGGCACTCCTCGAGCCATTATAGGACTTGGGCTTGGGGACATCGACTCTCTTGGTGCTTCACGTGTGGTAGTCATCCCGCTTGCTGCCGCACGCTTGCACAAAGCCACATCCTCCCTAATTGTGGCGAGTTCCCTATCAATGTAGGCTCGGATGTCCCTAAACATACGGTCGTGAACCGCTAGCAACTCTTGCTTGAAGGCATCCTCGAGCTTGGCGGTAGACACCTCCACTACCTCACGAAGAGCATTGTCCTCCGCTTCCAACCCGTCGAAGCGCTGCTCCATCTCGTCAAGGCGTAAGTCTACACTTGCCACGAAAGCTTCCACGCTAGCTACTCGAGCGTCCAAGCCAGCCACCATGTCCTTGGACTGCGCCCTCTTGCTTCCACCCTTGGTAGGACGTTGCTCGTCACGTCCCCGCACTTGGGTTTCCTCACCTGCAATGGTAACGTCGGAAACGTTGGCCATTCCTTTTGATAGAGTTTCCCTTCACGCAACTTTTGATTCGAAAGCTCCCTCTCAACAAGGTCTCCGCCCAACCTTGTGTTGCTCAACCTTGAGCTCTGATACCAACTGTCACGGCCTCACTCTCTTCACTCACTTCGACCGTGCGGCGCTTAGCAACTCCGCTCACTAAGCAAGCCTTCAACACCCGCAATGCGCTAAATCGGAAGCTTATGAATAGAAGAGAGAGAGCAATAAGAGTTTGAGTGAAGAGTGATTTACACAACTCAAGTTTATTGCTTGATTGCTTTGTTACTTGGTTGCTTGGTTTGGCCAAATGAGGCCTCACCTATTTATAGGAAAACTTACATAAAATGGACGGCCTAGATTGCACCTCACAATGCACTTTTGAGGGCTAAGATTGGCCTTCTAGAAATGTCCTAGAAAATATCTACACAATGGTCAAAATGATAATGCTATCTACACAATTCTAGAACTTGGGCTAATTGGGCCTCCATTCTAGAAGTTGGGCTAATTGGGCTAACATTGGGCTATAAGTGCAATAATGCCAATAAGGAAGAATGTATAGATCTTTGGCCCAAATGCCTTATTTCCCCACTTAACCCGTTCTATCGACGAGTCGTATTACCAAAGCTCATGTGCCCGTTTGTCCCGAATTTTCCCTCGCGCGAATTCTGTCCGCACAACGTCTTGGTCACGGTTACTGTTCATGGGCACTATTCACGCGGGGCGTGACACTTTGCTTCCTAAACAACTACTTACCAAAGACACACGTCTTTTCTCCTCAAGAAGCAAAAACAACTTTTCTTCAGGTAACTATAAGCTTTTCTTTGATGATGACAATGTCCTTCGCCTTCTTTACCACGTTCTTGAGATATCCAGTCTCTACTGGCCACCCGCTTGTGAATGGCCATATGAAGCTGGAAAGACTACATACAATGACACCAGAACTGCAGTTCTTGATCCATCTGGTTATTTCATTTCATCAGATGGTTTAGAATTCTCCGCAGCAGATTTTGGCGTAGGGCCTCTGTGAAAATTAACGCTTGATCCTGATGGTAATTTGCGATTGTATAGCTTTGAAGAAAAACCAAGGAATGGGTTGTTTCATGGCAAGCTATTCTTCAACCGTGTATGCATCTGTGGACCTAACGGATTGTGTATGTATGTTCCTGGTACAGGCATGAAATCTTGTTCTTGCTTACCTGGATACAAAGTGAAGAATGACTCGGACTGGTCTAATGGATGTGAACCGCAATTCAGTTTTTCCGGCTACACCGATTATGATTTTCTCGACTTACTTCATAATGAATTCTATAGGTATGATACAGGCGCTTTCCCAAACGTTACTTTGCGAGAATGTAAGGAGATATGCATGAAGTTAGGCAGCTGCAAGGGGTTCCAGTACAGATTTAACATCGACAATTCCAAAATTCCAGAAAAAAAGCTTGGTTTTACATGTTAACCCAAGCTTTTACTGTTTAACGGACAACAACAACCGAGTTTTGGTGGAGATATTTATTTAAAGCTGCCAAAATCTAGTCCTTTTTTCAACCAAACAACCATTAAAGGATTAACGTTAAATTGTAAGGGCAATTTTAGCCATGCAATAAATAGAAGTTATGAAAAACCCCACGAAAATCGGGTTTTGAAATTTTTGCTTTGGTTCGCCATTACCATAGGTCTTGTGGAGATGGTTTGTATTTTCTTGGTGTGGTTTTTCTTGTTCATGGGCAATCAAGACTCTAAAGCAATAAAGCAAGGTTATGCCGTAGCTACCCCTGGATTCCAAAAATTTACCTATGATGCGCTAAAAAAGGCCACAAAAGGTTTTACTAAAGAGATTGGACGAGGAGCAGGTGGTGTTGTATATAGAGCTTTATTGTCTGATCAATGTGTGGCAGCTGTGAAGCAATTCAATGAAGCTAAAGAAGGGGAAGCTGAGTTCCTAACAGAATTAAAGACCATTGAGAAGCTTAACCACATGAACCTGATAGAGATGTGGGGATATTGCGCAGTGGGGAAGCACAGGCTTTTAGTTTATGAGTACATGGAGCATGGATCCTTAGCAGATAACATCCATTCCAATCCAGTTAGTTGGGACAAGAGGTTTGAAATAGCTGTCGGCACTGCAAAAGGATTGGCTTACTTGCATGATGAATGCTTGGAGTGGGTTTTGCATTGTGATATAAAGCCACAAAACATACCCTTGGATTCTAATTACCAACCAAAAGTGGCAGATTTCGGATTGTCTAAGCTGCAAAGTAGGGGTAGCCGAAAGAATTCAAGCGTTTCCAGAACAAGAGGAGCAAGAAGTTATATGGCTCCTGAGTGGGTTTACAATTTGCCCATTACCTCAAAAGTGGATGTTTATAACTACGGCATTGTTCTATTGGAGATGGTAACTGGAAAGACATGAAAAAGGGATGAAAGAGCATGGAACACTGACAACATGGGTGAGGGAGAAGAAAAATGTGGCTGCATCAAAAGAGGCATGGATTAAAGAAATTGTGGACCCAGTGATTGCTGGAAACTACGATGTAAATAAAATGGAAATCATGTTTAAGGTGGCCCTACAATGCGTGGAAGAAGAAAGGGCCGTGAGACCCAGCATGAGCAAAGTTGTGGAGATGTTGGTGTCTTTTGAGGATGATGATCAATCACCACGTGCCTAAAATTTTCTTTAGTTGCTTCTTCTTCTCTCGCATCTAAATTAAGTCCAGCTTGTAGTGAGGAAGGGACATGCATGCTCATGTGATAATAAAACTTAATACTGTGCTTTCTTTTAGTCTAGCTACTTTTACTGATGTTGTTAAGAGTTGTAATATTTGGTGTTCCTACTATAGTAATTTTGTGTTTTCAGTATTAGGTTATAAGGTGCCTGTTAAAATAATAATAATAATTTTCAATCCATCTTTGAGATAAATGTCGAATATTTAAAAATAAAAACAACTTTATACATGATATTGCTTGCTTTAATAAGTTCTCATTGTTTTCTTAATTTTATAGAAGTCGAATGTACAAAAGAGATGAATGTAAAATTTATTTCATTCAAATTTAATTTGGTGTTACGTAACCTAAATAATATTGCTTGCGTACGCATTCCAATTTCTAAATTTTTTGTGTTACAATCTTTTTATTACAATTTATTAAAACAATAATTAGAGATTATAATAAAGATTTAGCGCACCGTGACTCCACTCCAATCTATTCAATATTTAGACATTTAAGCTACATCACAGGCGTCGGGAAGAGGTAGACCTAGAGCCAGAGAATTATTTTAAAATAGTGTCAAGAATCTAGAATTATTCAATATATTACGGAGCTCGTTTCCTTTTTCAATGTTGGACGACTTCTACTCCTTTTCTTTTCATTCATAATATTAATGGTGATCAGTTAATATTCGCTTTTTGTTTATTTATGAAACAGGTTGTACAAAGTCAATGACTGAGATGTAATTAATTAAACTGAAAAATAATGAGTACATTTAGCATGATAAAGAAACACCCGCCATCAATAATCTCCTCATTAATGGCAATCCTACAGCTATAAACATCTCAAATTAATTCTTAAATCATTTTCCATAATTTCTTAACCACAGTATTAATTTGACTTAATTTGCTTGGAACAAGCCATTCAAACATTATGAAGAAATCATTTGTCCAATAAGATGCAGATTATTCCCACATTTTCGCCCAAGGCACTGTAGCCATCATCCCAATTTTATTTCAGAAGCTGAAAAGGGAGAGGACAGAAAATTTGAAGCTTCGAATGTAATCAGACTTCAATAAATAACAATAGAACAAGTCCTTCGTCACAATTCCAATTTACAACAGCTTCCCATTGTCATTTGGTAAGATTGAAAGTTTTCAACTATTTGTGCACAACCTCCCACAAAATTTACAAGGTAACCTAGTTGGCAAATTCCACCTAGGCAAGGCATAGCCCTAACTAGCAAGGGATTCTCATATAAAATAAGCTTATCAAACCATTTCTATAGATATGCAGCCATATCAAGTTTTAGTGCTTTCTAGCCTGAAAGATATGAGATACAAAGTGGGAGAATACATTACCAACAGTAGTTCCATAGTGTTATGTACAGACAGCCATCAGACATGTGCCTTAGCTTAGTTGTCATCTTGTTCGTTGGTGCTTGTTTCAACATCTTCTGCAGCGTGGTAACTAGCAAGGAAAAAAGCACTCTGATGTTTTTGAAGGAACCTGCATGACAAGATTACTGATCTATCAACCAGGATGCATTGATGATACATGGTACATTCTTTCAGAAAGGATGAGAACGAAATGACTAACACCACATGTAAAACCAGTCTATTCTCCAATAAACACTCCAACAGATCAACAAAAAATCTGTCTTTCAGTTGATGAATTGCAAAAGTTTCTTTCCAACCGATGCACAGAACATGAAATGAGTATGAAGTCTGTAACTTTTCTGAGACTTAGACAAATGTTTCTGTAATAATACCAGCCGGTCACTGGCTTCCTAAAAAGGATGCATGATATCTTCGGAGATGCAAAATCTATTTTCCGAGATAGATGCAGGCATTGTAGACCATCAGGGAATAATATCCAAGTTAAATATGTAGATTTGAGTGCATTCAACTCTTGTCTTCAGTGATAACCACCATCCAGTAACAAATAGCATTGGCACTTTAAAACATATATCATTCTATAAGATATTTGAAAGAAAATTTGCCTTTATCCTGCAAAAGAGGGAAAAATTGAATGACAGTAACTGCAAAACACAGTTCTGCCATGAATAAATTTGATTAGGAGAATGATAAAGAGCTCTTACTTGAGAAAGTCAACCAATTTTTGCTGCAACAGGATCAAGGTCTCCTCTTCAATTTTTGCGTGGACCAATAACTCAGGCAACTTAACTACAAATGCAGAGAACAACAAATTACCAGCGGATAATTAAAATACAACTTAATATGTCAAATACTGAAGAATAGGCTTACCGAAGAGGCGTAATAGATGTTCAGCGCCATATACAGTTGATGGAGAGACATCAGTGGCCACTGTTTCTTCATACTGTTGACGCTCGCTTTTGTACAGAAGCATTATTGGCAAGGCTTTATCAAAGTAACAACGTAACCCTTTCACAATTTCTCCAGTTGAATCAGCTATCCTACATCCAACAGAACGGTAAACATGAAATTTGAATTATGCAGAAAGAAACAGAATTTCCTACTCAATTCATTGTCAATACAAGATAATTTAAATTTCACTCACCAGAAAGAAAAATCAAACACATATAAGAATCAAAATACAGAATTTATGAGGTACAACATAGAACACAGCTTACACTTTCCTAGGCTCCCTGATTCGACCAGAGGGTGGCCTTAATTTTTAACAGGTCAGGTTGGCCTGAGAGACCAGAAAAATAATGATAAAACAATTTTGCGATAGCAAACACTCCACCCTGATGATACAGTTATGATTGCTTATGTTCCACACCTATGTTAAGCTGATGAGTGTACATAATATATGTTGTCATGGCCAAAGGTGATGCGATGCATGCTTTCTGGGATGACCTTGAGCATGTAGAAAAATTACATTACGTACGAAGAACTTAATGGTATTTAAAAACCAAAGAGTTAACATGCTTTTGTCTTAGTTGAAAGCAAATTAAAAAGACCAAAATCACTTTGTTTTTGTAAGTAATTAGACTGTAAAGAAACAAAACCCCAAGAATTTGAAGAACCAAATAACTCTAGTACTAAAGGTATTTGGGAATGTGGTGTTGTGGCTTTAAATTACCTATGGGATTAAATCACCATATGTAAAATGTAAGGGGTGAATGGTTGCGATTAAAAGTTGGTGTGCCATCCAAATTAAGAAGAAGTACAGCAGCAAAGATACCCTAAGATTATGTGCACAATGTCCACAGGATAAAAGAGGGCTGGTGTGATAGTACAAGATGATTAACAAAATTTTACAGAGAAAAAAATGATTAATATTTCTAAGGAAGGATGCTTTTTAGTTTGATGGATGAGGGAATAAAGCAGTTTTATTTTTCCAAAATCGCTAAATTTTTTAAAGAATATCCATATTTTAGTGAATAAAGGTTTTTTCTTTTTACATACTATTTTCTAACTTTTCAGATCAATTGAGGTAAGCAGGGAACTTCGGTATTTCAACTTGATGCCAATCCATAATGTTGTGTAAACTAAAACGAGGTGATTTATCTATTTATTGGATGACTTAGCTGTTTCTGCCTTTCCTGGTAAGTATTTAAAACATACCCAAAAAGTAACACACAGCTAATGAGGCATACAATAACAAGACAAACTTAAAACTCTATTATAGTTAATTGCAGGTAGAACAAGGGACCAGTGACTATCTAAAGCTACTAAATCCTAGCAAGTATAACCTTTTTTTCTTTCTGTGCATGCATCTAAATTGTTATTCAAAATGGATTTTGCGAAATTGAATCTGCCAATGGTAATTTAAAACTTGTACGAACATAAGGAAAAGAATGAAAGTTGAGATAAGTCAGAGCATAAACTTACGACCCATCTTTCTTCGACCTGTATTTACAATATTTCTCCAAAATGTCATCCACATTTGGAGTGCGAGGAAGTTTGACAAGCTGCAAATAGGTCATAAATCAAATCCTTAACATGTAATGCATGGCACTGAAAGGTAGATTGTTGATGCAACACTTGAACTTTAGAAATAGAGTGTGCAATACAACCAAAAACTTAACTAGTTCAACTTTCTTATCAGTCACATCTTTAACGGGTGGACAGACTGAATGAAAACAACACAAGTTATGACACACATTCACAGTACTGATTGACTAAGCCTAACCTTAACATTACACTAACCATTTGACTCCGATTTCAGCCATCTTATTTCCTGTTCTATTCTAACTACCAAACAAAGTCCAAAAATTAATTGTACTACTCAATGCTACTTGAAAACATTGGGATTGGCTATGTCATGACAGCAATGGTTTAAAGAAGCAGTTCCAAATTTCAGAGAAACTACTAGTTAGTCATAATTTAGAAAGCATCAATACATTATTTGCATGCATGGTAAACCACATTTAATAGTTTAATGTACTATTATAGTCCTCTAACCATGAACCAAAGTTAAGACCAATGACGGGACAGATATTACTGAAATGGAGTAAGTGATTTACTTATATTAAATGGGTGAGAGTTATCACATAAAGATATGGCTGTTAAATATCCTTGGTAACCATGGAAGAGACACCGTACAACAGTTTTCGATATGAAAGGAAAAGCGATGCCATTAATGCTAGAAAATACACCCATAAAGTGCCTAACAGGCCATTTCATGCACCCATACAGTATCAAAAGTAATAGGCATTAGTTCAAGAGAACCAGAAACTAATACAACTAAACGAACAAAAAAAGAGCAATAAGTACATAGCAAAATATATATCAAGTAAAAGAAAATAAAACGTTTGAAAGCACCAGTAAATGTATATAAAAGAACTGCAGAACCTCATTCAAATACAAAGTTAATGTGATTTAAAAATCATAGAGGTGTAATCACATCATAGAATAAAACTACCTTGCCAAGATGTGTAATAAATTCACAATCATCAACCAGTTGCTTCTTTAGTGTTGGTGGGATTTGGATATTCAAAAAATTTTCTGTAGGCATGCTGCTCTTTTCCTGACAGTAGACAAGCCATATAATAGAAATTAGTAAATAGAATGAAAAAACATAGCGGGAAGAAAAGTTATAAAGGAACATTATGTGAAAAGGCAAAGCAAACTTTATTAATAGCTCATATGAATTGAACGAACTTTCAGTTGAATGGATATCTATAGAAAATAGATACACATGCACTGTTATTTAGGCAGAGATAAACCAGAGCATACCTTGCTCAGAGCATCATTCTTTCGTTTCTTTCCCCTTCCAACTGCAAATAACCACAACAGCTTAAAGAAAGTCCAATGGAAACAGTAACATCTAACTCCAATAAAAGCCATCAAAGTACTCGCAGATAATAATAAATAACAACAAAAGTTTCATAAATGAGATCAGACCTACTGAAGGCAGTATATTAATTAACAAAAACAGAAATGAATCTAACCGTTAGAACTTCTTGGTTTCATCTGCGAGACGCGTCCTGGCTTTACAGTCTTCTCTGCACCTTGTTTTTTGTTGATGACTTGCTGCCTATGTCTATTTGCTTCTGTGTCTTTCATCAACCGATCCACACCTACCCATTCATCCCAGCTGTTGAAAAAGAAAAAGTTCAAGCAATTGCAGGTTCTAGAGTATGGTAGAGTAAGCCATCAATAAATTGCATTAAGTAGAAGTAGTCAACTAGAAAAATGAGAAGTTCATTTGTTGCTTGCATATTGGTTAATTAAAATTTTGACAAATTTCAGTAACATCATATTGTACATAAAACATACTAAAATTTACCCCACAAGATAATCAACGACCAGATCAATAAATACAATAACTATTACTTGAAAAACAGTGTTATAAAACTTGCAATAAAATGTAAAATGCAGCAAGTATTGGAACTAATTCCTAACAAAATCTCTTATATTAAGAAGTTGAAGTGAAAAGCACAAGACTTTAAATAAAGACTAGGAATTTTAACTTCTAAGAGACCACCTGCCTCTCTCATGAACACAAATCAGAATTCAGAGGATCAAAATTATCTGTCATCGGCTATGTAAACGAGAAGATGCACTCACTTTTTGTTCCACCCCTGTAAAAAAGAGAAAGATTATGCAATCAAGACAATATAATTAGAACATTCTGAGTGTTTCACAAATCAAGAAACTAGAACAACTAAAATTTAAAAGATGATGCTTACAAGGTAATGAACAAAAAACCTCCACTGCTTCGTCCGGTATTCAACTTTTCTCACCTTGCAATTAAAAACAAACAAAAGCAAGTAAATTTCACAAACAAATTTCTCACCTTGCAATTAAAAACATAGAAAAGCAAGCAAATTTCACAAAGAAACTAAAGATGTAAGAAAATTTAGTTGTTTCCTCAACTTTAGGAGAATGAGAATCAACGGAAAAGGAAAGGAAAAGATTACCTTAGCTTCGTAAACGTGAAGGTTATGAAAAGCGAGGACCCTTTCATTTTCTTCATAAGGACTAGAACCAGGGGAGGGAGCAGACCTGTCGTCGTCCGTCTCCGTTTCCTCGGTGTCGGAATCGGCGTCCGTCTTGGTAGCCTCATCCGACTGCGTGGCAGAATCGTCGTTTAGCTCCATGTCTGAGGTTCCCATTTTCAGCTGCCTGCAAAATATATAATAATTTTTGAAATTAAGAAAGCTATGCCTATGATATTGATTGTTGGTAATACTCAATACTAAATACTAAATACTAAACACTAATGGTATTGCGATTAGCGGTACGGTGTTTTGAAATGGGTTGATGCGATAATTCTGGAGAGGGGGTTGGCAATCGTAGCACGGGTTTTTCAAGGGGTTTTAATTAAAAATTATTTAATTAATTACTATCTAACACAGAAATTTGTAATACTTGGCACCCTAGCATAACAATTACGTACCCCGTCATTTTGAGCGATTGGTGAATCCCCCAGATCACAGAATCAAACCTTGGTAATAATTATAACGATAAAAACAATGTAGATAGATTCGTATGACAACTTAAAAGCATCATATTCTGTAATTAAAAGTAAATGCTAAGGCTATAATATAATAAAATAAATTCTCGCAAACTCTTATCACACGATTATTCTGTCTTCTGATATCTCTATATTATTGTATTCTTTGTCTTCAGTCTTCGTTGGATGATTATTCAGATAAAATTAAAGCTCGACTCAATCCGATGCATAGGATCAGAGACTTGAATTAAATCTCATCTCATCTCATCTCATCATCTTTTAGTGCGTGTGTTACTAAAATTGTGTGTATGATATGTTATTTTTTTCAACAACTGCTGTTATTGAAAACTTGGTCACGCTATAAAATTGCTGCGAAACAACATATCAAATATTCAACAGCAGCTAATTGATGTTCAAAGCGGGCAGATCATTGGATGGTTAGCTTTTGGACCATCGAGACTTTTGGTAGAAAAGGGATAGCAGTACGAAAGAGCCACCTTAGACTAATACGTAGTTTATTGGTAAAATATAGAGTAACTACGTCCTTTTTTTTTTTTTTATAATTTATCTTTTCAAGTATGCAACACCTTGGATTCAAGTCTTTTCTATCCTATACTTTTAAGAATCCACTAATACGTAGCATGAATGAAAATAGAAGGTTGAAATTATATTTTAAAAATTTTTACCAATTAACCACTATAATTTATTGTACTACAAGGTAAAAAAAATAATTTTAGAATTAATTGTTATAGTTTTTAAAATGTAATTTTAATCTTCTATTTTTATTCATGTCACGTGTTAATGGATCCTTAAAAATATAGAATAGAAAAAATTAGAATTGAATCCAAGTCCTTTGGATTTACCTTGTAAATGATCACTAATGATAAACCAATAAAAAACACGTGCGTAATGGGAGAAGAGCCATTGCATTTCAGACATCTTGTTCAACATACGTTTTTGACTGTCAAAGCCCAAAATCTTTTTGAAATTTATTAACGTAACAGGGCTAATTAATAGGAAGAAATTAACAAGCCAAGCTGATTATTTATGTCTTATACTTATTAGGAACTAGAAAGTGCTTAATTTGGACTTATTTCCGACATTAGTACATTAGAACGTTAAACTTATGATCTCTCGGTTCACTTGCATTACATTGCATTGCACATCATATTATGAACTAACTGATATACGCAGTGATAAGTAAAAGACAGAGCTAGCTAGAAATTTGTTGAGCCATCTTAGAATGCATCGTCTTACATTTAATGAGCACCTATGACCAAAATGGGCAGCCTTATAAGAACGTAGAATCGTGTTATGCGAGGTTATGAACAATGGTCCCTGCATTAGCTATATACTCTTTCGATTAATTTGGTCAATGTGCCTGCGACCATATGAAATTTGGAAATTTGAAAAACTTGTCAATATTGAAGCAATGTTCCCGGTAGATTTTCCGAATTAGTGACAGTTTTGTAAAATGTTCTCCTGTAAATTGCCACATTTCTTATGGTAATTAAGCTGAATTGGCAATTGTTTTTTAAGAATGAACCTTGAGTCTACTCAGCGTGGATAAAAGAAAAAGCTATTGCATGCATGCACGCAAGATTGATCTCTCTCACTCAGTCTCTATCACAGGCACATCAGCGCATGTACAGTGGTGGTCGCTGATAAATGCTCGAAATTCATAAAAAAAAAATGGGAAATAGTTATAGCTTTCATGATTATCAATAAATATTAATAAAATCAAAGCTCATTATATAATAAATAGCAAACAAAGCAGCAAAACTTATTGTCATCATTAATTCCTCTAAATCAGATAATTCTAAGAAAATTGAGTACTTCACAACTCAGAGAACAACAGTGTAAAAGCTAAGGGAATGGAACAAATTAAAAAAATAAAAAACTTGATTTTAGAAGAGACTGAGAGAATATCACGATGTTCATTTTCGGCCCTAGTTAACCCCTCAGTGTCCCACGCCAGAGCTTGGACCAGAGTCATGAACCTGTAGAGTTTGAGCATCAGTGAAAGCGTGACCCTTTCCCCCGGCACTCGGACCGGAATTGGCCTTGGCCTCTAGAGTTTGAGCATCAGTGAAATCGTGACCCTTTCCCCCGGCACTCGGACCAGAGTCGGCCTTGGCCTCTAGAGTTTGAGCATCAGTGAATGCGTGACCCTTTGCTCCGGCGCTTGGACCAGAGTTGGCCTTCGCTTCTAGTGTCTCAGCATCCCTGAATGCGTGGCCTTCTCCCCCGGCGCTTGGACCGGAATTGGCCTTTGCCTCCAGAGTGTGAGCATTCGTGAACGCATGGCCTTCTCCCCCGGCGCTTGGACCGGAATTGGCCTTTGCCTCCAGAGTGTGAGCATTCGTGAACGCATGGCCTTCTCCCCCGGCGCTTGGACCGGAATTGGCCTTGGCCCCTAGAATGTGAGCATTCGTGAACGCATGGCCTTCTCCCCCGGCGCTTGGACCGGAGTTGGCCTTGGCCCCTAGAGTCTGAGCATTCGTGAACGCATGGCCTTCTCCCCCGGCGCTTGGACCGGAGTTGGCCTTGGCCCCTAGAGTCTGAGCATTCGTGAACGCATGGCCTTCTCCCCCGGCGCTTGGACCGGAGTTGGCCTTGGCCCCTAGTGTCTGAGCATTTGTGAATGCATGACCCTTTCCCCCTGGACTTGGACCTCCTGTTTTAATCCCCTCGATATACAATCCACTGATGAAAATATCAATCCCTTTACTTATCGAGTTCTGTAAATGCATATCATTGAGAGGTCGAGCTTCAGAGACCGATTGAGAAGAGCTTACAAGGAAAAAAACGAAGAATAAGCAAAAGCTTCGAGACATTTGGATGGTGAATTAATTTTTTGGTTAGCTTCGGCTCAAACGTGGTTTATGTTTAGAGAAAATTTGTGTAATTCGATGTAGAAGGAGTGCAGCTTGGATGTCTTATTTATAGATGCGCGCGCATGCAACAACGTAGAAATGCAAGACCATCGTTTTGAGTATGGGAAAAGAAAGCGAGCCGTCTGTCACGGCACAAGAAATCGCATGTTGGCTGGGTGTGTTGGGGTGTGACAACTCAAGCACATTGATGTTTCATGGTGCAAAGTCGGCTTCAGTCTCAAGGGCTATTATGTAGAGGGGACTTAGACCACCCCTGCCCGAACTGGTCGGGGACTGAAGCCGTCCTCCTGATGAGGCCAAGGTAGGCCGAAACCAGTTAAATATGCGACGGGATAACAAGACTTACCCTCGACATGGGGGTCTACGAGGGTGCCGCACGTGCCTTTCCGCTGGGCGCGTGACAGATGGTATCAGAGCAGGAACGAGAATTTCCGCAAAATCTCGCTACGTTCCTGACTCCTGTGGGAATCCACCGAGTCGGCCGAGGATATTAGCCCGTAAGATTGGGAGAGGGAGAACGAGGTGTCTATTGTGTGACCCTTCGCCACGCAGCCTCGAATGTGGGCGTGCTCGCACAATGTTGTGTCCTGCGGTATGGGGATCTTTCTGGGGGGGGAAGATGAGCATTGTGGTTTGAAAGGCAATCGCATAGCGCCTCATCTACGCCAAGCACTGCTACCACCGTACGTCGAGGATGGCGTGCCCGCACGACGTGGTGTTATCGTGTTCTCTTTATGGGAGTCTCCTTAACCCGGAGGAGATGGGCGTTATGGAGTGGAGCGGCATGCAGGGTAGGACCTCGATGGTCTACCAATTGAGCTGGCGAAAAATTTGAAGATGGCCGCGTGCACGAGGACGTGCACGATTTTCGGTGGTGGAGAATGTCACGGCACAAGAAATCGCATGTTGGCTGGGTGTGCTGGGGTGTGACAACTCAAGCACATTGATGTTTCATGGTGCAAAGTCGGCTTCAGTCTCAAGGGCTATTATGTAGAGGGGACTTAGACCACCCCTGCCCGAACTGGTCGGGGACTGAAGCCGTCCTCCTGATGAGGCCAAGGTAGGCCGAAATCAGTTAAATATGCGACGGGATAACAAGACTTACCCTCGACATGGGGGTCTACGAGGGTGCCGCACGTGCCTTTCCGCTGGGCGCGTGACACGTCGCTCAAGAATCAAACACGTGGGCGTTTGTAATTAATATGGGGCCGCCACCTCGAGTCCTTGTTGAAAGCAATTCGTGAGTTTTTGGGTTGAGGAAAGAAGGCACTGAGAAAAAATGCAGTCCAATTTTGAAGTTTCATTTAGTAGTTGAATGTGATGTATGGAATATTAGTTTTGACAGGCGGAATTCTATTTTTTAACTTGTTTGTCTTTCTTTTTCTTTGTTTGTTTTCACTTTCTTACTGTAGACTGCGTAACTGCCTGCGTAATGCTGAAAAGAAGGCGCGCGCGCGCGCACACACACATTTATATATGTAGTTAAAGAGAATTAACAGAGGACCAATATCCTTAAGCAGAGAGAAGCATGATCGTAGTTTGTGCGAAGCTACATCGTCACATGCACTTTGATGCATCATCATGCATGCAATATCGCAAGAATGGTTTAATACCACCTGCTGACTTGAGAGATTTAAATAAAATTCACGGTCACTAGTACTGGTCAATAGGTGTCATGTTTGACACTGATCAAAGCATTAAGCATGTGTCTCATTAGCTGGGCTCTGACTATTTGACAATCCTTTTATTAATTACATTCCCAAATTACGAATTTTGGCATGATCTCCTTGTAGCCATGCCCATCCGCTCATGTCTGCATATATATACACACACACATACATCCATACATACAAATACAGTAGAGTTCGATTTTGTTCATTTGACATCGGTCAAAATGTATTTGTATACTTCCAAAAGGCTAGGGAGTGCGCATCAACAGTATCATTCCACTTCAATTATCTTACACTTCAATGAGGAGTATTGTAGATTCTCATGTCATGCACCGAAAGTATTGGTTAAAAGCCGATGACATATCGTAAGCTAAGATCTGGAATTGTGACAAGTCATCCGTTAATATTTGAAACAGATGACAGGTCGTGCACCATATTATTTTCCATTTTCCGAAAATAAAAATTTTTTTTGAGTAAACAGTGTTAGTCAACGGCTTGTTAGTGATAGTAATGAACAGCAGCAGTCGCAAACCATGAACCTGATCTTCAAATTAGAGAGATATAAATCCCGGACTCACATTCAAAGTCTGGATCCTACGTAGAAGTTTCATGAGGGATTGGAATTCAGGGCAATGTGGTGCCACCGCGAAGCTGGATTAGGATATGAGACACCAGTCCCTGAAAACTCTCGGGCTCAGCATTGAATTGAAATTTACTGAGCTGGTCAGACGAAAAGACTGATCATTAATCTTTGTATCACAAATCATCTATGACTTTTATCATTTGGAAATATTTTGGTTTCACACCCGTAGTGGAAGTATAACTGCTATCTAAGAACAGCCAAATCTCAGAACCATAATCTTTCTCCTGAACGGACCGATCCATTTTATTCGATTCACATTCATGGTAAAATGTAGAATTGGGTCACGCATGGTAAAGTCATTGCTAGTGTAAATAGAACAGTACCTTTTTTCTTTTTTTTTTTTTTAATTGGATCAATTGAACCACCAGGGGATTCAAATCCTTATCGTTGTGACTCTTGATTTCCTTGACCAGAGAACCGATTGCTTTTGATCAATATAGGAATGAGTCTAAGGTTCAGTTTAGTCAAGCCCTGGCACTGATGGTCGCTAATTGAAATAGTAAAATGGAATATAATTAAGAGACGCATGATGAATCAATTTCAGGGAACAAAAATCAATTAAAATTTTCCCTGCTACGAACGGGCCGACTGCTCTAAACATTTCTTTTTATCTCAGCATAGAATAGATTGGTTGAGTTTGTTGGACTAATTATTTCAATATATGTTTTGACTGCTTACTTGCCGAACAATAGCATACTGACAAGAGTCAGTCATACTTTCTCTCTTCTCCTGAACCATTTTTTCCAATCCAAGACTGGAAATTGATAATACGATTAGACCAGTCATGTATATGACGTCAGTTTACTCATTCCTCTCTAAATAAGCCAGGTTGAAATTGTTGTGAATCGTAAAACAATTTGTATTTATTATAGTTTAAAATAATTACTTTTAGAGAGAATCAGTTAACCATTTGATAAATTTTATATTTAGAAGTATTGTGAATTTAAAAAATAGCTTTTTATATTTGATAAATTTTACTATTAAAATATTATAATAATAAAAAAATCAATATATACCACCAATATTTGAACAAATAAACCTATACTCCACTAACATTTGAAAAAAATAATTATCCTCTTCAAATTTGAACTCATACACATATATCTCTTGATTTTTATTTCCTTCGTTTAACCGATTAGATTAATATCATTTATATTTTTAAACTTTTAAATAATTATAAATTAAAAAATAATTATTTTAATTATAATAATTTAATCCCTATTTTAATAATTTTTACAATATAATTTTTTTAATTACAACAATTAGTCTCTATTTTAAATATTTCTCATAATATAATAATGACCAATTATTTTTTAATTTATTATTTTAATAAAAAATTTTAAAAAAACTATTATTAACAAATTTAATAATGAGACAGACCAGATCTATATACTAAATATTTTTAACTCTTTTCTTTTACTTTTTAATAATAATTTGATATTTAATTGTCAAAAAAATTTTAAAATTTTTTAACATTTTATTTTTTTATACACTATATTTATTTAAAAGATTATATTAAGTTCATTATATTTATTATGAAAATATAAATAAAAAATAAAAGAAGAAGAGAATTTGATATCATTTAGTAATAGAATTAGTAATTAAATATATTTTACATTATTGTTAAATAATATACTTTAATTTTGATTAAAATATAAAAAAAAGAGAATATACATACATATATTTATGTATAACATGTATTTATTTTTTATTTTTTATTTATATTTTCATAATTATTTTAAAAAATGTAATAAATTTAACCTTATTTTTTAAATAGATATATTATATATAAAAATAAAATGTTAAACATATTCTATTTAAAATTTTTTGATAATTAAATATTAAATTATTACTAAAAAAATGAATAATAAAGTTAAAATTATTTTAGCGTATATATTTGATCTAACTCACTATTAGAATTTTTTTAATAATAATATTTTTTAATTTTTTATTAAACTAATAAATTGAAAAACTATTTAATTTTTGATATATTGTAAAAAATATTAAAATAAGGACTAAATTATTGTAATTAAAAAATATATTAAAATAGACTAAATTGTTATAATTATAATAATTATATTTTTTTTGGTTATTAATATTCAAAAGTTTAAGTATACAAATGATATTCACCTATTTGTCCAAATTTTTCCGAACACCAAGCGAATATGTACCTATTTTCCTAAACATGGGGGATATATGTCAATTTTTTTAATATGAATTCTTGAGATAGACATATAATATTTATTTGTAAATATATATTTATATAATATAATTTATAAAAAAAATATTTATTTTTATTATCAAATAATATAATTTATCAATATTATTTAAACAGAACTTGATGATGGTTGTACAACTATAAGTAGAACACTCTATTTAAAAAAAAAAAAAATAGAAGTATATGTATAAGAAAACACAAAAAAAAATTATTTAAATACTTAAAATTTTATTCAAAATAATTTTGAGTTTATATAATTTATTTAGAATATATATGAAATTATACATGTAAATAAAATAAATTTTGAAAATTAAAATTAAAAAAAGTAAGTAAAGACTTGTTTCTCTAAATTTACGGTGAAAAACAAATTTTAAATAAAAATGATTTTAAAAAATTACCAAATACCAAAAATAAATTTTAACCGTTGAAAATTATTTTTAACACTTCCAACACCTTTTTCAAACGGGTTTTAAGAGGGATTTTTCTTTATTAACGGTGTCGTTTCTTATGCAAATTCGCTCGTCCTTGCGTATCCAATTTTTATGGACTGGGTCAGATATAGACACATCTGTGGCTCGTGGCTTGGGCTATGTTTGGCGATGCAGACATCCGTGGCTCATTACTCGGCCTATGTTAATATTATCATCGTGGAATTAGATGCTAAACATCAAATAAATGTTGTTACTTAAAACAAAATTTTATAAAAATTTATTTATATAAACTAATATGTAGATCTCACATTCTTACGTAAATTTGAATCCCTATCGATCATTAAATAATCTCAGATAGGAGGAAAAAAAAAAAAAGATTAACCAGCCGTCTTATTACAACTTTTGTTTTATAGAACTGTTAAAAGGCCGAATTATGATAAACAAATAAACAGTTAATGTCATTTATAGTTGCATAAGAGCGGTCATTCCCAGATGCAATAGTACACTGCCCATTCACATTGACGTTGTTCGCAGAATCCATATTAACCCACAGTTTTGCCTGGAACAATGAGAATTCTTCTATAATGTGGGAATGTAGGAACGTAGTTGTTTTCTTTATTTCTTTGATTTATTGCTGTCCTTAGAGATGAAAATGAAGAATCTATGTGAAACATATGAGTATTTGCAGTTCAAACAGACTAGGAAAAGGGAGCACGCACGGCTATAGCCTATTGGCATTTTGGTAAAATCAATTTGGCAAGCCGGAGCTTGTTTTCAAATCTATTGAATTGTATCTTCTTCTTTATTTCCTAACCAAGATAAAGTAACACAGACTCGAGTTCGCAGGCAAAAATTCAGGAAGTTCTCTCTTCGACTTCTTCTAGCAGGCAGCAGCAGAGCTTTGGTCGTCAAGCCTTAAATTAAGCCGTCAATAAGACAAACTAAGCACACCGTAATTGGTTAAAACAAACTAAGCAACAAAATTGGAAAACTTCAGCTAGGGCCATTATTTTCAGAATCCAGGAATTCAGAAAATCACAGCATAACAAAATAACACAAAAATCCAATTGTGGAGGTAAATCAAATAATTCCAAGCCTTTATATAGTCATTAAGAGGTAATAAATACCGAAATTGAAAGAAAAAAAAATACCAAAGCGTAGAAAAAGTTGAAGGCACCGCGCTTAAGCGCTCTGATATGCCTCTTCACTTCTCAAAGAGATGGCCAGATGCAAACTATTAATACGACAACATCGTTATCGTTATCTCAGGGGACTTCGGCTTTTGCAGATCTAAATCTATACAAAACACATCTCTTTGTCTCTTACAATCAGGCCATGGAAACCAACCATAAATCGCGGCCAGTAACAGACAATCGACACAACTGGAACCTTTGTTTGTCTCTGCTTGTATTCATCACCCAAAACGAATCCTCCCAGCCTCGCCGTTCGAAGGCCCATTTCCCATAATATCCAAATTGGCACAAAAATTACAGAGGAGACATTTATCTTTTAGTAAATAAGTAGCAATTGATTCACAGTTTCAACATAATAAAGATACAGATCCGGTTGCCGGAACCCAGATTAAATACAAAGAGTTTAAAAATCAAAACCACAAGCCAAATTTATAGAAACAATAGAAGTTGAAATCAATTAAAAACATACATATCAGTTAGTTTATTTGCCTAGATCTCTAGAATTCATCATCTCATAGTACCGAACCGAAAGCAGGGACAACGATAGGTGAACCTCGTCTCTTCCCCAATTAGCCGGCGTCTTCTTGCCCATCACCCGGGGAAGCGGATGCCACTTGGATGATGAAGGTGGAGCACCAGGAGGCGGCCTGGAAAGCGGTTGGAGATAGAGCGAGTGCAGGCTACGAAAGCCACCGAGAGCGAGGACCACGTTTCTCAGCTGGTGATTAGCACAGCCAAAGTTAGCACAGTGGCGCGTGCAGATCAGCTCCCATAGCCGCTCGTCTTGAGCAGTCCTGTGCCAGAGCTTGTTGACGCAGGCGGCCCTGGCTAAAGTCCTCGCGTCAGCGTGTTTCAAAACCTCGAAAAGAAGGTTTTCGTCGAGATTGGTGAACCCAGTTTCATTGACATCTTCTTCTTCTTGTTTGACTTTCTTCATCTTATGATCTTCTCCGGCGATCGGAGAATCAGCACTCAGACGCTTCATAGAGAGAGTTAAAAAGATGCAAACACAGAAGAGAGGAGAAGAGGAGAGAAGACGAATTAACAACGAGCGGTGGGTTGGGCAGTGAGTTGGAGTCGGGGTTGGGGTTGAGAAGGTGGGGTTCTGTTTTTGTATGGGTAAGAGAGCTGTTTTGGTGGGTATCGAAGAGGACAAGATGATCAATGAATGCGCTCTGATTCTTTTCCTCTTTTTCTTTATTTTACCATTTTGTCCTTCTCTCTGGTTTCTTACTTGCTACTAATTTATTTGTATTTCTGTCTATTTGTCTTTTGGGAACATTTTCCAGGATTCCAAAACAATACCTTGTTTGGTTAGAGTTTAAGCAAAAATTTCCGTGAAGAAATATTTCAATTTAAGTATAGTTAAAAAATTATTAACTGCATCTACTTTCTTATTTTTATTTTTCATTTAAAATTATTTATAAGATTTGAATTAATCTAAATATTTTGTATATTAATGTATAATTAATTACTATATAAGAACAGAAAACAACAGTTTTGTTTGGCGTTTGGCAGTGTTAGAGTGGATAATCAGCCATCCGAACTATAAACTAGTCAGAATTATTTTGGCTTATTAGGGGTTGATTCACACACAGCTAATTTGATGGTTACATATGTTGCTCTTGTTTTTAAATTATATGTAATTAATGCGCTAATGAGACTATATGAAACATCAGTCAATAGATTATTAATAAATAATTCATTCTCATTTATTTGTCTTAAAAACAATAAAAAAATCATATATTAACATATATTTTTAATATTAGAAATACAAGTTTTAAATCACGGGATGTCATGAAACGTTAGTCAATATCATATAAAAAAAAAAAAAATTAAGGGAGGGAGGGCTTCATTGCGGCAGGAGTCAAGGAGCACCAAACCAAAGGAAAAAGCATGTTGGGCGCTGGTGGTGAAAGATAATAATGGCATGTAAGTGAGCTTGGATTGGTCAGTGAGGAGAAATAATTAAGATGTCATTAAAGCAAGCAGCTAAGTCTTCTAAAAAGCCAACAGAGAGGATATCGGTATTTCCAACTGGCTGGGTGTGGTGTGGGCGAAGGTGAAGGTGAAGGTGAAGGTGAAGGTGAAAGAAAAAGGATGAAAGCAAGTTATAAGTGGTAGGCACTAAACCACGTTATTATTTATTTATGTAATATGAATAAAGATTCCTATCAAAACTTATTTTCGAGTATCGCTCCTGAAAGTGAAGTTGTTGGCATCTCTCGTAGTCGTGAGCAAACCCGCTATTGTGGTCTGCAACCGGGTCTTTATTTGGTTTCTTTCCAAGTTCCATTCCAATTCTACCCCGGTTACTTCTCTTGTATAGGCCTGCCAAAATCCATCGCTACCACCTAACTTTTTGATTCTATCTGCTTCAATCCAACTCCAACTTTTCTGTTGCTCACCACAAGAAACAAAACCATTAAATTAAGATGACTAATTCATAATATTTTTGCAAAAAAATAAAATATATCAATAATTCTATTATGGGCAGTTCAGAACCCGAGTGAGCTTCAATAATAATTAAATTGGAGTGGACAAAGATCAGTAGCATACAATTCAATTGTGGATAACACTAATCTTGTTGGTATTCAGAGAGTTGGAAGTTGGCAACATAGCCTGCAACTGGAAGAGGAAGAGTGTTCAAATGAACAAAGAGATTTCTTTGAATGCGATTAAATTATTGATACTCAAACTATCTTCCAAAATGTATAAAGCTCTCTCGTGAGCCCGAATCTTGGATGTGTATGGCATCAGTTTCTTTAGGTTTCAGTAGATCCTGCGAAACAAACGGAGCAGTCTAAATCATTGAGAAGGCTGAAGGGACTATCTAACATACTTGGGCCACCTTTGTCCAAAAACATGTAACTCTGGCCTACTGGGCATTTCTTAAAAAGAGAAAGGGCTTAGATTATATGAGGCTTATTGCACTCCAAATTTAGCCCGATGTTTTCTTTTAAGATTTCATTTCGTAGCCCGAACCGATGTTGAAAGCTTACTCAAGTTGTAAGCTTCCAACTTTTTGTTGGAATATTTATGAACTTTTTGACTGAATATTTACCCAATTCGGTTGAAGGAGTGGACCAGTCCAAGTTTGGTCCATAAGCATGAAGCAGATGATTGCGTGGCTATGCACCTTGGTCATCCGAAAAGTATGAGAAATCCGAAAAGTAAACAATTTTAGAAGTATTTTTGGATGAGTAATCCGAAAAGTATTTAACTAAAATGGAAGACAATGCAATGTAGTTTATTATTTAGCTTAATACGACTCCACACTATTAATTAATTGCAGCAATAAATAATTATTGCTAATGTTCTTCACTTGTAGTTCTGGTCCTGTTAAATGCTGTGGAAGCTTCAATGTTAATTTGTAACAATCGATGTTTAAAATTTCTCGAGTTGGTAATCCTAACATAGATAGAAGAACATGGAAAGAATAAACTGCGATAACACATGCGAAAACTCGGCAGTCGTATTAATAGTTAATTAATACAAATAACGAACTCGCATCAGAACGTACAATTACATATATTTCTCCATGCATCACATGGCCCCTTTTTTAATTTCCCCCAAAAGGAAGTGAAAATGGAAAGCAGCTAGCTGATGTGAACGAATATATGTAAATAAATATCTATAAGCATGATACGATATATGGGGGCAACGAGAAACTTCTTCACATGATTTCACCACGATATATATGTATATATCATTTATGACCAATCCCTCTGTTGCTGGGACCAGAATGATAAGCTGGAGCCTTGTTAAACATGGTAAACGAAATTGGAGAAGCGAGGCCCTTCGTCTTCGGAGGCCTGGAGGCCTTTGCTTCTGGCGAAGACGATATGAGGAGAAGAAGAATGACGATAAAAATGGTGGACAGAGCAGAAGAGATGATACTATGCTCACGAGGTTTCTTCATTGTTATGTAGTGCAATTGCGAGAAGTTCTTGATTAAAGAGTATATAAATAGGAGAAAAAGGGAAGGAGGGATAACTCTTTTTTGTTTTTTAACTTTTCATGGGAATATTTGAACACCGAACTTTCGTATAGGTCAAGCCAACGAGGATAAATAACTCAAATCATCATTATAAATCTGATGGTAAATTTATACTAATATATATGGAAAAAAAAAATTACTTAACCACCGCACCATTATTTTTATTTATTAGGGAAATAAATATGTTTATCAATAACATTATATTTACAAATTATTGATACAAATAAGTTACAAACTAATATGTGATAGTTATAATAATTATCATAGGTAAAATAATTTATTAATTTATTATTGATGGATGATTAATTAGTGCCATGTCATTCCTCAAATGGGATACAAATTTAATTTATATATCTCAACTTTATATATCTTATATGTGTTTGATACTTATTTAACTCGACCTTGTGTAAAAATATTTACATGAACTTATTTAATAGTTATTTTAAATATATACTTGTAAAGTTTTATTCATTATCTATTATCTATAATTTATCTAATAATTTATAAAGATATCACATGTCAAATCAAGTAACTGTGAGAAGTTTATATTAAAATGTTATGAAAATAAATAGATAATTTTAATCTATCAAGTTTTAAATAAAATAAAAAAAAACACTACCTTATTCCAATGATTTATAAATATGTTATCCTTTCTCGTGAACAGTAACATTTTTAAAATACGAATTTAATATAAAATAATACTAATTAATTTGATACAAGATAATAATGTATAATTTTAAATAACATTCTTTTATACTAATAATTTGTACGTAGTTTATAGAATCCCAACATTCACACTTGAAATCATGCACATATATATATATATATATATATATAGATAATTAGTTAGTTCGTGAGTAAATTAATTTTATAAAGCACATACTGTTGAATTTCATGGTTGTAGCTAGCTAAGTACTGATATTTCCATCGAGAAAGTACTAGTAATTAGACAATGGGGAATAAAATAGCAATATGGAATTATTTCAGAGATCGTTTTGCTTGTCTACCAAATTTAAGATTGTGAAGAGAATAGATTTGAAAAATGAATGCATACGATATACATACTTGATTGAGCTCGTGACAAATTATAATGAAAAACGTGAATTCGAAACTGGAAAAACTGATCTGTTTGTCAAACCAAACCACTGTCTGTCTGTCAAATAATATGCCTTATTCGTCGGCTCATGCCGGATGGTACTCTTGCGTTTCTCTCTTAATTATTTGGCCCCAATACATATATAAAAAAAAAAAACGTAGTAGAATGAAATTAAGATTGTGAATTAATTAGTTTACAAGCTATAAATATATATATATATATATTTAGAATTAATGTTGTTGAAGAAATCCAGTGTTTTTTTATAAAAGCACAAGATTCACAAAGTATTGACCTTCCGGACATTTAACTAGGGCTCACGAGATGGGAGGTCACATGTGTTTGTGCGCGTTCTTACAAGCACGTCTTCTTGGCCTTATTATGTAATGTATATATATATATATATATTAACAATCGCTGAATAATTGGAACTAACAATGTGATACGCATTTTTTGGCTCATATATATATATATATATATGTGTGTGTGTGTGTGCGCGCGCGCATCGAGAAACAAGATTTCACCATGATATATGCATTCTATATATTATTAATTTATTTGATCCGTGACACAATAATTAGTTGTAAATGATAATCTCCTATATATAGATATATATAGTATTATATGCTAGTTCCACTGCGGATATCTCGACAACTTGGAAGAAGATCATCCAATGTGATCATCCCTTCAAAAAGTCAAGCCTAGTTTGACTTGGTTGAAGAAGTAATGTTTACAATACCCCAATCTTAATCTTCAACTAGAAATTAAATTTATAAAATTGTTCACGTAATTAATTTGCTGATATTGCATATAATTAATAATCTCAAGAAGTTAAATATGCATATATTTTACTAAAGCTGACGTTTCCCAATAGTCATAGTTGCGCAGTAGGTAATGACACGCAGCGGGGCAAATGTTGCACGTCCACACCTGAGATGGTTCTTGCTTTCTTGTATATTGGTAACAGGTTTGGATTTATATAAATATATTATAGCTTCAAAATCAGAATTCAGAACCTGATCGTTTCGGTTTGCTATACAATATATATTCAAAATGTAGAGCTAGCCAAGCTGGTTTCTATCAATATGTACCAACTTTGTACTATATATTCTTCCTGCTACAATTTAGCAAGTGGTCTATATATGATCACATTGACAAGAGCATGTTACTGAAAAGGAAGTGTTGAAAATTTGAATCATTCTCATGCCTACCTTTGAAAATCGCTACTCATCATCACTTTCAACTGTATATATATATACATATATATTTAATATGATATTGAAAATGGAGTTAATTTTTCGATTTTCTTTTAAGAAGCTACTGACATAGACAGCTAACGAAGCCTTTTTCAACGCAGACATCATACGTAATTCAAACCAAAGGTAATACAAATGGACCCAACAAATTCAACTATGCCATTGTTCGGTCGGTAATTTCATGAGCTAGCTAGAATATTGGATACATATATATATAAATATATATGTGCTTTTCAGACAATATAATTGATTTACGGTGACCGACAAATTACATAAAATAAAAACAACGCCTACATAGAAAGAATTCGATCAGAAAGGCAAATGCAATTCCTAATTGTCTTCTCCTCATCATTTTCACACCTATGTATACGTACACACACATATGTATATATATATATATATACGTACGTCGAGTACTGTATATGTGCACCGTCTTGTACTCGAACGAGACAGTTCAATGAGCTCCCTTTTCCAGGAAAATACCCGACAATAAAAAATAAAAAGGAAAAAGGAGGACCGCGTCACAGTTGTGTAAAGACACGCGTCGGATGATAAAAACCGTGTGAAACCATGATGTTGTTAGAAGGTGATCATGCAATGCAAAAGCCTAGCATAATTAATTTTACTATCAAATTAAGATTAACGTAGTCATCTTTCACTTTAATTTTCTTCTGTTTTGTTTTCGAACTCCATGACTTCATCTAATTTGTTGGTTGCAAAAAGCATAATAAGTTCCGAGTAAAGTCAAAATTCAGCAGCATAAAAATTGTCAAAGTAAAAGCTGAGCACCACCAATTACCTGAGCTACACGAGTTCCCACCACAGCAAACTAGATTCCCATTTGAAAAATAAAATAAAATAAAATAAAATAAGGCCGAGTCAAACAATCCTGTAAAGGTCCCACTTCACAGCCAATTCACCGGCCTCTCCAAGCAATTCCATTATATATACTAATGTACACATATCGCAACTGTATAGCCACTGACCACTTAATTGGTATAGATATAGCCACCATTTTTTCAGAGAAAAGAAAATTCAAAACCAAGGCGCAGCTGCAGGCAGAGAGAGATGGCAACACCAACGAGAAGACAGTGGTTTTTGTTGGTTCTAATGATACTGATGGTATCAACGCAGTTTGGTTCTGGGCATTGCAGAGTTCTTCGGTCGACGACCAACGACAGTACTACTACTGCTGGCGCTGGATGTGAACAGGTGAAAGCAGATGAATCAGTGGGTATGAGTTCATTTCCAGTTTCATCAAACAACTCTAGCAGCGATTCGTCGAACAAAAACTTGGCCTTTACATTGGCTTCTGGGCCAAGCAAAAGGGGTCCTGGTCATTAGCTTGCAGCCTCAACAACTGTTTTATTAATATTATTTTTTTGCACGTTCTTACAAGCTGTGCAAAAAGAATTGGGAGTTTTTTTCTTTGGCCAAGACAATTATGCCTGGAAAATTTTCCATTCCCTTATAACAACACGACTGTCTTGTAATCTGAAAGTTCTAATTTAGAACATTGATGATGTAGTCAATTAGTTGAGTGTATTTAATTGTATTACGATGTAATTAATTAATCAAGTGCAGAAAGTAGTACAAAATTTTTTTTATGTATTCTATTTTTTTTTCCTTTTCTGTGCAATATCATGCTGAAGGAGATTTATGTACAAGCTCCCTGCTTTCTTTTGCTGGGCCTTTAGAAATTGATCTGAAAAGTGGAACGGAATTTGATCTAACCTAACACCCTTGAATTCAAAAACTAAATCGCCAAAAGGGAATGGAACAATATTCCCAATGACCTGTTAACTTTGACTCTTAGTCACGTTGTCTACAATTTCAATATATTTCGTAAATAATGATGTACACGCGACCAACTTAATAATATTCATCTACCAATCTATTTCTAACACGTTTCTTCTCTCTTTTTTGCGGTTTTAAAAAAGGGCCTGTGCTCTTTCAACTCGATCGGATTACAGCTTAAGAAGCGAGTATATATTGTATTGGAATTTTCAAAAACAGGTTACCATATATTAATCTGTTTACGTAATTTATATAATATATGAATTAAAATATATTTATGAGACAAGCTATTCTTTAATATTATGATCATCATTATCACATGATTTGACAAACAAATATTTATACAATTTATTTTATTACATCTAACTAACATTGTTTAGTTTGTTTCTAAAATATATAATTGGCGAACAAACTTACTTTCACTGGTATTTAATTTTTAATTAAGCATAAACTACTTACCTGAGTCTCCAGCAGAGCATAACTGTTCTCACACAATTACTATGATCATATTCGAATAATATATTGTACTGTGACTTTATATGTTTAAAACTGTTATATTCTCTTTCACTTGGTAATTTTTATCTCGTAATAACTCACATCTAAAATAGTTCATTTGAGTTTACGTTTAACCCATCTTGAAATTAACACTTTTATTTATTTAAGAAAAAAGAATAATAATTTAGATCGATGTGCTTTTAGTATAGCACAATATCATTTTATTTTCTTTTACCTAAATACCATGTGACAACATTGTTTTATTATCCACATACATAATATTTGATAACATTATTTGATAGTGTGCTATATTATATATATATATATATATATTATTAGAATATTCGTTATAGAGGAGTTTCGTGACCTATTATTTAAATAATACTGTGTTACTGTAAGGGTACATCAAATTATATATTGTTTTAATAAAATATGTTTCACATATAAATTATATTTCACGTATTAATTATTAAGATATATAACACAATAATTATATTTTGGAAAAAAAAAAAAGAGCTACAATTTAAAAGCCAAAAATATACTAGAAAAACCGTAAAACAAATGTGACAGGAGCTGCAATTATATTAATAGATATTATGATGGCGCGCGGCATGCATTTACAAGTCAAAAATTGTGCACAAACCCACGAGAAAAACATGCACACATTCCAAATCTTGTTGGGGATTTCTCAGTTTTGATTCTGAAGGTAGCAACACCGCGTACGTGCCTCTGAAAATGGCCGAAATACTGGCACTTTGATGGCTGGTTAACGCCAATTCTCTTACTTCATTCGCCGCCTACCAAGTGCTAGATAACGACGTCCCTCTTCATTTCAATAATTTGTCGTTCAACAGTCGCCAAAAGAGGCTTTTAGTTTTTTATGTTCTCCATCAAACCTGCTAAATTTAATCATTACATACAATACTACATTATACCAATCACTATGTAATCCAAGAGCTCGGCTCGTTTATTTCTTTCGAGATATGAATTTTTAACTTTAAAATGTTGGTATCTTGATAAAATTTAATTTGTGAAACTTCTGCATATGCAATTACTGCAAGACGACCAGAGAATGTCAATTCAATGCATTAATCATAAAATTGTTTTTTTTGTTACAAGAGTTAAACAATTTTTTTTTTTTTTTGGGAAAAAAATATGAATATTTACCAAGAGCGAGAGTTTGTTTTAAGATGACAAAGTTTCGTTGATAGCTGATAGATACAATTATTGAAATATTTTCAGTAAAAGAAAAAAAAAAATGTGGAAACATGGGCGTTAATTAAACTCCAGCTATCTTCGTTTTTGTCGTTAATTAAGAGGGAATAAAAAATTACCTGCCTTTTCTTCCGCGCCAATGTTTACCATTCATTCCACTACATACGTTGTATTAGCATTGCCCGTGGTTTGAAAAATTAGCCTGTTTTTTAAAATAATTTTATGAAAAACGTTTGATATAAGATTTTAAAATTAACGCATCACTGAGAAAAAAATAAAATAAAATAAAATAAATTCTTCAAATATAAGTTCCCCGCTCAAATGATGCTTGTTAAGTAATTATAAAGAATATATTCCAAATCTCATATATTTGTTCAACCAAACATAACAAGATAAACACAAAAACTCAATTGTGCCCCAAATCACTTGCATTAATATTACCACCTGCAACATTCTTCAAAATTTATTCCTAAGAGCACAGTGATTCACGTAGAAAAAAGTCATGAGCTATGAATAAGTTTTCCTCTGGTCCAATGTCCTCATTAATCAATATCCAAAAGAATAATAAGTGTAAAGCAGAATCAACAAGAAGCAAGACGACCACGGGAAACAAACAAATCAGTGGTCAATTTTCTAACGGTCCAATCGATTAGTAACATCAATAACATTATTATTTTATGCTAAAATCTTCCTTTATGCATGTGAGGGATGGAAATCCGCTTCTCTCTTAATCAAACTCCTTTTGAAGAGAAAGCGTGAGTAGAATCAACCAACTAGCCAGGCAGGGCAACACACCTATGACCCACGCTTTTTGATTATCACCGGACATGTAGGTGTCTATTCATATATAAATTATAGTCCAAACATGGTGCACAATGTGACAGACCTGGTGCGAGTCACGAGACATAAGTGCACGAGATAAATTTTCAAAGAGTGATGAAGGGTAATAATACAAGGAACAATAAGCATGTAATCATTTCAAACACTACTAACCAGCATACAAGCAAGTTAGCTTTTAGAAAAAGTCCAAGCACACCCGTAACAATCAGGAACATGCTGGAATCCTTTTCTTCCCAGACTGTAGATTAGGGAATATCGGAAATATGATAAGATGCTATCGTAGAATTAACTTGAACTAAAATTCAGGTATCCACAGAATAACAGGGGCCAACATATCTTAATTATCATTAATACAACTATACGCTCTCTATATATACATAATACATAATACATAATACATAATACATCTTAAACTTTTCACAGATAACGCAGAGCAAGTTAAAACGAATTTCACTTCAAATTGAAAGCCTCCCATGTTACATGCGAGGGAATCAATACGAGGAGAAAATGGAAAGTGAAATGGGGAATTTTCCATCTGGGCCACAGCGACTCTTAACACAGCCCAAGTAACTACACAACACATTCTCCTACGAAGGCCTGATGTTGTCAGTACAGTTGGGCCTTCTTCCACATTGAGGCAGATAGCAAAACAGATTCCAGCCTAGTATGAAGCTAGTATCCTAAGGCCCAAAGCTGATGCTTAATTCAAAAAGGCAGACTGAAGTGGTTCCAACTTCAACGTCAAACCTCAAATATTTTGAAAAAATAATAATTATTACCCATAAAAAATCAAATTTATCTTTCTCACTCAAATTTAAATAAAGTAACAAGCACCAAGAAAACATGTCCTGTTCATTTACGGATGTGGATGCTACACTAGCAAAAAAGCGGTTTGGGAGGAAAACATAATCCTCCAGAAGGATAAACAGTAAGCACAGAAATTAGCATCCACAATCAAGTAAATCGCGATCCTTTGGCCAAAACATGAAGCTGGATCTAACATTCACCCTCTAAAGACTTGGATCTATTCCAACACTTTCCTCTGCAAGAAAAACAATTTACAAAGAAAAGAAGCTAATTTCTGTTCTTCCTTCTGTAAGGAAATTGAGCACAAATGTAATTGAAAAGAAGAACAGAGATAAAATGACAAATCCTAGCAGAGACCAAAAGTATACATATAACTAACTTGGCCATCAAAGTCAAAATGTTGTTTTGGCAGAAAATATCTATCCAGAAACAAGATGAAGGTAAAAGGTCATCAAAAGGAAACTATGACTAGTGAAATCACACAAGTATAAAGCATACAAACATGATTTAAAAGATAATGTTACTACCTTTAGAAATTTTAAGAGTTGGATGATATCCACCCAAAGTGCAACAAAATGTTAAATGTTTTATTCAAAATATGTCAGCCTAGCAGAAACAACGTAGTCAATTAAGAAGGAATGCATTTATAAAGAAGTCATAAACCAGTAACTTCTTTCTTCACTATGACAGATCATCCCATCCCTATTGTACTTCTAATAAACACTAATCTCTATGAGAAGATTAAATCCCATGCTAAGTGCCATTTATATAGGCATCACACAACCGTGCTCAAATCAACAAGTGCAACAGCTGACCAGAAAACATGTATTTCTCTTCCCTTGCATTCCATCATGATGCAAAACATGTGAGATATTTGGGCAACAATGCCCTTCGAAGATATTGCTCCAAGGAGCCATGATGCCACTAAAATGCTAAAATTGAAATTAGAATTAGGTATGAAAAATGTCCTATCCAGCAGTTATGTTCAGCAAAATTCAATAGAACAACAGAAAAAGGGTAACTTCAAACATGCCGCATACTGAAAAGAATTGCAATCCTCATAATATGAAATCATAGATTTTCTTGAACAGAGGAGTTCAATCTGCAAGGGCCATCAACTAAGTAATCTGATATACATGCTCAGTAGGATATCAGGAAATTTGGGATGAGCTCGTTTAGTATGAAATTCACAATTAAATGAACATAAACTCAGATGTTTGTACAATAATCTGCAAGGACCATCAACTAAGTAGTCTGATATCCAGGTTCCAGTAGGGTATCAGGAAATTTTGGATGACCTCATTTAGTATGAAAAGTTCATAACTAAATGAAGATCAACCCAGATGTTTGTACAATAATCTGCATAAGTTTGGGACTAACTGTTATTCATTACCTGCCAAACCTAAGTAATAACTCAATTATAATGTCCACCATAAATAGCTCCATATAATTGTCTACTTCTGCTAATTTATATCTTAAATTTATGTTTTGTAGCTCAGAACAAACAATCTAATAAAATGAATCAACTTTCCAAATTCAGCATATCAACCTCAATTGTCATACGTCCTTGGTTTTATCAATAAAATGCATCCACTTTTGGTAGAATTAATACAGCAGAAACTAAAATGTAACTAACAGCAATGGCTTATACCTTCTAACAGAATGGCAAATGTTTACCTTAATAATAGTTACATATGAAATAAAACACATGCATGCACGATAGAGAATTATTAATGTGTGCAAAGACTGACATGCTGCACAAAGCATTCCTCGTTGCAAATCATGAACAATGCACAAATTTTCAGCAACCAACATTTTCCGCCCCAAAAATATAATCAAATAAATCAAAAGCAATAATAATACTAAAACGCATTTCTTGTGAAAATGGAGAAAATAAAACCCTAGATACTCATATTACAATATAAATTATAATAGAGGGCCATAAGTCCGTCGTTATTAGTACAAATACAGATCTCAACCTCAAAACCATAAAAGATAACATAAACCCTAACATGCCATAATTAAAAAACTAAAAATATAAAGCTTTTAGCGAGAAATCAAGCCTCGGTTTGAACCTCGTTGGGACCTCCCGCAGGCTCCTCACCATTGTCATTATCGTCCACAGTAGTAGCAGAGGCAGAACCAGCGGCACTAGCTCGTGACTTCACCGATTCGAGCATCCGCTTGCTGATCTCCTTGGAATAGACCTGAAGGACCTCGATGCCATCATCTTCGGCGGACGCCGCAGCATCGGCAACGGAAAAGGCCTCGTTCTCAATGACACGCGCGGCTGAATCGGCCTCGTCGGTCGGCATGGCTCCATAGCGCTTAGAGAGCACGGAGGGAGTGGTGAGAGTCTCGATAAGGCGATCGATGACGGCGTCGCGCGTGCGTTGTGTGGGTGGCCATATGCGAAACGCGAGGTTGCCGGTGTTCAGTTTCTTAGATTCTTGTTGGGCGTCATTTTGAGGTGCTTCGGGCTGCGTTTCGTTTTCCATGGTTTGTAGGTCAGTTGGGTGTGTGGTCGAGGCAGTGGCGATCTCTGTGTCCGACATTTGATATTTGAGTTTCAATTTTCCTTTTTCTTTTCTGCGATTTCGGGTTCGGGAAGGGATTAAAATATTTATTTTGGGAAATGAAAGAGCAAGGAGAGAGACGATTGGGTGTGGGTGAATTCAGGTGGAAGGTTAGCTTACAAGTTAGATCTGAAGTCTGATCCTGATGTGTGATGATGTAACCGCTTCATCTTTTTATTTTCATTTTTCCTTATTTCTTTTCCCATTGTATTGTTGGTGGTGGTGTAATTATTTATTTATTTATTATGATTAATTAATAACAAATATTCTCGACGAACATGAATCTTGGGGATGCAAGAGTCAATGAATATGAATGGTTGAAATCGAAGTCATTGTTTTAAAAAACTTTTATTTGATTTTATTAAATCGGTTCAGGTAATTGTAATTGAGCTATGTGTCACGCCCCGCGTGAATAGTGCCCATGAACAGTAACCGTGACCAAGACGTTGTGCGGACAGAATTCGCGCGAGGGAAAATCCGGGACAAACGGGCACATGAGCTTTGGTAATACGACTCGTTGATAGAACGGGTTAAGTGGGGAAATAAGGCATTTGGGGCAAAGATCCATATATTCTTCCTTATTGGCATTATTGTACTTGTAGCCCAATGTTAGCCCAACTAGCCCAACTTCTAGAATGGTGGCCCAATTGGCCCAAGTTCTAGAATTGTGTAGATAGCATTACCATTTTGACCATTGTAGATATTTTCTAGGACATTTCTAGAAGGCCAATCTTAGCCCTCATTTGGCCAAACCAAGCAACCAAGTAACAAAGCAATCAAGCAATAAACTTGAGTTGTGTAAATCACTCTTCACTCAAACTCTTATTGCTCTCTCTTCTATTCATAAGCTTCCGATTTAGCGCATTGCGGGTGTCGAAGGCTTGCTTAGTGAGCGGAGTTGCTAAGCGCCGCACGGTCGAAGCGAGTGAAGAGAGTGAGGCCGTGACAGTTGGTATCAGAGCTCAAGGTTGAGCAACACAAGGTTGAGCGGAGACCTTGTTGAGAGGGAGCTTTCGAATCAAAAGTTGCGTGAAGGGAAACTCTATCAAAAGGAATGGCCAACGTTTCCGACGTTACCATTGCAGGTGAGGAGGCCCAAGTGCGGGGACGTGACGAGCAACGTCCTACCAAGGGTGGAAGCAAGAGGGCGCAGTCCAAGGACATGGTGGCTGGCTTGGACGCTCGAGTAGCTAGTGTGGAAGCTTTCGTGGCAAGCGTAGACTCACGCCTTGACGAGATGGAGCAGCGCTTCGACGGGTTGGAAGCGGAGGACAATGCTCTTCGTGAGGTAGTGGAGGTGTCTACCGCCAAGCTCGAGGATGCCTTCAAGCAAGAGTTGCTAGCGGTTCACGACCGTATGTTTAGGGACATCCGAACCTACATTGATAGGGAACTCGCCACAATTAAGGAGGATGTGGCTTTGTGCAAGCGTGCGGCAGCAAGCGGGATGACTACCACACGTGAAGCACCAAGAGTCGATGTCCCCAAGCCCAAGTCCTATAATGGCTCGAGGAGTGCCAAGGACGTGGACAACTTCTTGTGGGGGATCGAACAATATGTCGAAGTGATGGGCATCACCGATGAACAAACCAAGGTACGTACCGCTACCCATTATCTAACCGATGTGGCTATGTTGTGGTGGAGAAGGAGGTACGGTGACATTGGTAAAGGGACATGCACCATCGAAACCTTCGATGACTTCAAGCGGGAACTCAAGCGGCAATTCTATCCGGAAAATGCCGAAGAGGAAGCACGAGGCCGGCTGCGACGCCTCAAACAATCCGGAAGCTTGCGGGACTACATCAAGGAGTTTACTAGCTTGGTGTTGGAGATTCCGGATATGAGCGACAAGGATTCGCTCTTTTTCTTCATGGATGGGCTCCAAGGATGGGCGAAGACGGAGCTTAGGAGACGAAGTGTGCAAGATCTTGCAACTGCCATAGCCGTTGCGGAAACTCTCACTGATTACTCAAGTGAGCGATCGAATACCAAGGCCAAGGACAAGAAGGGTGGCCAAGGTAAAGGTGGGGGAGACCATAGCAAATCGCAAGGAGACGGTTTCCGCAAACCACCTATCGGCAAAGAGAAGCCGAGGAATGACAAAGAGAGGGATTCCAAACCTTCTCGAAATTGCTACTTTTGCGATGGTCCTCATTGGATGCGGGATTGTCCGAAGAGGAAGGCATTGAACGCCATGGTGGCTCGTGCGGAGGAACCACCAAGTCGAGAGGGTGACGTGGCGATGGGTTCTTTGCAACTACTCAATGCCATTCGAGCAGTTCCGGAGGCACAAGCAAAGGGGCTTATCTATGTTGATGTGGTGATCAACAAGGTACGCACAAAAGCCTTAGTTGTACTGGTGCCTCACATAACTTTGTGCAGGTTGACGAGGCCAAACGACTAGGTCTCAAGGTGACCAACAAAGGCGGCACCATAAAGGCAGTGAACTCGGCCGCTAAACCAATCAAAGGTGTAGCGCAAAAGGTCGAAACCACTATTGGAGAATGGAGAGGTCTGGTAGATTGGTCAGTAGCACCTATGGACAATCACAAAATTGTGCTTGGAATGGATTTCTTTGACCAAATGAAGGTTGTGCTAGTACCATTTGCCAACACCATGTGCATCCTTGATAGAGGCAAGCCGTGCATGGTTCCAATATCAAGATCAAATAAGGAGGAGAATAAGACACTCTCGGCCATGCAATTCAAGAAGGGCTTGAAGCACAAGGTGTCTCACCAAGATCGTCTTCCTCCAAAATCGAAGATCCACCCCGTCTTCCATGTAAGCATGTTAAAGCCTTACCATGGAGATGAGGAAGACCCGAGCCGAGGGGAGTCAAAACGGGCTCCAACTGCCGTGGTAACCTCTTTTGAGAAGGAGGTTGAGTGTATTCTTGCAGATCGACGAGTTCGAAAGCGAGGAGTGCCGAACTACACGGAATACTTCGTCAAGTGGAAGGGATTGCCCGAAAGCGAGGCTACATGGGAGCATGAAGATGCACTATGGCAATTCCAAGAGCACATAAAGAGGTTCCGTGAGGAAGACGCGACGAGGACGTCGCGCATTTAGGTGGGGGAGGATGTCACGCCCCGCGTGAATAGTGCCCATGAACAGTAACCGTGACCAAGACGTTGTGCGGACAGAATTCGCGCGAGGGAAAATCCGGGACAAACGGGCACATGAGCTTTGGTAATACGACTCGTTGATAGAACGGGTTAAGTGGGGAAATAAGGCATTTGGGCCAAAGATCCATATATTCTTCCTTATTGGCATTATTGTACTTGTAGCCCAATGTTAGCCCAACTAGCCCAACTTCTAGAATGGTGGCCCAATTGGCCCAAGTTCTAAAATTGTGTAGATAGCATTACCATTTTGACCATTGTAGATATTTTCTAGGACATTTCTAGAAGGCCAATCTTAGCCCTCAAAAGTGCATTGTGAGGTGCAATCTAGGCCGTCCATTTTATGTAAGTTTTCCTATAAATAGGTGAGGCCTCATTTGGCCAAACCAAGCAACCAAGTAACAAAGCAATCAAGCAATAAACTTGAGTTGTGTAAATCACTCTTCACTCAAACTCTTATTGCTCTCTCTTCTATTCATAAGCTTCCGATTTAGCGCATTGCGGGTGTCGAAGGCTTGCTTAGTGAGCGGAGTTGCTAAGCGCCGCACGGTCGAAGCGAGTGAAGAGAGTGAGGCCGTGACATATGGCTGTTCAGTGGTGTTTTTCAAAACTGCTTTTTCATTGCTGACTTGAAAAAAAAAAAAATTGTGTAGGAGTTTTTAATTTTTTTTTTCTGGGAAAATGTTTCCCTTCCATATCTCTCACTAAATTATTAATTATTTTATATTTTATTTTTTATTAATTTAATTTACTTAAAGTTAGTGCGTTATAAAATTTTAAAATATTTTTAAAATTCAGTGTATTCTTCAATCTTGAAAGCATTAACTAAAAATAATATTCTTATTCTTATTATTTATTTTATAAAAATATGAATTAGAAAATAACATGCTGAAAACATTTTTATTACTACATTTTTCTAAACGTTTATTAAAACATTTTAATCGAATGTCTCGTATTATAACAATTTGGAATTCATTTTTAAATATTGAAATTCGAATTTTAAATTATTGAAATTACTGTAATATAATATTTTGCGCTTATAAATACCAGAAACTTCTCAATGAATGCAAAGAATAACTGGCTATTATAAAATTTGAAAACTGTAAATTAAACATGGCAATTAAAAAATGTAAGGCAAGAATAACGCCATTGATTGCTTGATTACGAACTCCATGCGTTTTCTTGAAGTACCTTAATGATTCTTCGTGATTAATGTGTGGATAAAAATAAGAATAAAAATCAATACATTATTATTAGTTATTATTATTAGTTATAATGTATGATATTTCACGTAGGTATTACAGCTCCGAAAGGACACTGAACACGGCCTTGCAGGGGCTCTGCTTTAGGCATAGTGAGACCCGTGGCTTCAGTCAAGTCCACTTCCTCTTCATCGATTCTTCCCCGCTCAAAGCAGTGAATTAATGCAGAAGTTAAGGCCATTACTCTATAGGCAAGGCCAGCCCCTGGGCAGGCTCTTCTTCCAATCCCAAATGGTACAAACTTATACCCTTCACCTTCCAAATTCTCAAATCTTTCGGGCTTGATACTTGTAGGATCCTCCCAAATATCGGGACTCCTATGAATTGCCCATGCATTGACGATCAATATTGTAGATCGTGGAACATCGTAACCTCCAATAGTGCAGCCATCTGACGATTCATGTGGGACTAGAAGTGGTGCTGCTGGAAATAGTCGGAGAGTCTCCTTGATTATGTTTTGAAGGTAAGGCACCTTGGCAATATCAGGTTCATCTACTAAGCGGTTATGGCCAACATAATTGTCAAGTTCTGCATCTGGCCTTCTCTAGCACGGCAGGATGGTTGAGAAGTGACATAGCACACTCTACAGTCACTTAGGATGTGTCTGTCCCCGCCGTCAGATATGCCTGTATAAATAAGTAAGGGGAAGAATTTTAAATTGGAGGTAAAACCGTAACTAACTAATTTTATAACAAGACAATTAATAGACAAATTAATAATAACTGATCAAAACTACCATATTTGAAGCTACATATAATAGTATCTCAGTTAATATTTTAATTTATTCATCTTTCAGATATAGTAATGTAGATTGAGTTTCTGAAGTTCCTCGTATCCTCAAAACCTTTGTTGTCTATGATCGGCAAGCACTGTCAAACAGAAAAAATTACTCTGTGTTTTCAAAATCCGGAACCAAAACATGCTTTATTAAACTGTTAGACTTGTCTACCTCCAAATCTCATATTTGGCAACAGAAGGCCAGGTTCTTCAGGAAGCAGAGCTTGTTGCTGTAATCTGGTTCTCTTTGAATGAAATTTTATTCTAAATAATAATAATAATAATTATCTACCGACTGTTACTTGTAAACCTGATTATCTAATAATAATTACTTTAGAGCTACACGCTACACATACTAGGATAATGCCTTTGATGACATCGTCGATGTAGTATTCAGGTTCAAATTCTAGTAGAGACAACATATAGTCAATCGTGGTCTTATTAGATCTTTGTTATGTAAAATCAAGTAATCAAGCAAATAGAAAACATAAGAAATCATAAATAACACCGGATTTACGTGGAAAACATATGAAGATTTCAGAGGAAAAACCATGGGAGAGAGAGAGGCAGATTTCACTAGATGAAGAAGAGAGAACAATACAATGTTTGCCCTAAATGCCTAAATATATATTTTGGGTTTTGGGTTAGATTTGGGGTATACTCGATTTGGGTCAGACCCATATAGAAATCAAACCTATACAACATATATATATATATATATACACACACACACAACCGTAAATGGGCGGGAGCGTTACCCCTTAGCCCCCATCAAGAGGCGTTTCACCCCCTTGCACTCTCGAAAAACTGTTCAGAGAACTTAACCTCCAATTACATCAGCGTACCCCAATATACTGTATCAATTTTTACATATGGGTTATAAATTTTACAAATCTCTACCTTGACACATATTTACCTAAACCTCTCCACTATACTCCTGAGAGCTCATCAAGTGCTGCAAATACAAATCAAGTCCAAGCAATGCTTGAACTTGGCTATAGGAATTGCTTTGGTCAACACGTCCGCTGGATTCTTGTGTGTAGAAATCTTTTGTACTACAACAGAACCCTCTGAAACCACATCTTTGACAAAATAAAACCTAACATCAATATACTTTGTCCTTCATGAAAAATCTGATTCTTAGTCAAATGGATAACACTCTGACTATCACAATATACAACTGCTTGCGATTGTGATAACACAAGATCACTCACAAGACCTCTCAGCCACAAAGCTTCCTTTACTGCTTCTGCAATAGCCATGTATTTAGCTTGTGTAGTCGACAATGCCACTGTAGCCTACAATGTTCCCTTTCAACTAATGGCACCCCCAGATAAGGTAAAAACATAACCCCTTAATAATCTCTTTTTGTCTAGATCTCTTTCTTAATCAGAATCCACATAACTTGTTAATTTAGTCATATTTGATGTTGCTTTATTAAATATTAGTCCTACATTACTATTGCCTTTCAAATACAGCAATATCCACTTCACATTATTTCAGTGTTCTTTTTTAGGAGAAGCCATATACCTACTCACTACACTCACAGTATAAACCAGATCAGGTCTAATACAAATCACAGTATACATGAGACTTTCAGCTGCATTGGAATAAGGAACATACTTCATATACTCTACCTCTTCCTGTGTTGTGGGTGACAGGTTTGCAGATAATCTGAAGTGGGTTACCAATGGTGTACTCATAGGCTTGCAGTTACTCATATTGAACCTATTAAGAACTTTCTCAATGTAACTATGTTGTGATAAGAACAAAGTCCTTGATCCCCTATCCCTATGAATCTCCATACCCAAAATCTTTTTTACTGCATCTAATTCCTTCATGTCAAACTCATCACTTAATTGTCTTTTCAATAAATCAATATGTAATATATTTTTCGCAGCTATTAATATGTCATCAACATTTAGTAGTAGATAAATGTAATTATCATCATAGAGTCTTTTATGGTACATACAACTATGATAAACACTTCTTGTGTATCTACAATCAAATATGAAATTATCAAATCTTTTACACCATTGTCTAGGAGACTGCTTCAAACCATATAAAGATTTCTTAAGAAGACAAACCTGATCTTGTTTATTTGAAAAGATAAAACCCTCTAGCTGACTCATGTAAATTTGCTCCTTCAATGTGCCATGCAAAAATGCTATTTTGACATCCAATTGCTCAAGATGAAGATCATAAACATCAACCAAAGCTAGCAGCATTCTAATAGAACTGTGTTTCACAACTGGAAAAAACACCTCATTGAAGTTAATTCCCTCCTTATGTATATAACCTTTTGCTACAAAACGTGTTTTGTATCTAGGAGCGTCAGCCTCTGACATTGCTTCCTTTTTCTTGTAAACCCATTTGCATCCTACAACTCGCTGTCCCTTAGGTAATGTCATTAACTCTCATGTCTGATTCTTGTATAAAGACTCTATCTCCTCTGTTATAGCACCCATCCACTATTTTGCTTCTGGACAACATATCACTTTCTTGAAAGTAGTAAGCTCCTATATGCTTACTGTCTCAGTCATAGATAACACACATGAAACCATATTAGTGTAACCATAATGCTTAGGTGGTCGAATATGTCACCTTAGCCTTCTAGTGGCAATGTCATCTTACTGTTTTTGTGCATCCTCACATTGTTGACTATTTGTATCAACACTCTACACATCATTTATCCTCTACTCTGTGGGCTGTTGTGTTGTTAGAGCTTCTACCTCAAGCTCTACTTGCTCACTGACACTATGGTCTTTTTTAGCTGTTGATTCATCTTTTTGATGGTTAAATGTAGCAGACTCATTAAATGTAAAATCCCTGCTAATCATAAAACCTGAAGATTTCGAATTTGTGCACCATAATCTGTAACCTTTCACTTCAGATGCATACTCTAAAAATATGCATTTCTTTGCCCTCGGTTCAAGTTTACTATTATTAACATGAACATATGCTAGGCAACTAAATACTCTCAAGTGAGTATAATCAGCAGGTGCACCTAACCATACCTCAAAAAGAGTCTTATAATCAATAACTATAGATGGAGACCTATTCATCAAATAATATGCAGTATTAACTGCTTCAGCCCAAAATACCTTTAACAAACCGGAATGAGAAAACATACAATAAGCTTTCTTCAACAGTGTTCTGTTTATATGTTCTGCAACTCTATTTTGCTGTGATCTCTTCACACAAATGTGGTGTCTCACTATTCCTTCCTTACTGTAAAACTTATCAAATTCAGAATTGCAATATTCCAAACCATTATCAGTTCTAAGATGCTTAACTTGTCTACCTATCTGCTTCTTAATCATCATCTTCCACTACTTGAATGTTTGCAATGTCTCATCTTTAGTCTTCAGAAAATAGGCCCAAACCATCCTAGAGTAATTATCAATAATTGTCATAAAGTATTTAGCACCACATTTTGAATCAACTCTGCACGAACCTAATAAGTCTGAATACACATAATCTAATGTGCCCTTAGTTTTGTGGATTGCCTTATTAAACTTTACTTTAGTTTGCTCCCTGAAAATACAATGCTCACACCAATTTTTGAATTTTCAAAACTCCATTGTCTTCATGAAATTTGAATCCGTTTGAATCTAAGGTACTAAGGAAAATTAAGTTCTTTTTCAATTTTAGAACATGTCAACACTCCAATGTTCTGACTACACCATCAAACATTTTAATTTACACCATTCTAATTCTAACTACCTCAACGACACGATCAACACCAAGATATACTTTGCCACTCATTTGTGAGTAAGTGACAAACCAATCTTTATGAAAACACATATGAAATGAGAAACCTGAATCCATAACCCATTGGTTCTTCCACTGTCCAACAGAAATAGACAATACTTCACCAGCACTGTCTGACCCATCATCCCCTAAAATTCCAGTAATTACATTTGTAAAATTTTCAACTTGTTTTCCTTTAATATTTTTACGAAGATAATCCCTTTTGAAATGATCCTGCTCACCACATCTAAAACAACGTACCTTTTTCATCTTAGACTTTGATTTAGCCTTATTCTTTTTGTTTTTAAGATTATCCTTAGATTGTGTTCTATCCCTTAACACCAAACATTCACCTTCGAGATTTTCACTACTAGAAAATTACTTCTTTAACTCTTTAAACTTCAATGCACTTGGCACATTTATCATGCTAATTGACTCTTTTCCATATAGTAAGATATTGACAAATAAATCATATAATGGCAGCAATGAACATAACGCAAGCATGGCCTGATCCTCATTCGAAATTGTAATGTTTACAGTCTTTATATACATGATTATAAAATTAAATTCATCCAAGTACGACTTTATAGATATTCCCTTCTTCATTCTCAAAGTATAAAGTCTTTTTTTCAAATACAATCGATTAGTTAGAGACTTACCAGTATAAAGCTTTTCCAATCTCTTCCATGCCTTTGAAGATTTCTCTTTATTTGCAATTTCTCGCAGCAAATCTCTAGTTACTAACATTTAGATTGCACTTAGAGCTTGCTCTTCTAAATCATCCTTCTTCTCCTCATTCATATCTACTGGATACTCATCTTCTACTGTCTTTCATAGCCCTTGAAATCTCATATACACTCGAAACTGAAGTTTCCACAAATTAAAGTTGATTTTGCCATCAAACTTCTCCAACTCATACTTAATTGAAGAACCCATGAAAAAAACTTAGTTTGCAGACAAATCTCGCTCTGATACCAATTTGTTATGCAAAATCAAGTAATCAAGTGAATAGAGAATATAAGAAATGAGAAATAACACTAAATTTACATGGAAAACCTTTATATAATTTCTTTTCTTTCGATGATCATCGATCAAACTCTGCATAAACCCATCAGCCTTTCCACGTAACATTATTATTCTTTTATTATATCCTTGATAATCCATCTACCTTAAAAGTGGTCAGAAATCTCCTGGATTTTATGCTCTATTAACGTAAAAAATTTCCCTTATAATTACCCCGAAAATGCTTAGCTTCCTTAGGATTATCAACTTCTACCCCAAAATATCTTTTCGCTGCAACCATCCTCATAATGACGTTAAAAGACAATTCGGATAACTTCGACTTCATCTCCACTCTTGTGAAACTTTGGAATGAACTATAGTAAAGATTCTTAGTTAACAATCTAACCTCATCTTATCTGATACCCAAAAACTAGTTAAGGCGGTTTGTCGAGAAGAATTCAAGATAAGTGAGGTGGCGTAGATTACGTCAATGGTGGCTATATGAGGAAGCAAGCATTGTAGTGTAGTTGTAGCTTAGGCACTTGCTAACAAAAAGGCGAGGCCTAATGAATGTTTAAAAGTATGAGTTTATTAAGAGAAATACTATGATTTACACTTAATAATGTCCTTCTGTTTCCTAAAAATGAAACATATTCCTTTATACTGAATTCTAAAACATGAATTGGATTAAATAATCGGTTTTGCGCAGGTTTCGTATAATGAGCGTATCTTTCAATTCAAAATATCAATTAATACGATTTTTAGGCTAGACAAACATAAACTCATTATTTCACAACTTTGTAAGCTAAAGGTTGGACAAGTTCGAGCAATTAATGGGACAAAATTAGGTTTCAACAGAACTCTCAAGTGTATTTTTGGACCAGCCTAACATGTTTCTATATTTTGGCCGTATTTCCCAAAATAAGTACAAAAAATTATACGATTTGGTGTTCCATAAAGCTGACAAAGAGCTATAAATTGTTCATGTCTTACACATTCCCAAATTTCAAATGGTTGGCTATCAAAAGAGCCATCATTCTATAAGGGCGGTGGAGAAATGCAACTTAAATATTTATGTCTATTTTCAACACAACTTATGTTCTACAAAATCAATAAAGGTGAGATATGAACCATTAGAATGCTGAGTCATCCACCTACAACTTTGAAGAAGACCGTTTCACAAATTTTGATAGTGTTGATAGTCCAAAATGTGTTACAAGTTGGTAGAGTGTCATTAATTGAAAATTGGCAAATTATGTTTACACATGTGAAATATCTTTTATTTTACCTATATAAAGGAAGATGTGGAAGTGAGGAGGGTAGATCTTAATTATTATTTTATTTCCTTTTGGGAAGTTGAACTTCAATTAAATAATGTCTTTTTAAATTAGTAATTAGGGTTAAGGGTGTAGTTTTATTAATTTTATAGCATTGTTCTTTTATCATTCTAAGTTGTGCTTCAATGCAAAAATCTTTTCAATTGAGTGATTATATTTCTTAAAAGTGTTTTACTTTGTTAAGAGGCTTGATTCATTGTTAACAAAAATTATACTGAATGCTTGCACATTTTCTATAAATAAAGAACAATGTATGTTATACTTTTCACAAATAAATTGAATGATTAATCTTTTATTTTGTTACTTTTTCTTCAAAGAGGTATTATGATCTATTTCAATATATTTATCTTCCGATTAAAATTATCTATTAAGTAATTCTTAATTGAGTTAAAAAAAATAAGTAAAGAATAATTTCTATAATTATCAACAAAATGAATCTCGAATGCCCTAATAGTTAATAATATTAAATTTATATTCAACAAGTAACAAATTCATTTTATTTTCATCATATTTAAACATTGGATTTGTGGACCTTATATAACGTATTCCCTGTGGACCGACACTTGGACTTCTGAACTTTATTACTTGAGACAATCTATACTTGAGAGTTATAGTCTTTAAGTTATAGTAAATTTTTGTCGTCGTTGTCGGGGAGTACGGTTTGTATAAAATTTACTAGTTCTTGTTTAATTTTCTTTCACTAACTTTAACTCCTAACTCTAACTCTAACTTTAACATTTTTTTTATTTACTTGTTATTTATTTTCTTTTTATTAGGAGGCTCAGTCACCCATTTACGTTTTCATTTATGGTTGATTTTACATATACCACCTAAATTTTGTTGTTTATTCTATTCATAGTAGGTTTTGCCACCTTTCTTAATTTTTTCTTTTAAGTATTGTGTTGTTATTTTTATTTACATTAATTTTATTAAGAGGAAGGTTGTAGCACCTCTTTTCTTTTTATTTGTTTTATATTGTGCTAACATTTAATTTAATTTTATCATTATTTTATTTTCATTTTATTTATGCTTGGTTGGTATCGTGATTCTCAGTCTCGTTGCTTGGTGAAAGGTAATTCTGAACTTTTTTTTGAAAATTTGTTTGATTCATCTTCGCAATCACATACATCTAGCACAATGGCTGAAAAGGAAAATGTGCATAATGAACATGAAAATCAATCTTTACGAACCATTTGTGAATATCTACAACCACCTCGTAGTTCTGCTCCTTCATGTTTTATTTTTCCTCTTAATGCTAATAATTTTAGATTTAAGCTAGGAATGATTCCATTACTTCCTAGTTTCCATGGTTTAGAATCTGAAAGTCCTTACTTGCATCTTAAAGAATTTAAGTTTGTACCACATTTAATGATCAAGCTTGTACCCATGAAATTGTTACGCTAAAATTATTTCCTTTTTCATTAAAAGATAAAGCAAAAATTTAGCTTAACTCTTTAAGACCTAGATTAATTGGCACATGGCATGAAATGCAAGGTGAATTTTTGAAGAAATTTTTTTCAACACATAAGACCAATGCTTTGAAAAGATAAATCCAAAATTTTTCTCAAAATCCAAATGAATCATATTTCCAATGTTGGGAAAGATTTAAGGATTTATTAAATTCTTGTCCACATCATGGTTTTGAAAAATGGCGCACTATAAGTTTCTTTTATGAGGGATTAACAACTAAAACAAAATAATTTGTGAAAATAATGTGTAATCGTGAATTTTTTGACAAAAACCTGAAGAAGCCTTAGAATTCTTAAACCATTTGGCTGAAAATTCACAATCATGGCATAACACTAATTCATCTGAAAATTCAATTAAATCTAATCTTGTAAATGTTAAAGGTAAATATCACCTTAATCAAGAAGATGATCTAAATGCTATGATTGCTAGTTTGGCTAGAAAGGTTGAAGCCATGGAAATGAGGAGAGTTAGGGAAGCTAAATCTTTGCAAAATGAAGAAATTTGTGGTATTTGTGAAAATATTGGGCACTCAACAAATGAATGTCCAGATATTCCTATTTTCAAATAAGCCTTTTTCGTCTTCTTTTTCAAAAACATATAATCTTAGATTGAGGAATCATCCCAATTTTAGCTGGAGAAATGAAACAATTGACGTATAATGCCTCCTCAAGGTACTTTAAATTTCCATTCTTATGCACCACCACATTCGAAGAATCTTGAGGAGACATTACAAGTATTCATGCAACGGCAAACAAATATTAATAATCAAACTTCACAAGCCATCAATGAAATAAAAAAATATATTGTCTACTTTAACTGCATCTTTGCGCATCCAAGAGAAAGGTAAGTTTCCTACTCTAACCCAACCTAATCCTTCTGGTCAATGTCAGGTTTCTAGCACAAATGAAGCTCAAATTGAAAATGTCAATTCCATTACAACTTTACGAAGTGATAAGGTTATTTACAAAACCATTCCTCTTAAGGACAAAATGCATGATGTTCCATTAGAACCTAAAGGTAACGGTAAGGATGCTGGTAAGTGCGATGAAATTGAACCATTTGTTGCTAATAAATGCCCAACCTTTGCTCTTTTTTCTCAAAAATTGTAACCAATCCAAAAGTTAAACCAAAATTCTGAAATCTTTGAAATATTTAAGTAAGTTAAAATTAACATTCCTTTATTAGATGCAATTAAGTAAGTTCCTTCTTATGCTAAATTTTTCAAAGATTTATGCACTGTTAAAAGGAAGCTTAATGTTAAAAAAAAGCATTTTTAACTGAAAATGTTATTTCAATTATTCAATACAACACTCTACCAAAATGTAAAGATTCTGGTTGTCCAACCATTTCTTGCATAATTGAAAACTTTAGGATAAATCATATTTTACTTGATTTTAGTGCAAGTATTAATCTTTTACCTTATTCAATGTATGAGCAATTAGGTTTAGGTGAACTTAAACCTACCTCTACAACACTTCAATTTACTAATCATTCTGTGAAAATACCATGAGAAATACTTGAGGATGTGTTAGTCCAAGTAGATAAATTTTACTTTCCCGTTAATTTTATTATGTTAGACACACAACCTGTTCCTAGCTCAAGTACCCAAATTCTTGTTATATTGTGAAAATGATGACATGCATGAAGCTAGTTATATTGAGGAACTTGTTCATAACTGTTTTAATGTTCATCTTTTTCTGATCCTTTGGACGCTTGTTTAAATGGTTACAATGATTTCAATTTTGATGAAAATTTCTGAAGTGTCTCATATTTATTCCCTTTTAAAATCTTCTCAAGTTTTGGAAGTTAGTGGATAGAGACCAAAATTTGAAAACTTACCTCAACATACTGATAAATCGACGCCATCACCTGTTCAACCACCAAAACTCGAATTGAAATCATTACCATCTGACCTCAAGTATACTTTCTTGGGTGTTAATGAAACTTTTTCGATGATAATTTCTTCTAAACTCGATGCTTTTCAAGAATATAAGTTGCTCAAAATTTTGAGATTGCATAAACATGCCTTAAGATAGACCATAGCTGACACAAAAGGAATTAATCCTTTAATTTGCACACATAAGATATATTTAGAAGATAATGCCAAATCATCTAAACAAATACAACGTAGGCTAAATCCTAATATGAAAGAGGTAGTTAGAAATGAAGTTCTCAAGCTGTTAGATGTGGAGATCATTTATCCTATTTCTGATAGCACATGAGTAAGTCTTACTCAAGTTGTACTTAAGAAATTTGGAGTTACTGTAGTCAAAAATGAAAATAATGAATTAATTCCAACTAAAACAATTACTGGCTAGCGAATGTGTATTGACTATAGGAAACTTAATTCAATGACTAGAAAAGACCATTTTTTGTTACTATTCATAAATCAAATGTTAGAAAGGGTAACTAGACATGTATTTTATTGTTTCCTATATGGGTATTCTAGGTATAATCAAATTGAAATTGCACCTGAAGACCAAGTAAAAATCACATTCACTTACCCATTTGGAACTTTTGCATATAGAAGGATACTGTTTGGATTGTGTAATGCACCAACTACATTTCAAAATTGCATGCTTAGTATTTTTAGTGATATGGTTGAACGATTTCTTGAAGTTTTCATGGATGATTTTCTATTTTTGGTGACTCATTTAATGATTGTTTATCTAACTTGGAAAAAGTTTTGATCAAGTGTAAAGAAAAGAATCTCGTGCTTAATTGGCAAAAATGTCATTTCATGGTCATAAATGGTATTGTGCTTGGTCACATTGTCTCATCAAAAGGAATTGAAGTAGATAAATCTAAAATTGAATTGATTGCTAATTTACCCGTTTCTAAGTCTGTCAAAGATGTTAGATCATTTCTAGGACATGCTGGTTTTTATAAGAGATTTATCAAAGACTTTAATGTTATATCAAGACCATTGTGTAATCTCTTATCAAAAGATACTCTCTTTAAGTGGTTTGAGTCATGTCAAAAAGTTTTTGTCAAACTTAAAAGCATGCTAACGTCTGCTCCTATCATGCAGCCTCTAGATTAGACTTTGCCTTTTGAAATGATGTGTGATGCTAGCGATTATGCTGTTGGAGCTGTTTTAGGACAACGAAAGGACAAGAAACTTTATGTGATTTACTATACTAGTAAAATCTTAAATAGTGCTCAAATAAATTATTCTATCACTGAAAATGAATTACTTGCAATAGTATTTGCATTGGATAAATTTCGATCTTATCTTGTTAGCTCACCTATTGTCATTTTTAGTGATCATGCGGCATTGAAATATCTTCTCTCAAAAAAGGATGCTAAATCTAAATTGATTAGGTGGATCCTACTACTCTAAGAATTTGATCTCACAATTCAAGATAAAAAAAGAGTATAAAATGTGGTTACTGATTACTTATCAAGACTTATGTTTAAAGAACCAATAGAGACAACACCAATTAATGACAATTTTCCTAATGAGCAACTTTTAAGTGTTTCAGTTTTACCTTGGTTTATTGATATTGTCAATTTTCTTGTTACAGGTCAAATGCCAAATCATTGGAATACTTAAGACAAGAAGAAAGTTTTAAGGGAGGTATGCAATTTCTTTTGGGAAGATCCATATCTTTTCAAATATTGCCTTGACCAAATTATAAGGAGATGTGTACATGACAATAAAATTCAAAATATCATTTCTTTTTGTCATTCTGAAGTATGTAGTGGTCATTTTTCTTCAAAGAAAACTGCAGCAAAAATCTTGCAATGTGGATTTTATTGGCCCACCTTATTGAAAGACATACATACTTTTTATAAAACATATGACCGTTGTCAAAAATTAGGTGAAATAACTCGTAAAACCATGATGCCATTAAATTTTATTTTAATTATTGAAATATTTGATTGTTGAGGTATTGATTTTATGGGTCTTTTTCCACCTTCTTTTGGGTACCAATACATTTTAGTTGAAGTTGACTATGTTTTAAAATGGGTAGAAGTAATTTCTTGCGAAAATAATGATCATAAAATTATCTTGAAATTTTTGAAAGAAAACATTTTTTCAAAATTTGGAGTACCTCGAACCATAATAAGTGATGAAGGTTTACACTTTTATAATAAGCCTTTTGAGAATTTAATGAAAAAATATGAAATTACACATAAAGTATCTACTCCTGATCACCCACAAACAAGTGGACAAATTGAACTTGCCAATAGAGAAATAAAATATATTTTGGATAAAACAATAAACCCGAATCGTAAAGATTGGTCTTTAAAACTAAGCGATGCACTTTGGCCTTATTGAACTACTTTTAAATCATCACTTAACATGCCTCCTTATAGACTTGTTTTTGGAAAGGCTTGTCACCTGCCTGTAGAATTGGAACATAAAGCTTTCTGGGCCATTAAAATGCTTAATTTTGAGTTAGGTAAAGCAAGATCATTAAGAAAACTCCAATTAAATGAACTCGAAGAAATCAGAAATTAAGTTTATGAAAATTTTAGGATTTACAAAGATAAAATAAAGGTGTTTTATGATAAATATATCATTAGAAAATCATTTAAACATTCACAAAAAGCTCTTTTATATGATTCAAGATTGCATCTATTTTCTGAAAAATTTCGCTCAAAATAGACAAGTCCTTTCATTGTCAAGACGGTTTATAACACTTGATGATTTTTCTTTGTTTGTTTTTAGTTGTTTTCTCGGTCAAGTGATGGATAACGGTACTCCGTAACTCTTCAAGTCGGTTCTTTCAGTTGTCTAAATAACTGATAAAAGAAAAAAGGATTTTCTCTCACTTCTTTTTGTTTTCTTCTCTCTTCTTTTCATTATAGATGTCATTCTTTTTAGATTGAAAACATATATTCCTTCCTTTTCTAGAGATGTTTTACGAAAAATGTACCAAGATAGGTGTGTAAGATTAAGAATACTTATGCATAAAGGTATTCCTAAAGATATGTGTTGGATAATTGAAGCAAAAGTACGTTTAGCAAGTGAGTTTTCTAATTCATTTGTTTCATGCATGCCTGATTTAGGTAAAAGCTCTTTTACAAAGAAACGAAAAGCGAAAATATTACAAATGTGTTATAAATATACACGTTCAACCTGTAACAAGCGATGTCGTTCACTAGGGATGATATCTACTAATAAAAAAGGTAAAATTCAATTCATTAAAGATGGACTAAGTAAGGAGTCTTTAGATAATATTCTATTGACTTTTGAGACGCATCCTAGTGAATATGTGCAACGTGAAATTGTCAATTTGTACACATAATTTCAAAAAGAACATGATCGTTATAATCTTGGGAATCTGACTCTAAAAAATCGTGTTTGCCAATTTATAAGAAAATTGGATGAGAAGTCAATCTTCGACCTGTAGAGGGCGTTTAAACCATTATTAGACGTAAAATTAGAGAAGAATGTGAGGCACAATCATAACTATTTGTAAAGATTAATTTTCAACTGTCATTGTTGAAATTTTTATATTTTCGATTCCAATATTAGCTTTTATCTTTGACATTTTTACATTTTTAAATTCAAACTTTTGTAACAACAGCTGGCCTACCTCTATTGGTTTAATTAATGCATTTTTTTAAGTTGTATAAATGCAGCACCTCAGCTTTTCTATTTTCATGCAAAATTTGAATCACTGACGAGGGTAAAAGACTGCAAAAATAGAATGAGCTTCTGTTCGTTAATTTAAAATTATTTGTGTTTTTTGTGGGTCAAGTCTTAGGAAAGGTGAAGAGTTTATAAAAGCAGCAGATAACCTTGGTCGAGTTTTAGATAAGTGAAAAGTTAACCTAGTATATAAGGGAGGAAGCCTTGGGTTAATAGGGTGTGTGTCAACTGTCGCACATGTAGGAGGAAGTGAAGTCGTAGGTATCATACCAAAGGTTATATCTGTAGGTAACATCACTGGCAAAATGGTTGAAGAAGAACTAATGATCTCAACAATGCATAAAAGAATTGCTAAAATATTTGATTTTGCATATGCTTTTATTGCCTTACCAGGTGGTTTTGGGACCTTAAAGGAAAATTTTCAAGTTGCATCTTGGGCATAACTCACCATTCACCAAAAGCCCATAAAATTGTTAAATGTTAATGGTTCTTTAACAAATTATTGTCTTTTCTTAATCATGTCGTAGAACAGAACTTTATTTCATAGACAGCTCGTAAACTCCTCATTTTTGCTTCAACTGCTAATGACTTAATTTATCAATTGCAGAACTTTGTCCATAAACCAGATCCAACAATGGCACGATTAAAATGGTCAAGTGAAAGCAATAAAAAGCAAAAGTTAGATTTATTGCTTCATTTGTAACTTTTCTTATCTTTTTACTCATTGCATTTTGTTTTTTTGTTTTTAGTTATTTTTGTTTAAGTTTGTTTTAGATTTTACTTGTATTTCAACAACTACTATCTCAGGTAATATTTTTTATATTGTACCTCTTTGTATTCAAACACTGAGGAAAATATTGCAATCTAGTTGGGGGGAGTGTAGTTGACATAAGTAGATATTTTTATATGTCAAAAAAAAAATTTATATTCTTAATTTGTAAGGATGGTAGAGTAAGGAATAATTTTACTCTTGAGACACATCTTAGTAGATATGCATTATCATTTGTTTTAATTTTTGAATTTTATAACAAAGGATTTATTATTCACTTTCTTTTGAATTGATCAAATCTATAGACTCTCACATCATCATCACGTAACAAATTCTGCTCAGATACTTAATTAGTAAGTATTTATAAACCATCTTTCGCACACACACTTTGATAGATGATTGTGGATGACATATTGGAGTTTTACAATATTTGAGCTTTTTTGTTTTGTCAAAGGTAGCAACTAAGGGTAAAAATAAAAAGAAAAAACAAAAGAAGAAAAAATAAATAAGTAAAAATTCTAACCAAAGTTTTTACTTAGTAACTGGGCTTCTTGCCTAATCAGCAGTGAATGTTCGTGTTAAACGGTAAAGTTTTAGTATGAATAAATTTGTAATCTTAACTCGAGTAATTAAGTCCGTAAAGGTGTTTTAACACCTAATACCCTAAGGCCAACTGGTCTGCGAGTTATTAGTCAAAAACTCGCTACATAGGTTAAGGTTAGGTTTAAAAAAAAAAAGAAAGAGTCAGAAAAAGCCGAAAAAAAAATTTAGAAATAATCTTTGCCTAAAAAAGTTTACCTTGACAAAATTTAGAACCAATGTTGTTTGATTCCAATTAAGTCCCATAATGTGTATTAGTTACAAAAAACAAAAAAAAAGATTTGTTAATAACTTGAGTGATTAGTATTTGATACATATATAATAAATTTTTAAGTGAGAGTTTATTTATTTTAAAAAAATCAAAAGAAGAGGAATGATTATTACTTTGAATGTAAATTCTATAAATCAACTCTAAAAATGATATTGTTTAGATTACTAGGGACTAGTAATAAGCTGGTTGGGAGGTGTGATGAATGTTTAAAAGTGTAGGTTTATCAAGAGAAATACTATGATTTACATTTAATAATTTTCTTCTGTTTCCTAAAAATGAAGCATATTCCTTTATATTAAATTCTAAAACATAAATTGGACTAAATAGTCGGTTTTGCGCAGATTTCGTATCATGAGCGTATTTTTCAAACCAAAACATCAATTCATACAATTCTTAGGCTGGATAAACATAAACTCATTGTTTCACAACTTTGTAAGTCAAAGGTTGGACCAGTTTGAGCAATTAATGGGACAAAATTGGGCTTCAACAGAACTCTTAAGTGCATTTTCTAACCAGCCCAACATGCTTCTGTATTTTGGCCGTATCTTCTAAAATACATACCCAAAAATTATACAATTTGGTGTTCCAGAAAGATGACAAAGAGCTCTAAATTGTTTATGTTTTACATATTCCTAAATTTCAACTAGCTGACTATCAAAAAAAGCCATCATTTTAGAAGGGTAGTGGAGAAATGCAACTTAAACATCTATGTCTATTTTTAACACAACTTATATTCTACAAAATCAATAAGGGTGAGATATAGAGCATTAGAAGGCTGAGTCATCCACTTACAACTTTGAAGAAGACCATTTCACAAATTTCGATGGTTTTGATAATAAAAAATGTGTTATAAGTTGATAAAGCGTGATTAATTGAAAATTGGCAAATTATGTTCACATATGTGAAGTATCTTTTATTTTACTTACATAAAGGAAGATGTGGAAGTGAGGAGGGTGGATCTTAGTTATCATTTTTTAAATTAGTAATTAGGGCTAAGGGTGTAGTTTTGTTGATTTGATAGCATTGTTCTTTTATCATTCTAAGTTGTACTTCAATGCAAAATCTTTTCAATTGAGTAAATTATATTTCTTAAAAGTGTTTGGGTTTATTAGGAGGCTTGATTCATTGTTAACAAAAGGTACACTGAATGCTTGCATATTTTCTACAAACCAAGAATAAGGTATGTTATAACTTTCACAAATAAATTGAATTATTAATCTTTTATTTTGTTACCTTTTCTTCAAAGAGGTATTGTGATGTATTTCAATATATTTATTTTCCGATTAAAATTATTTATTAAGTAATTCTTAATTGAGTTAAAAAAAAATGAGTAAAGAATAATTTCTATAATTATCAACAAAATGAATTTTGAATGCCCAATAGTTAATAATATTAAATTTACATTCAATAAGTAACAAATTCATTTTATTTTCATCATATTTAGACATTAGATTTGTGGACCTTGTATAACGTATTTTCTGTGGACCGACACTCAGACTTCCGAACTTTATTACTTAAAACAACCTATACTTGAGAGTTACAGCCTTTAAATTGTAGCAAGTAACAAAAACTAATTAAGGCAATATGTCGAGAAGAATTCAAGATAAGTGAGGTGGCATAGATTATGCCAATGGTGGCTGTATGAGGAAGAAGGCATTGAAGTGTAGTTGTAGCTTAGGTACTTGCTAACAAGAAGGCAAGGCCTATTCGCAAAAACAAGGTCATTTTTGGATAGGCATTCTTCGACTGCAGGTAGAGAGGATATGAGTAGCTCTCTACGGTTACCAAATGATAGTTCAATATTGGATTATATTTGTCTGATAGGTATTATAATGTTTGATGAACGAGTTCCTTCAAGACGTGCAGATGGCCAATTACATGAAATAAGGTGGACTTGGTAGGAGATTCCTATATTATGTTTCTTTACTTAAATAAAGCTTCAAAACAAGAAAAACTAAGAGAAAGGATGATGCAGAAACGATGAACAACAATCTTTTCTCCATAAGCATGAAAATATATATGTTTCAATGTTTATCCTTGATGTGTTTCTTATTGTGCTACTCTTTTATAAAGGATTGGGGGAGTGATTGCATGCTTAAGTTCATTTTAAACAAATTTCCATTTTCATTATAATTTTGGTTGATTCTATCACATTTTATAACATCAAAGAAAACTATAGATGGCTAGTTTTCATTGTTCAACAAGTGATATATTTCTTTTATTTGATTTACGATTATACGTATTGACGAAATTTGTTTGCTTGCTAAGGATGTAGTTGCAATGGCATTGTTTAGTTGGCTCGTGTCTGCTTCGCAATCAATTACAAAATATTTGAGAGGATCATTTTTCTTCACTGATCGATCAAGGGATATTCTACATGGTATCTACAAAAATTTTATATTGTAGTCACTGCTCATTACTGTTTTTGAAATAATCAGGAGATTGGTTCTCCACACTCAGCTTAACATTGTAGTTGCAATCATTTTGTTATAAAAGTAATTTTCTTAGGGAAAAGGACAAGTACCCTTATTAGATTTTCAGTTACATGATTTCCCCCCTGCTAAACGAAAATAAACAAAAGTCCCCCCACCGTCAGGAATTTTCTATTAACTTGATAGAAAATATGCAATTTTACTGAAAAGCCGTTATATATCTATAAATGTGTCAGGATAAGTTAGAATGGCCCAAATATATAAACATCAAGTATTATTATATTGAAAATAATATATCAACATCAATTATTTATTGTTGTGTTTTATTTCAACAAAATTGATGGAAAAAATGCCAGTGCACTTGAAGTATGAATAAGACAAAAAAATCATACAAAGAAACATATAACCGTTGGGTCGATAACGGTCTAAATCAATAGGCAAAAAAATTGCTTATATAAACAAGCACTTCACTTGCAACAACAACTAACATATATACCATATAGCAAAGTAGTTCTTGATCTTTCCATTTTCCATAATACAGAAAACACTCATGAGCATTAGTAGTAATAGTGCCTAATTAAAATACATAACAGCCTACAAAACGTCTATATATTCTTCCTCTAAAAGATTTGTGTTACAAATAAATGGGGAAATTATCAAATTTAAAAATAGGCAGTGCAGCTCTGGGAAAAGGGCGGGCATTCGTATATCTGAAATCTAAAAAAATTCTAACAAACTCTATTTTTTCTGCATATGTGAGGCAAGTTATGGTTATTTTGAATTTTGGTGGCCAAGTGAAGAAAAGATAAGTGATATGAGGAGGAGAGGACTCTAAATTTCACAGAATGATATGGTCAACGAAAGAACAATAAAATTCATAAATAGGACATGTAATTACGGTGAAAAGGCTAGTGTAAGAATATCAGAAACAACCAAAAACCCAAACAAGCTGTACTTTCATTGTAATCAAACACTAGGTTATAGATATTTTAAGCTTTGGAATCCTTTAAGAGAAGAATTCAACCGGCAAGGGGCAAGGGGTGAAAGTAGCAGCAGCAATGTTTATGGTGCTAAATCGCAAAGGGATTTCAAGCATGTAAATACAATTGATACAACACATGAATGCCATAGAGAAATTTTTAATGCTTATCAGTAAGAAGACAGAATAAGGAGAATTATCAATATGTTATGGGTTATGCAAACAATGTTAATGGCTTGTCTACTTCTTATATGCATTTGTGTATGAATGTTATGGAAGAATTGATATTTTCAAAAAAATGAAAGCAACAATTATCCTGAAAGAAGACTAGATATCATGTAACAAAGCAAGAAGTGTATTATCTGGATACAAGGCTATTCTTTACACTGTTAATTCTTCACAAAAAGTAACAAACCTCATTTACAATTGAAGCAAAAGTATATATATCTATATTGACAATGTGTATGTGCATACATTGTATTCATTGGTGCAACATACAAATCCACAACCCAAACTATTCATGTTTAATGAACACACCTACCATGCACACATTTCTCATGTTAAGTATAAGTTAGCCACCTCAAAAAATAAAAAAAGGGAAGTATTTGATTATCATGTTTGTGCAGAAGGTATAAAAGTGTATCTAATTTATGTTATATGGTAGTTGCATCCTTTTGGAAAGCCTTGCATCTATTCAAGCTGTGATTACACCCAAGAAGCAGCTTTTTGAGGCTGCTGGGATTTAGTTGAAGCTCTAGTTCACATCTCATGCATTTTTCTAGCCTTTTTTTTTCAAAGGTTCATTAGGCTAGGATTGTTGGGCAGCATTTGTTAGCTGTGAAGCCAATGCTTCTTATGAACCTAAGGCACCAAGTTGTGAAGCTACAACTTGTTGTGAAAATGCTGTGTGTAGAGATGTTAGCACATAAACAATGATTTCAAATGAAAAAAATTATAATGCAAAAGCTCAAAAGCTATTTACCCACAGCTGTAGACTTACCATTGCTTTTTTTTGTTTGCTGCTACTAAAGGAAGGACTTGTTCCTGTTCTTTGCAAAGAGAAATTTTTTATTTTACTGATAAGTTAACAAAAAATTATACTTTGGCCATGTTATAAGATACTTTGAAAATCAATTTAAGTATGTAACTACTTACCTTATCATTGGTACAACTCCTTCGATTATGGCTTAAGATATTACAAATGCCACACCTTAAAGTGAATCTTCTCTTTCCCTTTAACACCTCGTTTGGCTCTTTAGTTCTATTCTTTTTAGGCCTTATAGGTTGTGTGTGCTTCATAGATGGTTAGATTTCAGGCTTGTCAACAATAGGCTAATTTCTTTTATCTGGGATAGGGTATATAATGTCAGAGTACGTTAACATATTCAATTAGGTCATCATGAATATGAAAAACATGTATTGGCATGGCAGACCACTTAGTTGCCATGTAAGGCATTCACAATACTTTTTCTGTAAACAACCATATAATGCTTAGGGTTACAAATGACAAATTCTACAACCTTAAACTCATGTTTGCCAACCTTGACAACCAGTAGACTTTTAGCAATTTTCCTAAGCTTAGTCAACTTCTTAGAGACTCTTGGAGGCACCTTGGTTTGCCATGCCTCAGCTTTCTTTCTCCTCCTAATCATCCTCGTCATGACCTTTTGTGACACTCTAGGCGAATCTCACATCGGTAAAGCACAGGAGAGAAGATGAGTTTATAAGATAGAAAGCTCCAACCCCCAATAGACACATTTTGGGTTGAAAATCTTGAAAATAAAACCGTGACAAGTTGTGTGCCCAAAGTGAATAATATCTCTAGTGGGCTGGATTATTACAATTGGTATTAAAGCCACTCCGTGTGTCCTCTTGAACAATGGTAGGACAAACCTCAACGAGGATGCTGAGTCCCAAAGAGAGATGTATGTGACACCCTAGGCAAATCCCACATCGACAAAGCACGAGAGAAATGCTGGTTATATAAGATAGAAGGCTTTAACCCCCAGTAGATGCATTTTGGGTTGAAAAGCCTGAAAATAAAACTATAATGGGCTGTGTGCCCAAAGCGGACAATATCTCTGGTGGGCTGGGCTGTTACACCTTCACTCTCATCAACTTCAATAACTTTAACACTGACATTTTTCTAAACTCATTTAAAAAGCCATTCCAACTTTCTATCATATTGTTTATTATGTCATCAATTTTAAAAATATAGTCAAAGTTATTAGCGGCCCAAGTTGTAGGATTACTATCCATCAGTCATTGATATGCATTTGTATCCGTAGCCATGATTTCATCTATTGCATACTAAAAGTCATGCTTGTTTGTAGCTTTTCCAGTCTTCCACAATAGTTGTCTAAGTAATTCTGATAAATGCTATTTTCGAAAGTTTGCATATACATGCTTTGCACAAAACCTACTTTCAGCTCTAAAAAACACAGCTTCTGTTGTTGCCATTAGGCTTTTTTGCCTATTCGACATAATGCAAATTGTCATATCATTCCATATCCATATCTCCATATGCTTTTGAAACAGTTAAAGAAACCAAGTCCAACTATCCCTATTTTTTCCTTCATATACAACCACGGCTATGGGGAAAATTCCATTATTGGCATCAATAGTGACTGCACCAAAAAGCACACCTCCATATACAGATTTTAGATGGGCACCATCAAGGCCAATGAATCTTCTGCATCCTCTCATAAACCCCACTTATTATGCCTTGAAGCTCATGAAAAATATTTTGAAGAGTATTTTTGAACTTCGTAAATCATATGGTATCTTCACTGTGGCCCCTTTATTTGCCATTTGAAGCATCGTTGCATATGTATTCAACTTCGTATATGACTTTGTATAGTCAGATGCAGCCATTTTCAATACCTCATTCTTTACACGATAAAGCTTTCTCTTTGTTGTTGCTGCTGTCCTTAACCTCGTTCGTAATTCTTCAACCATTGCATGTGTACCAATGTTAAAATCAGCCTTAACAGTTGCATACAACTTTTGAGTAGCCCAAGAACTTATTGCTTCTGAATTCTTCACTACCCTATCACACATATGATCTTTATAACTCAATAGTCCTTACCATGAAGGTCACTTTATCACTAAAACTGATCATGTATTCTTCATTGACAGTTTAGTAATGCACATACATCGGTAACTCTTGATTTTTTATTTTTTATACGGTTCAAGATCAGACCTTCTTGTATAGCGTACTTTCTCAAACAGGTTCTAAAGGCTTCAACTGAGCTAAAGGTTTGCCCAATCTTGAACTGTACTTGCTCACCCTGTGAAGGTCCTCTATATATTCTATGCCTCACTTCACTAGCCATTCTTTCAAGCACATCTCCTTTATTGGGCTGATCATCTTTCACTGCTACATACTCTTCACCTCCACTGCTATAATTTAATAATTGATCATCATCTGTGCCATCCCCTAAATCTATTAGGTCAAGATCAGCATCAGATGTAGACTCAGACTCCACGACATCTCTAATATCATCATCAGTTCATTATATTGTCTCAGCACTCTTCACATCATCAGAACTATCAACATCTTCACTTGTAGTAGCATCATTACGCTCATCTTTGTCAATTGTAAGATCATCACCACTTGGACTAGTATCACAAATAGTTGCATCATCAGTGGGAAAAGTTTAATGGTAAGCTGCTTCAAAATCAACAGCAACATAAAATAGCAGGAAAGAGGGTTCTGAACTCAACAGCAACATAAAGAGTATAGGCTGCTTCAAAATCAAAATCATCATCATCCCCTACACTTAGATCTATCCTAAACTTAAAACCTTCTTTCCTACTATTTTCATATTACTGAAATAACCTTGATATATATGGCAATATGTCTTCATTTACATCTTTAGGGAAGTCTTATGATCTGGTTGATAGTGGTGTGTGGTAAAATGTCTGCAGCTGATGAGGCTACTGTAGATTAGATATTAGGTTTGCATTTTGTGCTTGTTGAGTAACAGTTGCTTATGTGAATTTTGATATAGGGACTTCATCATGCGAACTTTCAACTTCAATTGGGGTAGGTTATGTTTATGGGCCTATGATGATGTGTCGGTGTGGTAAAAAGGTTTCTTGTTACTAAACATGTGTTGGGTTTTAGGATCACATCATGATCTAGTGAAGCATATGCTAAAAGGACTAACTGCATCTCTAATTTCACCTCCTCAATACCTTTGGCTAGATGCATCTCCAAGAAATCCATAAAAATCCTGTCATTTTCGATGTTAACAGTTTTTCCTAACCAAGGTACAATGCCAGTGTACTTGAAGCTCTCATCATCAAACTTTAGCCGTTTAAACAAGTCCCTCATCATGTCATTTATACATGCCACTATCCTTACTCAATCCTTATCATATCCACCAAACTCATGGTCAATCCCACAGAAATGAATAAAGATCTTAACTACCCGTAACTGTCAAAACAAAAACATTCATTACTAACATTATTGTTAAACCAAACTACTGCATCTAATACTTATACTAACATTCAATGCACATGTAAACATTGCATCTATAACTAGTCACTTTACAAATGATTATTTTAGTTAACTGGTAACTGACAAAGGCAACAAAAATATAAAACTCATTTCTAACAAAAAACCAAAAATAGTTTTGGTACATACACAGACTAGTCACATATATGTTTTCACCACAAACATTCATTCACCCTTCTTCACACACTACCACACTTACTAACTAAAAAACTCTCCTTTCTCCATTTTCCAACCAAATGCCCACGAAATTTTCAAAACCCAAAAACAGGGGCTTTCGAACCAATGTCTTTTCAATTGTAAATGTATACTGCTATTTAGAATAATTTACCCAAATCATGTTTTAAAACCCTCAGTTCATTTGTTATCATGTTTATATTACAAGGGCTGTTTGAAATTTCATACCCACAACTGACTGCACACAAAAATCACAAACAATCACCTACCACATTAGCTAGAAGTTTTATCTAATTTATTTTTGTGTAATACACTTATTGTCATTGCAAACTAACACCACTCAGAGCTTTAACCAACACCTTTTGCTTCCTTCCCAACGTCCTCTATCCCTATACACCAAGGAGACTAAATGCACCAAAACGCTTCGTAGAGTAAAGACCTATTGCAATTGGTGATGGGGCAATTTTACAGTGGTCACAGACCTATTGCAATTGGTGATGTTCTTGAGAACGAAGAGTTTCCAATCTACACAAGAAATTACGAGGGAAAATTAAGTAAATTATGTTTTTTTCTTTATCTCTCTTTCCAATCACTGTGCCTTGTCATTTCCACATTAAAAGTCTGTCACCCCTATCTCCCACATCAGCCTTCCCCATTTAAATGTCTTTTTATTTTTAAAAATTTGATTTTTAACGTTATTTAACTAACAGTTTTGGGGGGGGGGGGGGGGGGGGGGGGGGGCGGCCTTTATTTATTTTTGTTTAGCAAGGGGAAAATCATCTAACTGAAAATCTAATTGGGGGGACTTGTCATTTTCCCATTTTCTTATAATCTCATCAATGAATGTCAACAATATAACATCGGCCAAAAAAATTATGCCAAGTCATTATGTACAACCAAAAATACGTTAAAAGGAACTTTGAAGATCTTTCGTAACAAAATAAGCGCATGCGTCATTCAAAGAGTAATATTACTTAGGGTAACTGTTGATATTAGAGCAATTAGAGCTTCGAAAGGGCATCTTACATGGCTCGAGTGCCTTGCACATTGCCTCTAATGGGTTGGCTCCTTCAGTCATGTCCACTACCTCTTCACCAATTCTCTGCCGCTCAAAGCACTGAATTAATGCACCCAAAGTCAAGCCCATTACTCTATGGGCAAGTCCAGCCCCAGGACAGGCTCTTATCCCCAGCCCAAATGGCACAAACTTGCATCCCTCACCATCAAAACTTTCAAATCTTCCTGGGTTAAAACTTGTGGGGTTCTCCCAAATCTTGAAATCCCTATGAATGGCCCATGCATTGATTATCTACATGGTAGATCGAGGAACATCAAAACCTCCAATGTTGCAGTCATCTGATGATTCATGTGGCACTAGAAGTGGTGCTGCTGGAAATAGTCGGAGAGTCTCCTTGTTTATGTTTTGAAGGTAAGGCAACTTGGCAATATCAGGTTCATCTACTAAGCGGTTGTGGCCAACATAATTGTCAAGTTCTGCTCTGGCCTTCTCTAGCACAGCAGGATGGTTGAGAAGTGATATAGCCCACTCCATAGTCACTGAGGATGTGTCTGTGCCTGCCAATAGCAATGTCTGCATATATGAATCAGTAAGGTAACGATGTTAAATGTTAAAATGGAATTGACAGATACCATACTTAAAGCTACATAGATGTCAATTCCAAATTTTGTTCATCCTCCTGAAATAGCTTAAATTCAGTCAATATAGATTTGTTTCCGACCCTCATATCCCCAGAATATATCTTGCGTGAGTGGGATGGACAGAAAAATGATCATGGGCACCCAATTAGCTCGTGTTTTCAAAATCCAACCACGGCATGCCAATAAAATAAACATTGGATAAGCACAGGAACTTGTAAGGTTCAATACTCCGTAATTTTGCAAAAACATTCTGTAAGGTAAGGAGGGTCCAATACTTGTAATTTTGCAAAAAACGTTCTCTGGGTAAGGAAGGTTCAATAGTTATAATCTTGTAAAAACATTATGTACTTAATAGGAGCCAAAAAGAGGTTCATTTGACTGTACCTTACACCTCTATTGAACTATTACCCGTTACTTATATATCTACGAGTATAAACCTGAAAACACTCAGTTTATTTTAATTTTTGCATGATACACACTGTTTTTATAAGTTAAGAAGATAAACATAGATGCGTGGCGTAGACATATCAATATAATGCTTTTGATGATTTCATCAGAATAATATTCAGGTTCAGATTGTTGTAGAGATAAGATGAACTCGATCATCGTTTTAGTTCTTCTTCCTTCACCTGGGAAGTTCCTTTTTTTCCGAAGCTCATCAATTAAATTCTGCATATACCCATCAGCCTTTTTCTCTACCGTCATTATTCTCTTCTTATAAGCCCGATAATCCATCCACTGTAAAAATGGTACAAAATCTGCTGGATTTGATGCTCCAATGAGGTAGAAAATGTCCCTAATAATATCCCGAAAGCGCTTGGCCTCCTCAGGATTATCAATTTCTACCGCAAAATATCTTTCCCCTGCAATCATCCTCATGATGACGTTAAAAGACAATTCCTACAACTTTGACTTCATCTCCACTTTTATGAAACTCTGCGATGAACTCTGGTAAAGATTCTTTAGCAACAGTCTAACCTCATCCTGTCTAATACCCAGAAACTGGTTGAGGCCGTTTGTTGAGAAGAATTCAAGTGTAGTGACACGGCGCATGTTACGCCAAAGGGGACCAAGAGGGAGCCCCTATTGAAGTGTAGTCGTAGCCTAGGTACTTACCAGCAGGAAGGCGAGGTCTATTGGCAAAGACAAGGTCATTTTTCGATAAGCATTCTTCGACGGCTGATGGAGAGGATACGAGTAGCACCCTGCGGATACCCAATGAAAGGTTCAGTATTGAACCGTACGTATCTGAAAGTTGCTGTAATCTTTGGTGGATGGGTTCTCTCATAAGATGCACATGGCCAATTATGGGAAATGAAGGCGGGCTTGGTGGGAGATTTTTATATCTTGTTTGTTTATGCAAAGAAAGTTTCAAAACAATAAGAGGAAGGATGATGCAGAAACTATGAACAACCATATTTGCTCTCTGAATGTGTTTTGATTGTGCTACTCCTTTACAAAGGAATGGTAGAATGATGCTCAAGTGGATTTGGAACATATTTTCCATTTTTAATAAAATTTGGTTGATGCTACCTTAATCTTTGACAGCGAACAGAACAGTGGATAGCTAGAATTTATCTCTTCGTATGGCTTATGTTGATCTTGATATATATGGACAGCATTGAATGCCAAACTAGTGATTTATTTATTCATTTGATTTTCTAACGCCCTGACAAATTTGCATTGCTTCCCGGAGGCTTTGGTCACCATGCAATTTTTTGGTCGCTAGTGTTTGTGACTTGTCTGATACGCATATTCTTAAATAATATCCGGAAAATTGAAAAAAAAAAATATCTCGTAGACTACTCATTTCTGCTTTTGAAACAATCTCGACAGTGAGTTTTCTTAATTCGCTCAAGATGTTGTAGTCGTAATCATTATATTTGTCATGGTTAAAGTAATTTCCATACAATTCCATGACAAGCATTGTGGAGCTCCGTGGACTCAATGGGCAACAGGAAAGGGAGAGAAATTTTTATTTGGCCCGCGAATAAGACATATTAAAAGGATATTTTCTTAGAGGCACAGTAGTTTCTTTCTCAAGGACTACAGATTAACAGCGGTCATCTCTGTCAATCAAATTTTAGCGAAACATGCAAGAACAGGAGTTAAGACATATCTATAATTTATTTTCCGTAGTACATTTTTATTGTCTGCATAGCAGAAAGAAAATAATAATATGCTATTCTTCCTAACACACACAACTAAGGCATAGTAGTCGGTACCTAAGGTAGAAAACTGAAAGATTTTCATACATGCTCTTTCATAGTTTAATCTTTGTTATTGCAGATACATATAACATATATTTCCAGAGCAACTGTTTGGTGTTTTGTGTGTTGAGTTGGCAAGCATGAATGGCCTATAAGATAGATAGGGAGTTTGTTGCCATTACTTTCTGCCAATTCATCGCTGCCCTTGTATTCTGCTGCCACACTGAGATTGCCAAGATTATTGATGATGTGATTTGCATCTCCATTGTCAAGATACAAAAATTGGTCAGTGATGGTCTCTGGTCCAGCCACATAGGCCCTCTTCCTGTAATTTCTTCCATCTGATCTTGGCTGAAATTTCCTGTTAAACCTAAACCAACACTTTGAAGCTTCATGACCAGTCTTCAGGCAAAGTTGACAAATTGATTTGTTTTCATCACCAGAGTGATTTCTTTCTCTTCC